>JAJJWW010013014.1:0-307569 GCA_023531295.1 Papaver armeniacum | reverse complement strand
AAATAATCCAAGAAACATAAAAGAAATTAAGATACTACAAGATTTCAAAAACAAAAAGAAAAAAACAGTAAAAATTTGTTGATAAGTCATAAGTGTCTCATGTCTTACGCATAGTTTCAATTTCATTAACGCTAATGTTGCTCCATCGTGTATCTAGCATGAAAATAGAAAGAATTCAAGGAATTAAAAACAATATAGAGACCTAAAAGGATAAAAAAAATATATAAATATTTGTTGATAGGAGTCTCATGCATGTCTTACCCAAACTCTTAAACTCTTCATCGGTGAGAATGCTACCTAGATATGAAAAGGGAAAGATTTCAAGAATATGGAAACAAAAATATATACAGAGTCTAAAAAGGATTAACAAGAAACATAAAATCAAACATTGTTGGAATTGATGAGAGTCTCGTGACTTACCATACTGATCAGCAGTTATTGGTCCTTGATTTCCCACGCTCGACTGTGTGCCTAGACATAAAGAAAGATTTAAATATTAAAGATCAAGCATACAGAATTTTAATAACAGATCTCACAACCCAAAAAGAAAGAAATCAAAAACTGCATAGGGTTTTAGCATATGGGAGTCCTCTTACTTGTATCGGTAGTCCTCTTACGTTTCGGTGCCATCTTGTGATGGATTCAATGGCGATTTACGGGAAGACAATGGCGATTCACTCTATCTGAACTTGTTCCGCCTTGTGATGTGACTAAGAAAAGACTCTCTTTCTCAGCCGAGGAAAAAAAAGACTCGCTTTCTCTTCATCTTAAAACACAAAAGTTTGCGGCTTTGGGAGGGAAACGGTTTCCTTAAGTGGGACCCAAACTTTAAGAGTCCAAATGCATCCTACGGACGAGATCCACGTTTCCTAATCAAATCTAGCTTCCCAAAAATTATTTGAGACTCCTAGATTCTCGTTACTCCCAACAAACAATAGGTGACATATAATTAGGATAGAGTTTCAATCGATTGTGAAAATATCTCTTAAATATATGTTCGGAGTTGAACGGTAAGTGAGAGAAAAAAAAAAAATTTTTAAGATACAAAATCTGGATCTTCTCTCTAATATTAAATAAAGTATGCTTGAATCTAAATATATAATCGAATCGAGTCTTTTTTTTTTTGAATAATTAATTGGGGGATATGGGAATTAATTGGGGGATATGAATTACTTCCCCCAACCCATGATTTCGGCTAAGGGGTGACCATTGGTTATGGAAATACTAAAATACCCTTCCCACAAAATAAAAATCAAAAACTTAAAATCAAAAAACAAAATCATATCCCCCATTTCCATCTCCACTTCTTATTAATCTTATTTAGGGATGGAGCTTTGAAACCCAAATATTTCCCATTCCCTTTCAAATTCTAAACTCTCCCCACTCTATATCAAATTCTCTTCTCCTCACTTTGGAAACCAATTTTTTTTTATTCGGAAGTGATGAAGATCATCTTTTGAAATTGATGATGACCATGCCGGAATAGATGAAGACCATGCCGGGGTACCATGTTGCGGAGCATATGGTCTTCATCAGTCCGCATGGTCATCATCACTTCCGTTTTGAATTTTTCTGGTTTTAATCAGTCCACTGCCGGCATGGTTAGTTGATATGAAGACCATGCCGGTATTGTTTTCGGGCATAGAAAATAAAGCAACATGCTATGTCGGAAAACAATACCGCATGGTCTTCATATCAACCATTATGCCGGCAGTGGGATCGATTAATACCAGAAAAAATTCAAAACGGAAGTGATGAAGACCATGCCGGAATTGATGAAGACCATATGCCGGAACATGATACCGGCATGCTCGAGAATTTTCTATCAATGCCGGTAGTCAAGTGAAAAAAAAATCAACATTCTGGATACTTTTCATCCTGTTCCGGCATAGAAATTTAAGTAAAATATGTCGGACCATGTACCGGCATTTTCGAAAACTAGATTACTATGCCGGTACCTGTTCAAAACAAAAAAAAAATCAACATTCTGAAGATCAAACCAGAAAAAAATCGTAACGAGAGAGCTACGCCCTCTCGTTAGCTTCTATGAGATCCCTCCTTTTGGCTTCGTTCAATTGTTTCACTGCGAGTCGTTGTTCATCTGGACTAACATGCAGTGATTTTTCTTCACCCACTTTCCTCAATCTTTTAGCTTCCTGATAGACTCGATATATCTCAAATTGTTCGTAGGCTAAAAAAAAACAAAGCAAAAAATAATCCAAGAAACATAAAAGAAATTAAGATACTACAAGATTTCAAAAACAAAAAGAAAAAAACAGTAAAAATTTGTTGATAAGTCATAAGTGTCTCATGTCTTACGCATAGTTTCAATTTCATTAACGTTAATGTTGCTCCATCGTGTATCTAGCATGAAAATAGAAAGAATTCGAGGAATTAAAAACAATATAGAGACCTAAAAGGATAAAAAAAATATATAAATATTTGTTGATAGGAGTCTCATGCATGTCTTACCCAAACTCTTAAACTCTTCATCGGTGAGAATGCTACCTAGATATGAAAAGGGAAAGATTTCAAGAATATGGAAACAAAAATATATACCGAGACTAAAAAGGATTAACAAGAAACATAAAAGCAAACATTTTTGGAATTGATGAGAGTCTCGTGACTTACCATACTGATCAGCAGTTATTGGTCCTTGATTTCCCACGCTCGACTGTGTGCCTAGACATAAAGAAAGATTTAAATATTAAAGATCAAGCATACAGAATTTTAATAACATATCTCAAAACCCAAAAAGAAAGAAATCAAAAACTGCATAGGGTTTTAGCATATGGGAGTCCTCTTACTTGTATCGGTAGTCCTCTTACGTTTCGGTGCCATCTTGTGATGGATTCAATGGCGATTTACTGAAGACAATGGCGATTCACTCTATCCGAACTTGTTCACCTTGTGATGTGACTAAGAAAAGACTCTTTTCTCGGTAGAAAAAAAAAAAAGACTCGCTTTCTCTTCATCTTAAAACACAAATGTTTGCGGCTTTGGGAGGGAAACGGTTTCCTTAAGTGGGGCCCAAACTTTAAGAGTCCAAATGCATCCTACGGACGAGATCCACGTTTCCTAATCAAATCTAGCTTCCCAAAAATAATTTGAGACTCCTAGATTCTCGTTACTCCCAACAAACAATAGGTGACATATAATTAGGATAGAGTTTCAATCGATTGTGAAAATATCTCTTAAATATATGTTACAGGATTGAACGGTAAGTGAGAGAAAAAAAAAAAAAATTTTAAGATACAAAATCTGGATCTTCTCTCTAATATTAAATAAAGTATGCTTGAATCTAAATATATAATCGAATCGAGTCTTTTTTTTTTTTTGAATAATTAATTGGGGGATATGGGAATTAATTGGCGGATATGAATTACTTCCCCAACCCATGATTTCGGCTAAGGGGTGACCATTGGTTATGAAAATACTAAAATACCCTTCCCACAAAATAAAAATCAAAACTTAAAATCAAAAAACAAAATCATATCCCCCATTTCCATCTCCACTTCTTATTAATCTTATTTAGGGATGGAGCTTTGAAACCCAAATATTTCCCATTCCCTTTCAAATTCTAAACTCTCCCCACTCTATATCAAATTCTCTTCTCCTCACTTTGGAAACCAATTTATTTTTATTCGGAAGTGATGAAGATCATGCTGAAAGTGATGATGACCATGCCGGAATAGATGAAGACCATGCCGGTACCATGTTGCGGCATATGGTCTTCATCAATTCCGGCATGGTCATCATCACTTCCGTTTTGAATTTTTCTGGTTTTAATCAGTCCACTGCCGGCATGGTTAGTTGATATGAAGACCATGCCAGTATTGTTTTCCGGCATAGAAAATAAAGCAACATGCTATGTCGGAAAACAATACACGCATGGTCTTCATATCAACTGACCATGCCCGGTGGGACTGATTAATACCCAAAAAATTCAAAACGGAAGTGATGAAGACCATGCCGGAATTGATGAAGACCATATGCTTGGAAC
The DNA here is from genome assembly GCA_023531295.1 of Papaver armeniacum. Taxonomy (NCBI): domain Eukaryota; kingdom Viridiplantae; phylum Streptophyta; class Magnoliopsida; order Ranunculales; family Papaveraceae; genus Papaver; species Papaver armeniacum. Next base: position 303,566 of record JAJJWW010013014.1, on the reverse strand, counting down.
ATGATATCTTAGGCATGCTCGAGAATTTTCTATCAATGCCGGTAGTCAAGTGAAAAAAAAAATCAACATTCTGGATACTTTTCATCCTGTTCCGGCATAGAAATTTAAGTAAAATACTATGTCGGACCATGTACCGGCATTTTCGAAAACTAGATTACTATGCCGGTACCTGATCAAAACAAAAAAAAAAATCAACATTCTGAAGATCAAACCAGAAAAAAATCGTAACGAGAGAGCTACGCCCTCTCGTTAGCTTCTATGAGATCCCTCCTTTTGGCTTCGTTCAATTGTTTCACTGCGCGATCGTTGTTCATCTGGACTAACATGCAGTGATTTTTCTTCACCCACTTTCCTCAATCTTTTTGCTTCCTGATAGACTCGATATATCTCAAATTGTTCGTAGGCTAAAAAAAAACAAAGCAAAAAATAATCCAAGAAACATAAAAGAAATTAAGATACTACAAGATTTCAAAAACAAAAAGAAAAAAATAGTAAAAATTTGTTGATAAGTCATAAGTGTCTCATGTCTTACGCATAGTTTCAATTTCATTAACGCTAATGTTGCTCCATCGTGTATCTAGCATGAAAATAGAAAGAATTCGAGGAATTAAAAACAATATAGAGACCTAAAAGGATAAAAAAAATATATAAATATTTGTTGATAGGAGTCTCATGCATGTCTTACCCAAACTCTTAAACTCTTCATCGGTGAGAATGCTACCTAGATATGAAAAGGGAAAGATTTCAAGAATATGGAAACAAAAATATATACCGAGACTAAAAAGGATTAACAAGAAACATAAAAGCAAACATTTTTGGAATTGATGAGAGTCTCGTGACTTACCATACTGATCAGCAGTTATTGGTCCTTGATTTCCCACGCTCGACTGTGTGCCTAGACATATAGAAAGATTTAAATATTAAAGATCAAGCATACAGAATTTTAATAACATATCTCAAAACCCAAAAAGAAAGAAATCAAAAACTGCATAGGGTTTTAGCATATGGGAGTCCTCTTACTTGTATCGGTAGTCCTCTTACGTTTCGGTGCCATCTTGTGATGGATTCAATGGCGATTTACGGGAAGACAATGGCGATTCACTCTATCTGAACTTCCTCCGCCTTGTGATGTGACTAAGAAAAGACTCTCTTTCTCAGCCGAGGAAAAAAAAAAGACTCGCTTTCTCTTCATCTTAAAACACAAAAGTTTGCGGCTTTGGGAGGGAAACGGTTTCCTTAAGTGGGGCCCAAACTTTAAGAGTCCAAATGCATCCTACGGACGAGATCCACGTTTCCTAATCAAATCTAGCTTTCCAAAAATAATTTGAGACTCCTAGATTCTCGTTACTCCCAACAAACAATAGGTGACATATAATTAGGATAGAGTTTCAATCGATTGTGAAAATATCTCTTGAATATACGTTACCGGATTGAACGGTAAGTGAGAGAATTTTTTTTTTTTTAAGATACAAAATCTGGATCTTCTCTCTAATATTAAATAAAGTATGCTTGAATCTGAATATTTAATCGAATCGAGTCTTTTTTTTTGAATAATTAATTGGGGGATATGGGAATTAATTGGCGGATATGAATTACTTCCCCCAACCCATGATTTCGGCTAAGGGGTGACCATTGGTTATGAAAATACTAAAATACCCTTCCCACCAAATAAAAATCAAAAACTTAAAATCAAAAAACAAAATCATATCCCCCATTTCCATCTCCACTTCTTATTAATCTTATTTAGGGGTGGAGCTTTGAAACCCAAATATTTCCCATTCCCTTTCAAATTCTAAACTCTCCCCACTCTATATCAAATTCTCTTCTCCTCACTTTGGAAACCAATTTTTTTTATTCGGAAGTGATGAAGATCATCTTGAAAGTGATGATGACCATGCCGGAATTGATGAAGACCATGCTTCGGTACCATGTTGCGATATGGTCTTCATCAATTCGGCATGGTCATCATCACTTCCGTTTGAATTTTTCTGGTATTAATCAGTCCACTGCCGGCATGGTTAGTTGATATGAAGACCATGCCGGTATTGTTTTCCGGCATAGAAAATAAAGCAACATGCTATGTCGGAAAACAATACCGGCATGGTCTTCATATCAACTGACCATGCCGGCAGTGGACTGATTAATACCAAAAAAATTCAAAACGGAAGTGATGAAGACCATGCCGGAATTGATGAAGACCATATCTTGGGAACATGATACCGGCATGCTCGAGAATTTTCTATCAATGCCGGTAGTCAAGTGAAAAAAAAAATCAACATTACGGATACTTTTCATCCCCGTTCCGGCATAGAAATTTAAGCAAAATACTATGCGGGACCATGTACCGGCATTTTCGAAAACTAGATTACTATGCCGGTTTTGTTCAAAACAAAAAAAATCAACATTACGAAGATCAAACTAGAAAAAATCGTAAAGAGAGCTACGCCCTCTCGTTAGCTTCTATGAGATCCCTCCTTTTGGCTTCGTTTCAATTGTTTCCCTTTGCTGCGAGTCGTTGTTCATCTGGACTAACATGCAGTGATTTTTCTTCACCCACTTTCCTCAATCTTTTAGCTTCCTGATAGACTCGATATATCTCAAATTGTTCGTAGGCTAAAAAAACAAAGCAAAAAATAATCCAAGAAACATAAAAGAAATTAAGATACTACAAGATTTCAAAAACAAAAAGAAAAAAACAGTAAAAAATTTGTTGATAAGTCATAAGTGTCTCATGTCTTACGCATAGTTTCAATTTCATTAACGCTAATGTTGCTCCATCGTGTATCTAGCATGAAAATAGAAAGAATTCAAGGAATTAAAAACAATATAGAGACCTAAAAGGATAAAAAAATATATAAATATTTGTTGATAGGAGTCTCATGCATGTCTTACCCAAACTCTTAAACTCTTCATCGGTGAGAATGCTACCTAGATATGAAAAGGAAAGATTTCAAGAATATGGAAACAAAAATATATATAGAGACTAAAAAGGATTAACAAGAAACATAAAAGCAAACATTTTTGGAATTGATGAGAGTCTCGTGACTTACCATCTTGATCAGCGAGTTATTGGTCCTTGATTTCCCACGCTCGACAGTGTGCCTAGACATAAAGAAAGATTTAAATATTAAAGATCAAGCATACATAATTTTAATAACATATCTCAAAACCCAAAAAGAAAGAAATCAAAAACTGCATAGGGTTTTAGCATATGGGAGTCCTCTTACTTGTATCGGTAGTCCTCTTACGTTTCGGTGCCATCTTGTGATGGATTCAATGGCGATTTACGGGAAGACAATGGCGATTCACTCTATCTAAACTTCCTCCGCCTTGTGATGTGACTAAGAAAAGACTCTCTTTCTCAGCCGAGGAAAAAAAAAAGACTCGCTTTCTCTTCATCTTAAAACACAAAAGTTTGCGGCTTTGGGAGGGAAACGGTTTCCTTAAGTGGGGCCCAAACTTTAAGAGTCCAAATGCATCCTACGGACGAGATCCACGTTTCCTAATCAAATCTAGCTTTCCAAAAATAATTTGAGACTCCTAGATTCTCGTTACTCCTAACAAACAATAGGTGACATATAATTAGGATAGAGTTTCAATCGATTGTGAAAATATCTCTTGAATATACGTTACCGGATTGAACGGTAAGTGAGAGAATTTTTTTTTTTTTAAGATACAAAATCTGGATCTTCTCTCTAATATTAAATAAAGTATGCTTGAATCTGAATATTTAATCGAATCGAGTCTTTTTTTTTGAATAATTAATTGGGGGATATGGGAATTAATTGGCGGATATGAATTACTTCCCCAACCCATGATTTCGTCTAAGGGTGACCATTGGTTATGAAAATACTAAAATACCCTTCCCACCAAATAAAAATCAAAAACTTAAAATCAAAAAAACAAAATCATATCCCCATTTCCATCTCCACTTCTTATTAATCTTATTTAGGGGTGGAGCTTTGAAACCCAAATATTTCCCATTCCCTTTCAAATTCTAAACTCTCCCACTCTATATCAAATTCTCTTCTCCTCACTTTGGAAACCAATTTTTTTATTCGGAAGTGATGAAGATCATGCTTGAAAGTGATGATGACCATGCCGGAATTGATGAAGACCATCTGTACCATGTTGCGACATATGGTCTTCATCATTAAAGATGGTCATCATCACTTCCGTTTTGAATTTTTCTGGTTTTAATCAGTCCACTGCCGACATGGTCAGTTGATATGAAGACCATGCCGGTATTGTTTTCCGACATAGAAAATAAAGCAACATGCTATGTCGGAAAACAATACCGGCATGGTCTTCATATCAACTGACCATGCCGGCAGATGGGACTGATTAATACCCAAAAAATTCAAAACGGAAGTGATGAAGACCATGCCGAATTGATGAATACCATATGCTTGGAACATGATACTGCGGCATGCTCGAGAATTTTCTATCAATGCCGGTAGTCAAGTGAAAAAAAAAAATCAACATTCTGGATACTTTTCATCCTGTTCCGGCATAGAAATTTAAGTAAAATACTATGTCGGACCATGTACCGGCATTTTCGAAAACTAGATTACTATGCCGGTACCTGATCAAAACAAAAAAAAAAATCAACATTCTGAAGATCAAAACCAGAAAAAAATCGTAACGAGAGAGCTACGCCCTCTCGTTAGCTTCTATGAGATCCCTCCTTTTGGCTTCGTTCAATTATTTCACTGCGAGTCGTTGTTCATCTGGACTAACATGCAGTGATTTTTCTTCACCCACTTTCCTCAATCTTTTAGCTTCCTGATAGACTCGATATATCTCAAATTGTTCGTAGGCTAAAAAAACAAAGCAAAAAATAATCCAAGAAACATAAAAGAAATTAAGATACTACAAGATTTCAAAAACAAAAAGAAAAAAACAGTAAAAATTTGTTGATAAGTCATAAGTGTCTCATGTCTTACGCATAGTTTCAATTTCATTAACGCTAATGTTGCTCCATCGTGTATCTAGCATGAAAAGAGAAAGAATTCAAGGAATTAAAAACAATATAGAGACCTAAAAGGATAAAAGAATATATAAATATTTGTTGATAGGAGTCTCATGCATGTCTTACCCAAACTCTTAAACTCTTCATCGGTGAGAATGCTACCTAGATATGAAAAGGGAAAGATTTCAAGAATATGGAAACAAAAATATATATAGAGACTAAAAAGGATTAACAAGAAACATAAAAGCAAACATTGTTGGAATTGATGAGAGTCTCGTGACTTACCATACTGATCAGCAGTTATTGGTCCTTGATTTCCCACGCTCGAATGTGTGCCTAGACATAAAGAAAGATTTAAATATTAGAGATCAAGCATGCATAATTTTAATAACAGATCTCACAACCCAAAAAGAAAGAAATCAAAAACTGCATAGGGTTTTAGCATATGGGAGTCCTCTTACTTGTATCGGTAGTCCTCTTACGTTTGGTGCCATCTTGTGATGGATTCAATGGCGATTTACGGGAAGACAATGGCGATTCACTCTATCTGAACTTGCTCCGCCTTGTGATGTGACTAAGAAAAGACTCTCTTTCTCAGCCGAGGAAAAAAAAAGACTCGCTTTCTCTTCATCTTAAAACACAAAAGTTTGCGGCTTTGGGAGGGAAACGGTTTCCTTAAGTGGGGCCCAAACTTTAAGAGTCCAAATGCATCCTACGGACGAGATCCACGTTTCCTAATCAAATCTAGCTTCCCAAAAAATAATTTGAGACTCCTAGATTCTCGTTACTCCCAACAAACAATAGGTGACATATAATTAGGATAGAGTTTCAATCGATTGTGAAAATATCTCTTGAATATACGTTACCAGATTGAACAGTAAGTGAGAGATTTTTATTTTTTTTTTAAGATACAAAATCTGGATCTTCTCTCTAATATTAAATAAAGTATGCTTGAATCTGAATATTTAATCGAATCGAGACTTCTTTTTTTTGAGTAATTAATTGGGGGATATGGGAATTAATTGGGGGATATAAATTACTTCCCCCAACCCATGATTTCGGCTAAGGGGTGACCATTGGTTATGAAAATACTAAAATACCCTTCCCACAAAATAAACATCAAAAACTTAAAACCAAAAAACAAAATCATATCCCCCATTTCAATCTCCACTTCTTATTAATCTTATTTAGGGTGGAGCTTTGAAACCCAAATATTTCCCATTCCCTTTCAAATGCTAAACTCTCCCCACTCTATATCAAATTCTCTTCTCCTCACTTTGGAAACCAATTTTTTTTTTATTCGGAAGTGATGAAGATCATGCTGAAAGTGATGATGACCATGCCGGAATTGATGAAGACCATGCCGGTACCATGTTAGGATATGGTCTTCATCAATTCCGCATGGTCATCATCACTTCCGTTTTTGAATTTTTCTTCGGTTTTAATCAGTCCCTTTGCCGGCATGGTCAGGTTGATATGAAGACCATGCCGGTATTATTTTCCGGCATAGAAAATAAAGCAACATGTTATGCCGGAAAAATAATACCTTATGGTCTTCATATCAACTGACCATGCCGGCAGTGGACTGATTAATACCAGAAAAAATTCAAAACATAAGTGATGAAGACCATGCCGGAATTGATGAAGACCATATGCCGGAACATGATACCGGCATGCTCGAGAATTTCCTATCAATGCCGGTAGTCAAGTGAAAAAAAAAATCAACATTCTGGATACTTTTCATCCTGTTCCGGCATAGAAATTTAAGCAAAATACTATGCCGGAACATGTAACCCAAGATGCTCGAAACTAGATTACTATGCTGGCACTGTTCAAAACCAGAAAAAAATCAACATTCTGAAGATCAAAACCAGAAAAAAATCGTAACGAGAGAGCTACGCCCTCTCGTTAGCTTTTATGAGATCCCTCCTTTTGGCTTCGTTCAATTGTTTCACTGCGAGTCGTTGTTCATCTGGACTAACATGCAGTGATTTTTGTTCACCCACTTTCCTCAATCTTTTAGCTTCCTGATAGACTCGATATATCTCAAATTGTTCGTAGGCTAAAAAAACAAAGCAAAAAATAATCCAAGAAACATAAAAGAAATTAAGATACTACAAGATTTCAAAAACAAAAAGAAAAAAATAGTAAAAATTTGTTGATAAGTCATAAGTGTCTCATGTCTTACGCATAGTTTCAATTTCATTAACGCTAATGTTGCTCCATCGTGTATCTAGCATGAAAAGAGAAAGAATTCAAGGAATTAAAAACAATATAGATACCTAAAAGGATAAAAGAATATATAAATATTGATTGATAGGAGTCTCATGCATGTCTTACCCAAACTCTTAAACTCTTCATCGGTGAGAATGCTACCTAGATATGAAAAGGGAAAGATTTCAAGAATATGGAAACAAAAATATATATAGAGACTAAAAAGGATTAACAAGAAACATAAAAGCAAACATTGTTGGAATTGATGAGAGTCTCGTGACTTACCATACTGATCAGCAGTTATTGGTCCTTGATTTCCCATGCTCGACTGTGTGCCTAGACATAAAGAAAGATTTAAATATTAGAGATCAAGCATGCATAATTTTAATAACAGATCTCACAACCCAAAAGAAAGAAATCAAAAACTGCATAGGGTTTTAGCATATGGGAGTCCTCTTACTTGTATCGGTAGTCCTCTTACGTTTCGGTGCCATCTTGTGATGGATTCAATGGCGATTTACGGGAAGACAATGGCGATTCACTCTATCTGAACTTGCTCCGCCTTGTGATGTGACTAAGAAAAGACTCTCTTTCTCAGCCGAGGAAAAAAAAAGTCTCGCTTTCTCTTAATCTTAAAACACAAAAGTTTGCGGCCTTGGGAGGGAAACGGTTTCCTTAAGTGGGGCCCAAACTTTAAGAGTCCAAATGCATCCTATGGACGAGATCCACGTTTCCTAATCAAATCTAGCTTCCCAAAAATAATTTGAGACTCCTAGATTCTCGTTACTCCCAACAAACAATAGGTGACATATAATTAGGATAGAGTTTCAATCGATTGTGAAAATATCTCTTGAATATACGTTACCGGATTGAACGGTAAGTGAGAGAATTTTTTTTTTTTTTTAAGATACAAAATCTGGATCTTCTCTCTAATATTAAATAAAGTATGCTTGAATCTGAATATTTAATCGAATCGAGTCTTTTTTTTGAATAATTAATTGGGGGATATGGGAATTAATTGGGGGATATGAATTACTTCCCCCAACCCATGATTTCGGCTAAGGGGTGACCATTGGTTATGAAAATACTAAAATACCCTTCCCACAAAATAAAAATCAAAAACTTAAAATCAAAAAACAAAATCATATCCCCCATTTCCATCTCTACTTCTTATTAATCTTATTTAGGGGTGGAGCTTTGAAACCCAAATATTTCCCATTCCCTTTCAAATGCTAAACTCTCCCCACTCTATATTAAATTCTCTTCTCCTCACTTTGGAAACCAATTTTTTTTTATTCGGAAGTGATGAAGATCATGCTGAAAGTTATGATGACCATGCCGGAATTGATGAAGACCATGCCGGTACCATGTTCCGGCATATGGTCTTCATCAATTCCGGCATGGTCATCATCACTTCCGTTTTGAATTTTTCTGGTTTTAATAAGTCCACTGCCGGCATGGTCAGTTGATATGAAGACCATGCCGGTATTATTTTCCGGCATAGAAAATAAAGCAACATGCTATGCCGGAAAACAATACCGGCATGGTCTTCATATCATATGATTATGCCGGCAGTGGACTGATTAATACCAGAAAAAATTCAAAATGGAAGTGATGAAGACCATGCCAGAATTGATGAAGACCATATGCCGGAACATGATACCGGCATGCTCGAGAATTTCCTATCAATGCCGGTAGTCAAGTGAAAAAAAAATCAACATTCTGGATACTTTTCATCCTGTTCCGGCATAGAAATTTAAGCAAAATACTATGCCGGAACATGTACCGGCATGCTCGAAAACTAGATTACTATGCCGGTACCTGTTCAAAACCAGAAAAAAATCAACATTCTGAAGATCAAAACCAGAAAAAAAATCGTAACGAGAGAGCTACGCCCTCTCGTTAGCTTCTATGAGATCCCTCTTTTTGGCTTCGTTCAATTGTTTCACTGCGAGTCGTTGTTCATTTGGACTAACATGCAGTGATTTTTCTTCACCCACTTTCCTCAATCTTTTAGCTTCCTGATAGACTCGATATATCTCGAATTGTTCGTAGGCTAAAAAACAAAGCAAAAAATAATCCAAGAAACATAAAAGAAATTAAGATACTATAAGATTTCAAAAACAAAAAGAAAAAAAACAGTAAAAATTTGTTGATAAGTCATAAGTGTCTCATGTCTTACGCATAGTTTCAATTTCATTAACGCTAATGTTGCTCCATCGTGTATCTAGCATGAAAAGAGAAAGAATTCAAGGAATTAAAAACAATATAGAGACCTAAAAGGATAAAAAAATATATAAACATTTGTTGATAGGAGTCTCATGCATGTCTTACCCAAACTCTTAAACTCTTCATCGGTGAGAATGCTACCTAGATATGAAAAGGGAAAGATTTCAAGAATATGGAAACAAAAATATATATAGAGACTAAAAAGGATTAATAAGAAACATAAAAGCAAACATTGTTGCAATTGATGAGAGTCTCGTGACTTACCATACTGATCAGCAGTTATTGGTCCTTGATTTCCCACGCTCGACTGTGTGCCTAAACATAAAGAAAGATTTAAATATTAGAGATCAAGCATGCAGAATTTTAATAACAGATCTCACAACCCAAAAAGAAAGAAATCAAAAAAGCGCATAGGGTTTTAGCATATGGGAGTCCTCTTACTTGTATCGGTAGTCCTCTTACGTTTCGGTGCCATCTTGTGATGGATTCAATGGCGATTTACGGGAAGACAATGGCGATTCACTCTATCTGACCTTGCTCCGCCTTGTGATGTGACTAAGAAAAGACTCTCTTTCTCAGCCGAGGAAAAAAAAAGTCTCGCTTTCTCTTCATCTTAAAACACAAAAGTTTGCGGCCTTGGGAGGGAAACGGTTTCCTTAAGTGGGGCCCAAACTTTAAGAGTCCAAATGCATCCTATGGACGAGATCCACGTTTCCTAATCAAATCTAGCTTCCCAAAAATAATTTGAGACTCCTAGATTCTCGTTACTCCCAACAAACAATAGGTGACATATAATTAGGATAGAGTTTCAATCGATTGTGAAAATATCTCTTGAATATACGTTACCGGATTGAACGGTAAGTGAGAGAATTTTTATTTTTTTTTAAGATACAAAATCTGGATCTTCTCTCTAATATTAAATAAAGTATGCTTGAATCTGAATATTTAATCGAATCGAGTCTTTTTTTTGAATAATTAATTGGGGGATATGGGAATTAATTGGGGGATATGAATTACTTCCCCCAACCCATGATTTCGGCTAAGGGGTGACCATTGGTTATGAAATACTAAAATACCCTTCCCACAAAATAAAAATCAAAAACTTAAAATCAAAAAACAAAATCATATCCCCCATTCCCATCTCCACTTCTTATTAATCTTATTTAGGGGTGGAGCTTTGAAACCCAAATATTTCCCATTCCCTTTCAAATTCTAAACTCTCCCCACTCTATATCAAATTCTCTTCTCCTCACTTTGGAAACCAATTTTTTTTTATTCGGAAGTGATGAAGATCATCTTTGAAAGTGATGATGACCATGCCGGAATTGATGAAGACCATGCCGATACCATGTTCGAAGCATATGGTCTTCATCAATTAAGATGGTCATCATCACTTCGTTTTAATTTTTCGGTTTTAATCGGGTCCCCCTGCCGTTTGGTCGGTTGATATGAAGACCATGCCGTATTGTTTTCCGGCATAGAAAATAAAGAAACATGCTATGCCGGGAAAACAATACACGCATGGTCTTCATATCAATCCGACCATGCCTAAGGTGGGACTGATTAATACCGAAAAAATTCAAAACGGAAGTGATGAATACCATGCCGGAATTGATGAAGACCATATGCCGGAACATGATACCGGCATGCTCGAGAATTTCCTATCAATGCCGGTAGTCAAGTGAAAAAAAAACAACATTCTGGATACTTTCGATCCTGTTCCGGCATAGAAATTTAAGCAAAATACTATGCCGGAACATGTACCGGCATGCTCGAAAACTAGATTACTATGCCGGTACCTGTTCAAAACCAGAAAAAAAATCAACATTCTGAAGATCAAAACCAGAAAAAAATCGTAACGAGAGAACTACGCCCTCTCGTTAGCTTCTATGAGATCCCTCCTTTTGGCTTCGTTCAATTGTTTCACTGCGATTCGTTGTTCATCTGGACTAACATGCAGTGATTTTTCTTCACCCACTTTCCTCAATCTTTTAGCTTCCTGATAGACTCGATATATCTCAAATTGTTCGTAGGCTAAAAAACAAAGCAAAAAATAATCCAAGAAACATAAAAGAAATTAAGATACTACAAGATTTCAAAAACAAAAAGAAAAAAACAGTAAAAATTTGTTGATAAGTCATAAGTTTTTCATGTCTTACGCATAGTTTCAATTTCATTAACGCTAATGTTGCTCCATCGTGTATCTAGCATGAAAAGAGAAAGAATTCAAGGAATTAAAAACAATATAGAGACCTAAAAGGATAAAAAAATATATAAATATTTGTTGATAGGAGTCTCATGCATGTCTTACCCAAACTCTTAAACTCTTCATCGGTGAGAATGCTACCTAGATATGAAAAGGGAAAGATTTCAAGAATATGGAAACAAAAATATATATAGAGACTAAAAAGGATTAACAAGAAACATAAAAGCAAACATTGTTGGAATTGATGAGAGTCTCGTGACTTACCATACTGATCAGCAGTTATTGGTCCTTGATTTCCCACGCTCGACTGTGTGCCTAGACATAAAGAAAGATTTAAATATTAGAGATCAAGCATACATAATTTTAATAACAGATCTCACAACCCCAAAAGAAAGAAATCAAAAACTGCATATGGTTTTAGCATATGGGATTCCTCTTACTTGTATCGGTAGTCCTCTTACGTTTCGGTGCCATCTTGTGATGGATTCAATGGCGATTTACGGGTAGACAATGGCGATTCACTCTATCTGAACTTGCTCCGCCTTGTGATGTGACTAAGAAAAGACTCCATTTCTCAGCCGAGGAAAAAAAAAAAGACTCGCTTTCTGTTCATCTTAAAACACAAAAGTTTGCGGCTTTGGGAGGGAAACAGTTTCCTTAAGTGGGGCCCAAACTTTAAGAGTCCAAATGCATCCTACGGACGAGATCCACGTTTCCTAATCAAATCTAGCTTCCCAAAAATAATTTGAGACTCCTAGATTCTCGTTACTCCCAACAAACAATAGGTGACATATAATTAGGAAAGAGTTTCAATCGATTGTGAAAATATCTCTTGAATATACGTTACCAGATTGAACGGTATGTGAGAGAATTTTTTTTTTTTTTAAGATACAAAATCTGGATCTTCTCTCTAATATTAAATAAAGTATGCTTGAATCTGAATATTTAATCGAATCGAGTCTTTTTTTTGAATAATTAATTGGGGGATATGGGAATTAATTGTGGGATATGAATTACTTCCCCCAACCCATGATTTCGGCTAAGAGGTGACCATTGGTTATGAAAATACTAAAATACCCTTCCCACAATAAAAATCAAAACTTAAAATCAAAAAACAAAATCATATCCCCCATTTCCATCTCCACTTCTTATTAATCTTATTTAGGGGTGGAGCTTTGAAACCCAAATATTTCTCATTCCCTTTCAAATTCTAAACTCTCCCCACTCTATATCAAATTCTCTTCTCCTCACTTTGGAAACCAATTTTTTTTATTCTGAAGTGATGAAGATCATGCTGAAAGTGATGATGACCATGCCGGAATTTTTCTGGTTTTAATCAGTCCACTGCCGGCATGGTCAGTTGGTATGAAGACCATGCCGGTATTGTTTTCCGTCATAGAAAATAAAGCAACATGCTATGCCGGAAAACAATACGGCATGGTCTTCATATCAACCGACCATGCCGGCGGTGGGGATCGATTAATACCTGAAAAATTCAAAACTAAGTGATGAAGACCATGCTTAGGAATTGATGAAGACCATATGCCGGAACATGATACCGGCATGCTCGAGAATTCATCTCTTCGTTCACCACTATCTCTTTGTTGACCAAAGTTATCATAGAAGATAATGATCAAATTAATCACTATAAAAAATTGTTTTCTGTTATAGGGCCTATGGCCCATGGATATGTGCGGTCCATTAGTATACTAGGGTTTTCCATTTACTCCTGTATAAATAGAACACTAAACCTATGTAATGTGGTTCCTCTCTCTGGTTAATAAAATCTTCTTCTCTCTTTCTTTTCTTACCCTAAAAACACGTTATCGTGCACGAGCTCGACCGCTGCAGCGAAGAATCTCTTCTCTTTGATCGCACAATTGAAAACCCACGGTATCCCTAAACTTCTCTTTATCATTTTTTTTCTCTCCTGTTTGATTGATTGTGACTTGTGACTTGATTAAAGAGAAGTGTCTGCTATGATATGCTATATTAATATTTTTTTTTTGATGATGTGTATGTGATCTGTCTAACAGAAGCGTTTTAATATGGGATTTCTATGATATGCTATTTGATGTTGATATATGATGATGCATAACATGTCTAGATTAGATTTATGTACATGAAAGTCTTTATATATGTATTATTATTATAATAAATATATATATATATATCTAATATAATAGAAGAGTATGGTTGTTATTCATCTTTGGTTATTAGCAGATCTAGGATTTTTTTTTCCCAAGCTATATACCGTTTGCACTGTTTTGAGTTTTTCTATTTTTTTTCTCCTTTAATCTATGACTTGTTTTGTCCTTATTGCTAAATATTATAATGTTTAATATATCATATTATTTTAATACATGATTGATGTGCCAGTAATTAGTGATTGATAACATATAGGTTTGTTGCTTTGTTCAGTGATTAGTCCTAGAGTCAGTTAGCCTATATGCTATAATGTATGTTATGGTCCTCCGTATGCATCGTGTCTTTGCACTGTTTTCTTAATGTTCCTGTATATCTATTCTATATTTATTAAAATTATACACCTTAATAAGTGTCATTATGAGTATGCGGAAATTCGGCAGTTTTGTGTAACGTAGATTAAATTTCATTCAATCCGGCATATGTCATGATTCTATATTTATTGTGTGTTGTTACTTTTTCCACATAAATTATGTTCGTTTAATCTTGGTAACGTCTGTACTATTTATGAGTGATGATTGTTCAGTATTTTATAATATATAATATATAATAATAAAATTGATATGTATGTTCGTCACATGCCTTTCTTTGTACTGATTGACATCTTTAAACATGATATTAATATTAAAATAATAAATTTGTCTTTAATGCTATGTGTAACATGTGGATTTATTTGTATCATTATTTAATTTATCTTTATTGGACTTTAGTGTATGCATATAATACTACCTTTAATTTTTATTTTTATTCTTTTATTTTCGTTTTGTTTTGTTATTATAACATGACCTATATTTTATCATTAAAAATTTCCTTTATCTAAACCATAAATGGGGTATTTGTTATCTGTCGAATTCTGACTCAATCGGAACACTTTAAGAGCCATCAAGAAATTTGGTTTCTAAGAAATTCATTTTAGCCATAAAGAAATTTGGTATGTGAACGATGGTTCCGGAATTGGTCATACTAATGTCCTTTAACCTTGCCTTATGTAGATGAGCAAGAAGGAATATATCCGACAAGAATTCGCACAAATTGGGCATAGATGGACTTGAGTATCACCGTTAAATGGTGATGTGAAGATCGCTTTTGTGGCAAAAGAATGCACCCACACCATCATACCCTCTATCGACAAAGATCTTGTCCCAAAGAATCAACAAGAAAAGGTCAAGCCCTTCGATATTTGAAGGTACACATTGACCCTAATCTCCTTTGGGGATACCAACACATGATGCGTCCTAAAGAACTGTGGGATGCATTAGCAAGCCCGTTTTGGGAGCATTGAGGATTGTCTTCTCCCACAATTAAATGAACAAAGGAATGACATTCGTTTTCTTGATTATGTGAAGGTAGGTGATTTCCAACGAGATATGCTTAAGCTACAAGCACAACTCAATTTCGTGGGATAAAACTTACTGATAAAGATATGATTCAAAAGACATTGTCTACTTTCCCTTTGCCATCTGTTATTCTAGCTAACCAATACCGCATAGAAGTTGATAGCAAGAGAATAACAACTTTTAGTAAGTTGATCAACTTATTGCGGGTAGCCGAAAGGCACAATGAAGTTCTAGCAAACAACAATGCTAGAGCCCCCGGGAAGAAGAAAATTCCCGAGGCTAACTATGGCAAGGATAACAAGGGAAAACACCCCAAAGAAAAGAGGGTTAAAAATGATTCATATTCTCATGCTCCATACTCACGTGGGGGTAATAACCCACGTGGAAGAGGACAAAAGGGTCATCGTGGAAGGGGCCATGGGCGTGGAGGCCACTCAAATACCTGGTCTAGAGATGTTACTTCTGGACCTAGTGGAAGGGGCAACACTGTTGAAAAAACACATAAGAACCCCACACCTAAGAAGGTAGAGAATGGCAATGAACCTTGTTACAGGTGTGGTATCTCCAGGCATTGGTACCAGCAATGCAAGGCTAGTGCCAAGGTAGCAGCTAGCTACAAAAAGTACTGGGAATCTATAGATCAAGAATCTAACTATGTGGAAGAACATGATCATCCCTCCCCAGATGTCAACTTCACCATTTCAGCCTTCCAGGGCAAAAAGAACCATGCCCTTATGGAAACACCCGACTTTGATTGATTGTTATTTTTTTTAGTTATCCTTTGATCCCAAGAACTTGTTTATTTTCTTGCTTTGTGGTTTAGCAGATTATGGTTTAAACATTTATTTTGATAACTTAAACTATGTTAGGTAGTCTTAAATTATCGGTTTTTTTTTTAATGAATCAGTGATTTTAATTCTTATGGGTACTTATTATGCATTGGATTTAAATTTTTATTGTGATAATCTATTACATGATTGAATTACGTGACCGAATTCTCTGAAGTACCATTTACTTGTAGGAATGTCATCCTCAGAAGAGATTGAGTGCCTAGCTGATAGTGGCACCACACACACTATTTTAAGAAATAGGCAATTATTTGTTGACTTAATTCCTTATAAATCCTCTGTGACTACGATGATTGGATCATCACAAGTGATCATTGGGCGAGGTAATGCTCAATTTTTGTTGCCAAATGGCACGATGATTAAAGTCACAGAAGCTCTATATGCACCAAGAGCTAACCGTACCTTGTTGAGTTTCAAAGATATCCGTGCAAATGGATATCACTTGGAAACTCACTGTGAAAATGGAATTGAATATATAAATATTATCAGGATCCGAGATCGAAACCTTAAAAAAAACCTATTTTTACATATTGTATGTGTACCAGGATCCGAGATCGAAACCTGGCCGCGAGTTGACTACTATAAGTTTAGAAATTCGGTAAGAACGACGAATTCATCAATTTACAGGTAAGATTCCTTCGAGATATTCTACGAAACCTTAAACAAACCTTATTTATGCATATATGTATGCATACCAGGCTCCGAGATCGAAACCTGGCCGCGAATTGACTACTCTAATTCAGAAATTCGGTAAGAACGATGAATCCTTCCATTTACATGTAAGATTTCTTCTAGATATTCTATGAAACCTTAAAAAACCTTATTTCTGCATATTGTATGCGTACCAGGATCCGAGATCGAAACCTGGCCGCGAGTTGACTACTATAAGTTAGAAATTCGGTAAGAACGACGAATTCATCCATTTACAGGTAAGATTCCTTCGAGATATTCTACGAAACCTTAAACAAACCCTATTTATGCATATATGTATGCATACCAGGCTCCGAGATCGAAACCTGGCCGCGAGTTGACTACTCTAATTCGAAATTCGGTAAGAACAGCGAATCCTTCCATTTACTGTAAAGATTTCTTCTAGATATTCTACGAAACCTTAAAAACCATATTTCAAAGATATTGTATGCGTATCGAGGATCCGAGATCGAAACCACGTTCTGAGTTGACTACTCTAAGTCGAAACTTGGTAAGAATGACGAATCCATTCATTTACAGGTAAGATTCCTTCGAGATATTCTACGAAACCTTAAAGAAACCCAATTTCTGTATATTTTATGCGTACCAGGCTCCGATATCGAAACCTGACCGCGAGTTGACTACTATAAGTCAGAAATTCGGTAAGAACGACGAATCCATCCATTTACGAGTAAGATTCCTTCGAGATATTCTACGAAACCTTAAAAAAACCCTATTTCGCATATTGTATGCGTACCGGGATCCGAGATCGAAACCTGGCTGCGAGTTGACTACTCTAAGTCAGAAACTTGGTAAGAATGACGAATCCATTCATTTACAGGTAAGATTCCTTCGAGATATTCTACGAAACCTTAAAGAAACCCAATTTCTGTATATTGTATGCGTACCAGGCTCCGATATCGAAACCTGACCACGAGTTGACTACTACAAGTCAGAAATTCGGTAAGAACGACGAATCCATCCATTTACAGGTAAGATTCCTTCGAGATATTCTACGAAACCTTAAAAAACCCTATTTCTGCATATTATATGCGTACCAGGATCCGAGATCGAAACCTGGCCACGAGTTGACTACTCTAAGTCAGAAACTTGGTAAGAATGACGAATCCATCCATTCACGGGTTCCAAGATTACAAGAGTTAGACCTGAGTTTCTCTTTCGGATGAACTGGAGACGAAATATATCAGAATCAAACATCACAAGTTCAAAGATTACTAGAGTTAGACCTGAGTTTCTCGTTCGGATGAACTGGAGACGAAATATAGTAGAATCGAACATCACAGGTTCAAAGATTACAAGAGTTAGACCTGAGTTTCTCATATTCGGATGAACTGGAGACGAAATATATCAGAATCGAACATCACATGTTCAAATATTACTAGAGTTAGACCTAAGTTTCTCGTTCGGATGAACTGGAGACGAAATATATCACAATCGATCATCACAAGTTCAAAGATTACTAGAGTTAGACCTGAGCTTCTCGTTCGGATGAACTGGAGACGAAATATATCAGAATCGAAAATCACATGTTCAAAGATTACTAGAGTTAGACTCTAGTTTCTCATTTGGATGAACTAGATCAAAAATATATCAGTTTTGAGCATCTTAGGTTCAATTTTCCGCTCCTTTCCCCCTCCCAAATCTGTCAAAATCACCAGAAACAGATTCAACATCATTCAAATCTATTGTAAGTCAGTTCCTCCCAAAAGTTCCCCCGAATTTCCCATCTAATTCTCTATTTAAGAGAGTATGATACTCCTGCTCAACCACACCATCCTCAGCTCTCTCTTGTTGCTCTAAAACATAGTTGTAAATCATTTATTCTAGAAAAAAAATGCAATAAATATTATGGAGACTGTGAAAATGACCATACTACCCTTATCAGGAATAAGTAAAGTAATTCTTACAGACTATGAAAATGACCATATCGGAAATAAGTAAAGTAATTCTTACAGAAAATGACCGTATTACCCTTATTTGAAAAAAGTGCTATAAATATTATGGAGACTGTGAAAATGACCATACTACCCTTATCGGAAATAAGTAAAGTAATTCTTACAGACTATGAAAATGACCATATTACCCTTATTTGAAAAAAGTGCAATAAATATTATGGAGACTGTGAAAATGACATACTACCCTTATCGGAAATAAGTAAAGTAATTCTTACCGATTGCAAAAATGACCATATTACCCTTATTGGAAAAAGTGCAATAAATACTATGGAGACTGTGAAAATGACCATACTACCCTTATAGGAAATAAGTAAAATAATTCTTACCGACGTGAAAATGACCATATTACCCTTATTGGAAAAAAGTGCAATAAATATTATGGAGACTGTGAAAATGACCATATTACCCTTATCAGAAGTAAGTAAAGTAATTCTTATAGACTGTGCAAATGATCATATTACCCTTACTGGAAAAAAGTGCAATAAATATTATGGAGAATGTGAAATGACCATAGTACCCATATCGGAAATATGTAAAGTAATTCTTACAGACTTTGAAAATGACCATATTACCCTTATTGGAAAAAGTGCAATAAATATATATAGACTGTGAAAATGACCATACTACCCTTATCGGAAATATGTAAAGTAATTCTTATAGTTTATGAAAATAACCATATTACCGTTATTGGAAAAAAGTGCAATAAATATTATGGAGACTGTGAAAATGACCATACTACCCTTTATTTATTTCCGATAAGGGTGGTATGGTCATTTTCACAGTCTCCATAATATTTATTGCCCCTTTTTCCAATAAGGGTAATATGGTCATTTTCATAGTCTGTAAGAATTACTTTACTTATTTCCGATAGGGGTAGTATGGTTATTTTCACAGTCTCCATAATATTTATTGTACTTTTTTTACAATAAGGGTAATATGGTCATTTTCCAATCTATAAGAATTACTTTACTTATTTCCGATAAGGGTAGTATGGTCATTTTCACAGTCTCCATAATATTTATTGCACTTTTTCCAATAAGTCAAAGTTTGTAACATTTACTTTATTTATTTCTGATAAGGATAGTGTGGTCATTTTCTCAGTCTCCATAATATTTATTGCACTCTTTCCAATAAGGGTAATATGGTCATTTTCATAGTCTTTAAGAATTACTTTACTTATTTCCGATAGGGGTAGTATGGTCATTTTCACAGTCTCCATAATATTTATTGCACTTTTTTACAATAAGGGTAATATGGTCATTTTCATAGTCTGTAAGAATTACTTTACTTATTTTCGATAAGGGTAGTATGGTCATTTTCATATCTCCATAATATTTATTACACTTTTTCCAATAAGGGTAATGTTGTCATTTTCACAGTCTGTAACATTTACTTTATTTATTTCTGATAAGGGTAGTGTGGTCATTTTCTCAGTCTCCATAATATTTATTGCACTTTTTCCAATAAGGGTAATATGGTCATTTTCATAGTCTTTAAGAATTACTTTACTTATTTCCGATAGGGGTAGTATGGTCATTTTAACAGTCTCCATAATATTTATTGCACTTTTTACAATAAGGGTAATATGGTCATTTTCATAGTCTGTAAGAATTACTTTACTTATTTTCGATAAGGGTAGTATGGTCATTTTCACAGTCTCCATAATATTTATTACACTTTTTCCAATAAGGGTAATGTTGTCATTTTCACAGTCTGTAACATTTACTTTATTTATTTCTGATAAGGGTAGTGTGGTCATTTTCTCAGTCTCCATAATATTTATTGCACTTTTTCCAATAAGGGTAATATGGTCATTTTCATAGTCTTTAAGAATTACTTTACTTATTTCCGATAGGGGTATTATGGTCATTTTAACAAGCCTCCATAATATTTATCAGACTTTTTACAATAAGGGTAATATGGTCATTTCACAAATCTGTAAGAATTACTTTACTTATTTCGATAAGGGTAGTATGGTCATTTTCATAATCTCCATAATATTTATTGCACTTTTTTTCCCAATAAGGGTAATATGGTCATTTTCACAGTCTTTAACATTTACTTTATTTATTTCTGATAAGGGTAGTATGGTTATTTTCACAAATCTATATAATATTTATTGCACTTTTTTCCAGTAAGGGTAATATGGTCATTTTTATAGTCTATAAGAAATACTTTACTTATTCCGATAAGGGTAGGATGGTCATTTTCACAGTCTCCGTAATATTTATCGCACTTTTTTCAATAAGGGTAATATGGTCAATTTCACAAATCTGAGAATTACTTTACTTATTTAGATAAGGGTAGTATGGTCATTTTCACAATCCGCATAATATTTATTGTACTTTTTTCTAATAAGGGTAATATGGTCATTTTCATAGTCTGTAAGAATTATTTTACTTATTTCCGATAAGGGTAGTATGGTCATTTTCACAGTCTCCATAATATTTATTGCACTTATTTTCAATAAGGGTAATATGGTCATTTTCACAGTCTTCAAAATTTTTATTACACTTATTGGATAAGGGTAGTTTGGTCATTTTCACGGGTCTTTCTAAGAAGCGAGATATTTTGTTGTGGTTTTGTCGACAAAATCGAGAGAAAATGTTGGTATTTGTCCAAGTCAAATTTTCCTACAAAGTCATGACTTGTAAACTTGGTCTTGATCATGTTTTCAAATATTAAGAAAATAAAAAAAATAAATATTGATTTTTAGAAATTAAATAAAATTGTTATTTTATATAAATGTTGCATAAAGTAGTGACAAACAAAATCCTAAGTGTTACTAATTTGGGGTTGTTTTAGATGGGTGAAATTTTTGGGGCGGAAACATCATTTTAGATTATAATTGTGATTGTCCTGAAAATTGTCAACAAATATTATTGTTACTAATAAAAATATTTAATATTCCTAATCATTATCACGAATACAAATTTAACAATGATTATAATTGTTGCGCAGACTTATCCAGTGTATCGCTGACCTAAAAATAAACTGTGACAGGTTACACTGTGAGAAAATCTTGGTTTTGGTGTAGTAATTTCCTAATCAAATCTAGCTTCCCAAAAATAATTTGAGACTCCTAGATTCTCGTTACTCCCAACAAACAATAGGTGACATATAATTAGGATAGAGTTTCAATCGATTGTGAAAATATATCTTGAATATACGTTACCGGATTGAACGGTAAGTGAGAGAATTTTTTTTTTTTTTAAGATACAAAATCTGGATCTTCTCTCTAATATTAAATAAAGTATGCTTGAATCTGAATATTTAATCGAATCGAGACTTTTTTTTGAATAATTAATTGGGGAATATGGGAATTAATTGGAGGATATGAATTACTTCCCCCAACCCATGATTTCGTCTAAGGGGTGACCATTGGTTATGAAAATACTAAAATACCCTTCCCACAAAATAAAAATCAAAAAACAAAATCATATCCCCCATTTCCATCTCCACTTCTTATTAATCTTATTTAGGGGTGGAGCTTTGAAACCCAAATATTTCCCATTCCCTTTCAAATTCTAAACTCTCCCCACTCTATATCAAATTCTCTTCTCCTCACTTTGGAAACCAATTTTTTTATTCTAAGTGATGAAGATCATCTTTGAAAGTGATGATGACCATGCCGAATTGATGAAGACCATCTTAGGTACCATGTTGCGGATATGGTCTTCATCAATTTTGCATGGTCATCATCACTTCCGTTTAATTTTCTGTTTTAATCAGTCCCACTCACAAGCATGGTCGGTCTATATGAAGACTATGTAGATATTGTTTTCCAAGATAGAAAATAAAGCAACATGCTATGCTTGGGAAAACAATACTTCATGGTCTTTATATCAACCGACCATGCCTAAATTAGTGATTAATACCAGAAAAATTCAAAACGGAAGTGATGAAGACCATATGCTTGGGAACATGATACCTGATGCCTCGAGAATTTCCTATCAATGCCTATAGTCAAGTGAAAAAAATCAACATTCTGGATACTTTTCATCCCGTTAGGCATAGAAATTTAAGCAAAATACTATGTAGGAACATGTACCGGCATGCTCGAAAACTAGATTACTATGCCGGTACCTGTTCAAAACCAGAAAAAAAATCAACATTCTGAAGATCAAAACCAGAAAAAAATCGTAACGAGAGGGCTACACCCTCTCGTTAGCTTCTATGAGATCCCTCCTTTTGGCTTCTATCAATTGTTTCACTGCGAGTCGTTGTTCATCTGGACTAACATGCAGTGATTTTTCTTCACCAACTTTCCTCAATCTTTTAGCTTCCTGATAGACTCGATATATCTCAAATTGTTCGTAGGCTAAAAACAAAAGCAAAAAAATAATCCAAAAAACATAAAAGAAATTAAAATACTACAAGATTTCAAAAATAAAAAAGAAAAAAAACAGTAAAAATTTGTTGATGAGTCATAAGTGTCTCATGTCTTACGCATAGTTTCAATTTCATTAACGCTAATGTTGCTCCATCGTGTATCTAGCATGAAAAGAGAAAGAATTCAAGGAATTAAAAACAATATAGAGACCTAAAAGGATAAAAAAACATATAAATATTTGTTGATAGGAGTCTCATGCATGTCTTACCCAAACTCTTAAACTCTTCATCTGTGAGAATGCTACCTAGATATGAAAAGGGAAAGATTTCAAGAAAATGGAAACAAAAATATATACGAGAGACTAAAAGGATTAACAAGAAACATAAAAGCAAACATTGTTGGAATTGATGAGAGTCTCGTGACTTACCATACTGATCAGCTTATTGGTCCTTGATTTCCCACGCTCGACTTTGTGTGCCTAGACATAAAGAAAGATTTAAATATTAGAGATCAAGCATACGAAATTTTAATAACAAGATCTCACAACCCAAAAAAGAAATCAAAAAACTGCATAGGGTTTTAGCATATGGGAGTCCTCTTACTTGTATCGGTAGTCCTCTTACGTTTCGGTGCCATCTTGTGATGGATTCAATGGCGATTTAAGGGAAGACAATGGCGATTCACTCTATCTGAACTTGCTCCTCCTTGTGATGTGACTAAGAAAAGACTCTCTTTCTCAGCCGAGGAAAAAAAAACTACTCGCTTTCTCTTCATCTTAAAACACAAAAGTTTGCGGCTTTGGGAGGGAAACGGTTTCCTTAAGTAGGGGCCCAAACTTTAAGAGTCCAAATGCATCCTACGGACGAGATCCACGTTTCCTAATCAAATCTAGCTTCCCAAAAATAATTTGAGACTCCTAGATTCTCGTTACTCCCAACAAACAATAGGTGACATATAATTAGGATAGAGTTTCAATCGATTGTGAAAATATCTCTTGAATATACGTTACCGGATTGAACGTTAAGTGAGAGAATTTTTTTTTTTTTTTTTTTTTTTTTTTAAGAAAAAACTGGATCTTCTCTCTAATATTAAATAAAGTATGCTTGAATCTGAATATTTATCGAATCGAGTCTTTTTTTTTTGAATAATTAATTGGGGGATATGGGAATTAATTGGGGGATATGAATTACTTCCCCCAACCCATGATTACGGCTAAGGGGTGACCATTGGTTATGAAAATACTAAAATACCCTTCCCACAAAATAAAAATCAAAAACTTAAAATCAAAAACAAAATCATATCCCCCATTTCCATCTCCACTTCTTATTAATCTTATTTAGGAGTGGAGCTTTGAAACCCAAATATTTCCCATTCCCTTTCAAATTCTAAACTCTCCCCACTCTATATCAAATTCTCTTCTCCTCACTTTGGAAACCAATTTTTTTTTTATTCGGAAGTGGTGAAGATCATGCTGAAAGTGTTGATGACCATGCAGGAATTGATGAAGACCATGCCGGTACCATGTTCCGGCATATGGTCTTCATCAATTCCGGCATGGTCATCATCACTTCCGTTTTGAATTTTTCTGGTTTTAATCAGTCCACTGCCGGCATGGTCAGTTGATATGAAGACCATGCCGGCATTGTTTTCCGGCATAGAAAATAAAGCAACATGCTATGCCGGAAAACAATACCGGCATGGTCTTCATATCAACTGACCATGCCGGCAGTGGACTGATTAATAACAGAAAAAATTCAAAACGGAAGTGATGAAGACCATGCCGGAATTGATGAAGACCATATGCCGGAACATGATAACGGCATGCTCGAGAATTTTCTATCAATGCCTGTAGTCAAGTGAAAAAAAATCAACATTCTGGATACTTTTCATCCTGTTCCGGCATAGAAATTTAAGCAAAATACTATGCCAGAACATGTACCGGCATGCTCGAAAACTAGATTACTATGCCGGTACCTGTTCAAAACCAGAAAAAAACTAACATTCTGAAGATCAATACCAGAAAAAAAAATCGTAACGAGAGCGCTACGCCCTCTCGTTAGCTTCTATGAGATCCCTCCTTTTGGCTTCGTTCAATTGTTTCACTGCGAGTCGTTGTTCATCTGGACTAACATGCAGTGATTTTTCTTCACCCACTTTCCTCAATCTTTTAGCTTCCTGATAGAGTCGATATATCTCAAATTGTTCGTAGGCTAAAAAAACAAAGCAAAAAATAATCCAAGAAACATAAAAGAAATTAAAATACTACAAGATTTCAAAAATAAAAAGAAAAAAAAAAAGTAAAAATTTGTTGATGAGTCATAAGTGTCTCATGTCTTACGCATAGTTTCAATTTCATTAACGCTAATGTTGCTCCATCGTGTATCTAGCATGAAAAGAGAAAGAATTCAAGGAATTAAAAACAATATAGAGACCTAAAAGGATAAAAAAATATATAAATATTTGTTGATAGGAGTCTCATGCATGTCTTACCCAAACTCTTAAACTCTTCATCGGTGAGAATGCTACCTAGATATGAAAAGGGAAAGATTTCAAGAAAATGGAAACAAAAATATATACAGAGACTAAAAAGGATTAACAAGAAACATAAAAGCAAACATTGTTGGAATTGATGAGAGTCTCGTGACTTACCATACTGATCAGCAGTTATTGGTCCTTGATTTCCCACTCTCGACTGTGTGCCTAGACATAAAGAAAGATTTAAATATTAGAGATCAAGCATACAGAATTTTAATAACAAATCTCACAACCCAAAAAGAAAGAAATCAAAAACTGCATAGGGTTTTAGCATATGGGAGTCCTCTTACTTGTATCGGTAGTCCTCTTACGTTTCGGTGCCATCTTGTGATGGATTCAATGGCGATTTACGGGAAGACAATGGCGATTCACTCTATCTGAACTTGCTCCGCCTTGTGATGTGACTAAGAAAAGACTCCATTTCTCAGCCGAGGAAAAAAAAAAGACTCGCTTTCTCTTCATCTTAAAACACAAAAGTTTGCGGCTTTGGGAGGGAAACGGTTTCCTTAAGTGGGGCCCAAACTTTAAGAGTCCAAATGCATCCTACGGACGAGATCCACGTTTCCTAATCAAATCTAGCTTCCCAAAAATAATTTGAGACTCCTAGATTCTCGTTACTCCCAACAAACAATAGGTGACATATAATTAAGATAGAGTTTCAATCGATTGTGAAAATATCTCTTGAATATACGTTACCAGATTGAACGTTAAGTGAGAGAATTTTTTTTTTTTTTTTTTTTTTTTTAAGATACAAAATCTGGATCTTCTCTCTAATATTAAATAAAGTATGCTTGAATCTGAATATTTAATCAAATCGAGTCTTTTTTTTTTGAATAATTAATTGGGGGATATGGGAATTAATTGGGGGATATGAATTACTTCCCCCAACCTATGATTACAGCTAAGGGGTGACCATTGGTTATGAAAATACTAAAATACCCTTCCCACAAAATAAAAATCAAAAACTTAAAATCAAAAAACAAAATCATATCCCCCATTTCCATCTCCACTTCTTATTAATCTTATTTAGGGGTGGTGCTTTGAAACCCAAATATTTCCCATTCCCTTTCAAATTCTAAACTCTCCCCACTCTATATCAAATTCTCGTCTCCTCACTTTGGAAACCAATTTTTTTTTTTATTCGGAAGTGATGAAGATCATGCTGAAAGTGACGATGACCATGCCGGAATTGATGAAGACCATGCCGGTACCATGTTCCGGCATATGGTCTTCATCAATTCCGGCATGGTCATCATCACTTCCGTTTTGAATTTTTCTGGTTTTAATCAGTCTACTGCCGGCATGGTCAGTTGATATGAAGACCATGCCGATATTGTTTTCCGGCATAGAAAATAAAGCAACATGCTATGCCGGAAAACAATACCGGCATGGTCTTCATATCAACTGACCATGCCGGCAGTGGACTGATTAATACCAGAAAAAATTCAAAACGGAAGTGATGAAGACCATGCCGGAATTGATGAAGACCATATTCCGGAACATGATACCGGCATGCTCGAGAATTTCCTATCAATGCCGGTAGTCAAGTGAAAAAAAATCAACATTCTGTATACTTTTCATCCTGTTCCGGCATAGAAATTTAAGCAAAATACTATGCCGGAACATGCACCGGAATGCTCGAAAACTAGATTACTATGCCGGTACCTGTTCAAAACCAGAAAAAAATCAACATTCTGAAGATCAAACCAGAAAAAAAATCGTAACGAGAGAGCTACGCCCTCTCGTTAGCTTCTATGAGATCCCTCCTTTTGGCTTCGTTCAATTGTTTCACTGCGAGTCGTTGTTCATCTGGACTAACATGCAATGATTTTTCTTCACCCACTTTCCTCAATCTTTTAGCTTCCTGATAGACTCGATATATCTCAAATTATTCGTAGGCTAAAAAAACAAAGAAAAAAATAATCCAAGAAACATAAAAGAAATTAAAATACTACAAGATTTCAAAAACAAAAAGAAAAAAACAGTAAAAATTTGTTGACAAGTCATAAGTGTCTCATGTCTTACGCATAGTTTCAATTTTATTAACGCTAATTCCATCGTGTATCTAACATGAAAAGAGAAAGAATTCAAGGAATTAAAAACAATATAGAGACCTAAAAGGATAAAAAAATATATAAATATTTGTTGATAGGAGTCTCATGCATGTCTTACCCAAACTCTTAAACTCTTCATCGGTGAGAATGCTACCTAGATATGAAAAGGGAAATATTTCAAGAAAATGGAAACAAAAATATATACAGAGACTAAAAAGGATTAACAAGAAACATAAAAGCAAACATTGTTGGAATTGATGAGAGTCTCGTGACTTACCATACTGATCAGCAGTTATTGGTCCTTGATTTCCCACGCTCGACTGTGCGCCTAGACATAAGGAAAGATTTAAATATTAGAGATCAAGCATACAAAATTTTAATAACAGATCTCACAACCCAAAAAGAAAAAAAATCAAAAACTGCATAGGGTTTTAGCATATGTGAGTCCTCTTACTTGTATCGGTAGTCCTCTTACGTTTCGGTGCCATCTTGTGATGGATTCAATGGCGATTTACGGGAAGACAATGGCGATTCACTCTATCTGAACTTGCTCCGCCTTGTCATGTGACTAAGAAAAGACTCTCTTTCTCAGCCGAGGAAAAAAAAAGACTCGCTTTCTCTTCATCTTAAAACACAAAAGTTTGCGGCTTTGGGAGGGAAACGGTTTCCTTAAGTTGGGGCCCAAACTTTAAGAGTCCAAATGCATCCTACGGACGAGATCCACGTTTCCTAATCAAATCTAGCTTCCCAAAAATAATTTGAGACTCCTGGATTCTCGTTACTCCCAACAAACAATAGGTGACATATAATTAGGATAGAGTTTCAATCGATTGTGAAAATATCTCTTGAATATACGTTACCGGATTGAACGGTAAGTGAGAGAATTTTTTTTTTTTTCTTTTCTCTAATATTAAAAAAAGTATGTTTGAATCTGAATATTTAATCGAATCGAGTCTTTTTTTTGAATAATTAATTGGGGGATATGGGAATTAATTGGGGGATATGAATTACTTCCCCCAACCCATGATTTCGGCTAAGGGGTGACCATTGGTTATGAAAATACTAAAATACCCTTCCCACAAAATAAAAATCAAAAACATAAAATCAAAAACAAAATCATATTCCCCATTTCCATCTCCACTTCTTATTAATCTTATTTAGGGGTGGAGCTTTGAAACCCAAATATTTCCCATTCCCTTTCAAATTCTAAACTCTCCCCACTCTATATCAAATTCTCTTCTCCTCACTTTGGAAACCAATTTTTTTTTTTATTCGGAAGTGATGAAGATCATGCTGAAAGTGATGATGACCATGCCGGAATTGATGAAGACCATGCCGGTACCATGTTCCGGCATATGGTCTTCATCAATTCTGGCATGGTCATCATCACTTACGTTTTGAATTTTTCTGGTTTTAATCAGTCCACTGCCGGCATGGTCAGTCTATATGAAGACCATGCCGGTATTGTTTTCCGGCATAGAAAATAAAGCAACATGCTATGCCGGAAAACAATACCGGCATGGTCTTCATATCAACTGACCATGCCGGCAGCGGTCGATTAATACCGAAAAAATTCAAAACGGAAGTGATGAAGACCATGCCGGAATTGATGAAGACCATATTTCGGAACATGATACCGGCATGCTCGAGAATTTCCTATCAATGCTGGTAGTCAAGTGAAAAAAAAAATCAACATTCTGGATACTTTTCATCCTGTTCCGGCATAGAAATTTAAGCAAAATACTATGTCGGAACATGTACCGGCATGCTCGAAAACTAGATTACTATGCCAGTACCTGTTCAAAACCAGAAAAAAATCAACATTCTGAAGATCAAAACCAGAAAAAAAATCGTAACGAGAGAGCTACGCCCTCTCGTTAGCTTCTATGAGATCCCTCCTTTTGGCTTCGTTCAATTGTTTCACTGCGAGTCGTTGTTCATCTGGACTAACATGCAGTGATTTTTCTTCACCCACTTTCCTCAATCTTTTAGCTTCCTGATAGACTCGATATATCTCAAATTGTTCGTAGGCTAAAAAAACAAAGCAAAAAATAATCCAAGAAACATAAAAGAAACTAAAATACTACAAGATTTCAAAAATAAAAAGAAAAAAAATGTAAAAATTTGTTGATGAGTCATAAGTGTCTCATGTCTTACGCATAGTTTCAATTTCATTAACGCTAATGTTGCTCCATCGTGTATCTAGCATGAAAAGAGAAAGAATTCAAGGAATTAAAAACAATATAGAGACTTAAAAGGATAAAAAAATATATAAATATTTGTTGATAGGAGTCTCATGCATGTCTTACCCAAACTCTTAAACTCTTCATCGGTGAGAATGCTACCTAGATATGAAAAGGGAAAGATTTCAAGAAAATGGAAACAAAAATATATACAGAGACTAAAAAGGATTAACAAGAAACATAAAAGCAAACATTGTTGGAATTGATGAGAGTCTCGTGACTTACCATACTGATCAGCAGTTATTGGTCCTTGATTTCCCACGCTCGACTGTGTGCCTAGACATAAAGAAAGATTTAAATATTAGAGATCAAGCATACAAAATTTTAATAACAGATCTCACAACCCAAAAAGAAAGAAATCAAAAACTGCATAGGGTTTTAGCATATGGGAGTCCTATTACTTGTATCGGTAGTCCTCTTACGTTTCGGTGCCATCTTGTGATGGATTCAATGGCGATTTACGGGAATACCATGGCGATTCACTCTATCTGAAGTTGCTCCGCCTTGTGATGTGACTAAGAAAAGACTCTCTTTCTCAGCCGAGGAAAAAAAAAGACTCGCTTTCTCTTCATCTTAAAACACAAAAGTTTGCGGCTTTAGAAGGGAAACGGTTTCCTTAAGTGGGGCCCAAACTTTAAAAGTCCAAATGCATCCTACGGACGAGATCCACGTTTCCTAATCAAATCTAGCTTCCCAAAAATAATTTGAGACTCCTAGATTCTCGTTACTCCCATCAAACAATAGGTGACATATAATTAGGATAGAGTTTCAATCGATTGTGAAAATATCTCTTGAATATACGTTACCAGATTGAACAGTAAGTGAGAGAATTTTTTTTTTTTTAAGATACAAAATCTGGATCTTCTCTCTAATATTAAATAAAGTATGCTTGAATCTGAATATTTAATCGAATCGAGTCTTTTTTTTTGAATAATTAATTGGGGGATATGGGAATTAATTGGGGGATATGAATTACTTTTCCCAACCCATGATTTCGGCTAAGGGGTGACCATTGGTTATGAAAATACTAAAATACCCTTCCCACAAAATAAAAATCAAAAACTTAAAATCAAAAAAAAAAAATCATATCCCCCATTTCCATCTCCACTTCTTATTAATCTTATCTAGGAGTGGAGCTTTGAAACCTAAATATTTCCCATTCCCTTTCAAATTCTAAACTCTCCCCACTCTATATCAAATTCTCTTCTCCTCACTTTGGAAATCAATTTTTTTTTATTCGGAAGTGATGAAGATCATGCTGAAAGTGATGATGACCATGCCGGAATTGATGAAGACCATGCCGGTACCATGTTGCGGCATATGGTCTTCATCAATTTTGGCATGGTCATCATCACTTCCGTTTTGAATTTTTCTGGTTTTAATCAGTCCACTGCCCCATGCCGGTATTGTTTTCCTGCATAAAAAATAAAGCAACATGCTATGCCGGAAAACAATACCGGCATGGTCTTCATATCAACTGACCATGCCGGCAGTGGACTGATTAATACCAGAAAAATTCAAAACGGAAGTGATGAAGACCATGCCGGAATTGATGAAGACCATATGCCGGAACATGATACCGGCATGCTAGAGAATTTCCTATCAATGCCGGTAGTCAAGTGAAAAAAAAAATCAACATTCTGGATACTTTTCATCATGTTCCAGCATAGAAATTCAAGCAAAATACTATGCCGGAACATGTACCGGCATGCTCGAAAACTAGATTATTATGCCGGTACCTGTTCAAAACCAGAAAAAAATCAACATTCTGAAGATCAAAACCAGAAAAAAATCGTAACGAGAGAGCTACGCCCTCTCGTTAGCTTCTATGAGATCCCTCCTTTTGGCTTCGTTCAATTGTTTCACTGCGAGTCGTTGTTCATCTGGACTAACATGCAGTGATTTTTCTTCACCCACTTTCCTCAATCTTTTAGCTTCCTGATAGACTCGATATATCTCAAATTGTTCGTAGTCTAAAAAAATAAAGCAAAAAATAATCCAAGAAACATAAAAGAAATTAAAATACTACAAGATTTCAAAAACAAAAAGAAAAAAAAGAAAAAAATTTGTTGATAAGTCATAAGTGTCTCATGTCTTACGCATAGTTTCAATTTCATTAACGTTAATGTTGCTCCATCGTGTATCTAGCATGAAAAGAGAAAGAATTCAAGGAATTAAAAACAATATAGAGACCTAAAAGGATAAAAAAATATATAAATATTTGTTGATAGGAGTCTCATGCATGTCTTACCCAAACTCTTAAACTCTTCATCTGTGAGAATGCTACCTAGATATGAAAAGGGAAAGATTTCAAGAAAATGGAAACAAAAATATATACAGAGACTAAAAAGGATTAACAAGAAACATAAAAGCAAACATTGTTGGAATTGATGAGAGTCTCGTGACTTACCATACTGATCAGCAGTTATTGGTCATTGATTTCCCACGCTCGATTGTGTGCCTAGACATAAAGAAAGATTTAAATATTAGAGATCAAGCATACAAAATTTTAATAACAGATCTCACAACCCAAAAAGAAATAAATCAAAAACTGCATAGGGTTTTAGCATATGGGAGTCCTCTTACTTGTATCGGTAGTCCTCTTACGTTTCGGTGCCATCTTGTGATGGATTCAATGGCGACACTCGGCCCGAAGAAAACTCCACTTAGGGTGCAGCCTCGTAACCATAAGCCCTATAGGTATAAGGGATAAGAGGCTGCGAAAACAACTGATTGTTGTTAATTCCGGATGTGAGGAACTAGTCTTGTATGGCCGATGTACGCCTCCTTGAAGGGGCAACCAGGGAGAAGATAAGGGCGGCACCCTCCATTAGGGAGTTGATAAGTGTCTTAAGACGGCACTGTCATGGGGCTTTAAATTCACAAGAATTTCTAGGCCTGTCATATTTTCGCAAAAAAATCATCTTGCAGAGGCAATAATACTAAAGAAATGATAAGACAAGATCAATGGGTCATTACATGAAAATGTAACGACGTCCTGCGATTTTGTCGCAAGACGGCAATGTCATGGGGCTTTATGTTCGCAAGAATATTCAGGCCTGTCATATTTTCGCAAAAACGAGGGGTGGAAAAATAAGACCTTTAACTAGGAAGGCAAAATAAGACCACACATGATAAATGATAAGGCAAGATCAATGGGTCATTACATAAAATGTAAAGACGTCCTGCGATCTTGTCGTAATGACAAAATTCAGCATACGCATTTGCGAGATTATGCCTAATTTTCTATTTGCATACAAATAACAAAGACAAGATGAGGATAAAGACACAACTTGCTCCACAGATTCTATTCACTCAACACTTCTAAAAGACTTTATCCTCATATATAAAGAACAAGAGGCAACTATGGATTACCTGGAAAATATTTTATGTTCTTTATCTTCTCGGCAAAGAATCATTTTCAAAGAAGATGCTCACTAATGAATTGCAAGAACCCTCACCAACAATGGAGTAATAATTTTGCATGAATAGTTCACAATATTTCTTATTAGCATTCAAGGATGGATACTTCATACTTCTTCAAGGATACTTCATACTTCTTACACTTCTTCTAATTACTTTTTAATACTTTGGAACCTCGCAAAAGAATATAGGCAAGTACGTACTTTTCAAGAAAAATATTCTTTCGCTCGTTTCTTCATCAATAAAGACCGAAGACTACTACAACAACGGATTTTTTCTTAAAATAGGGTAGTAATTTCACATAAATAGAGGCAAAAGGTCATTCAAAAGATAATAAGAGGCAATATGAAGGAATTAAAAAAGTGCACCTCAGAAGGAATTGAAAAACGTCTTACACAAGAAGTTATGCAGATAAAGAGACAAAAAGACATAAAGTTGGAAAAGAAGTTTAACTCTCTACATATACATGTTCCTCAACAATTTTATCAGCTTCAACAACTTCCACACCTTCGCCAGTTGGTTGACTAGGATCCCCTTCAAATGGATTATCATCGACAGCTTGATTGTTAGATGGGATCACCTTTTCAATTACGACATCCTCGCAGCTTTCATACTCATAGTCACTATCATGAGAATTAGGGATTTCATCCTCATCTACTTCCAGAGGTTCGATAGATACAGGTTCGAGAGATTTGGACAGTAAGATATCATTCACAACAACCTCTGCTTTGAGATGAAATTGGCGAAGAAGTGCCCTCTGGTGATTCCTACTCTGGATGTCTTTGGAGTGAGTAAGATAATCAAATCTTCTTTCGGCACGATCGCGAGAACTAGCAGGAGTAGCGTCAAATAGCGTATTCTCTTTGCGAATTTTCACATAGTTGGACTCCAAAGCAGAAAGGGAGAGGCGAAGATTTTTCTCGGACTCTGCAAAAACAAAGAATAAAAAGAATTATATAAATGAAAGATTCGAAGACTTGGTAAAAGAAAAAATAGATGAGGCAGTCAAATTCTATGACTACCTTCCTTTTGAGAAATAGGGTGTTGGGTCAAAGCCAAACAACTATTCTCCAAATGATCCATGGCACTGTCAAAATTATCTCCAACTAAACCCTTTAATCGAGAGTGCAACCTATTTTCGTTAGAAACAAGTAAAGTATTTTCCTTCGCAAGGGAAGAGTAAGATTCTTTTAACTTGGAATATTGGTCTTTGAGCTGGCTGGTTTTCACACTTAAAGTTATTCTACCTTGAATAAGCTTATCCCTTTCAACAGTGACTTCTTCGAGTTTACTTCTCAGCAAACTGAGAGATTGTTCATGTTCATTACATATTTTCTGACAGACATCAAGTTGTTGCGAAGAAATCGCCACCTTGTTTAACAAAACTCGCTTCTCTTGAGATAAAGTTCCATTATCATCTGATAAGGTTTCCAACTCCAAATTAGATTTATTCAAAGAATAAGAGAGATGAGATAATTCGTTATTAAGTGAGTCTTGTTTCTGAACTAAGTGAATATTCTCTTTGGTAAGGTTATCAATCTGATCAACAGAGTATGTATGAAGATTATCTAGTTGGTTATATTGCTCCATCCAAACATCTCTATCCATTCGAGTTTCTTCAACGACAGATTCCAACTGATATATCTCCATTTTTCGCTTCTGGTTTAGAACTTGAAAGGCGAACAAGGACTTTTAAAAAAAATGTGGGGGAGGAGAATCGATACCTTTTAGTTCTTCGTTCTTCTTGCGAAGATTATCCCGATCCAGCGAAGTGTTATGAAGATTATTCTTCAATAGTTTAACTTCTTGTTCTAAAGACATTTGTGACATCCTGTTAGAACCAAAATATTTATCCAGAGACTCGCAAACACTAGACTTGATGAGATCTGTAGTTGCAGGAAATCCCACACTATGATCGCTGTCGTAAGCGACACAAATATAATTACACTTTCTTACTACTCAAAATATAAATATAGCAAGGGCAAGAAAGGATCGATCCCACAGAGAGGTCTAGGTTGTCAAATTGTTATGGTTCCTTATAAATAACACCGGTAGTTTTGTGATTTTATGAAATAAAATAAATAAAAGCAAATAAACAAATAAGCAAACAAATAAGATAGAAGAGATATTGGTTAAGGATTTCGTTTTCATTCACTAACATGCTTTTCACAATAACTAGAATTGATATTTAATCTCAACTTTTATCAAAGGCCATAGAATACCTTGATCGCAAGGATATCCCGCAAATCTCCTCATGTTATCAACAAACACATTAAAAGATGCGAATATGAATTCTACCTAAAGGAACAACCTAACGTGTAAAAGCACTAATCAAGTTTAATTCCCTAGATGCATTAAGTTCTATGAAATCAGGCCAATCAAAGCAATTGAACGTGGAAAGCGCACTAATTCAATTTAACAAAGGTTACGATTCACATATGATCATAAGAATATATCACTACAAACTATAATCATATTATGCTACTTGTATCCAAGGAATATCACTTTTTCGTATAATAAACCCTAAACTAGCAATAGATGTGATTAGAAGTTCTACCAATTTGCAACTTGACAAAACAATCCATCAATCATAAAACAATATTTTCAGAGAATTGCAAACGATAAATATGAGAATATGAATTAAAACAATCCATCAATCATAAAACAATATTTTCAGAGAATTGCAAACGATAGATATGAGACAAAACTAATATATTGAATCAAAGAATCATGCTTTGTGAAATCCAACTATTCCATAACCAAAAGATAATTAGGTACTCATATTCATGGAGTTCATAACAAGAAGAAAGATAATTAGGTACCCAATTTCAGTTCAACCCAAAAATCCCTAAAATCAATTGATGTTGTTTGTCTTCAATTTCACCATGGAATTCATCTCGTGGACTTCATCCTTGTTCATGAAAACGCTTCAACATCCAATTCAAGCCAAACCCATCCTTTCTTTGCATTCTCGGATTCAAATCATCATGAACCTCTACCTCAAACCCTAGTTTCGTATTTCTTCTCAACAAATCCTAACTCCAAATTTCTCTCATCAATTCCTCCATCAAATCGCCCACAACCCGACTAAACTCGATTTGCATTCAACACCCATTAAATCTCTTCCATTTCCTTGAATCTCTACTACCGATTTCAACAGCGAAATCATGGCTGCGTTTCTCTCTTCTTCTTTTTCTCAATCGCAGATGAGAAATGAAAAATGGTTCCTCTCGTATGTTAGGTAGTAGGTTGGGATGGTTATCGCCACTGGTTGCTTCGATAAGGGCTAACCACATTGACAGCCCTTAACACCGGCTCTGGCTCCCGATAGTGTTCCTTCAAATAGAGTTGGCCCTTAACCGTGACTGGGCTCCAGATAGCACATGCCTCGTGAAATGACACTCTTGCCCTTATTGCTTATGAGTTCTTGTTTTGCCCATAACTTCTTCATACGATGTCCGGAATGACTCCGTTCTTTCGCATTGTCTTCATCTTCTCGTCCTCTACACAATGAAAAGTAGAAATCTTGTATTTGAACGAGTTCCAATTGGTCTTTTTGCTCCAAATGACTCCATTGCACCTAATAAACTCAAAAGCACACATAAGATACATAATTTACAAGAAAACTCGCAAAGAAAGCATAAATACTAGATATTAAATACGGTGTATTCTACACCTATCACACTACACCCCTTACTCAAATTCACACAACTAATCCATTGAAAGATGAATAATTATGAATGTTTATTGATTATGTTCTTGAAATGTTTACACAAGAAAAATAGAATTACAAAGGAATTACAAACACTCTTAAAGTTTCTCTCTCTTAATGACTTGCTTAACAATTCGAAAAAGATCTCCCCCTCACAACGGACTTACTCATCCCTTTATATAGGGTAATACACAGTGGATGACAGCCAAGTTGTCCTTTATTTTCGGGAATGTCTCGCGAAGTGTCGCAAGTGTACAAATATTCATTCTCGCGACACTTCTTAACCTTCGCCGGGTTTCACATCTTCCTTATATTTTGTTTGTCGTTATTCATTGCGTCGTTTATTTTAGCTCCCTGCGACTCCTTCGCGATGCTGTCGTTTATTAACCCCGCGAGCTTTGTATGTTGCGATATTATGATCCTACATCTTGCCTCTTTTTCCTTGAATATTGCTCGAAGAGCGATCTTTAAGGAAAAATCCATTGTTGTAGTAATCTTTGATTTTAGTTGATGAAGGAACGAGCGAAAGAATACTTTTCTTGAAAAGTACGTACTTGCCTCTATTCTTTGGCGAAGTTCCGAAGCTTCTTTGAAGTATCGCTTCTTGTCTCGCGGGTTATGGAAAATAATGAATCTCGCAAGCTCTTCTTGCATGCTAAGAAAATATGTTGTGCGATATTTGAATCCTACATCCTGCCTCTTCTTATGTCTTTTCTGCGAAGGAGGGAATGTCATGAGAATTAATTCTTTTTGATTTGTCGCAATTGTCTGTTTTCTACTAAAACCCCTTTTCGACATGGTTCCATGGATTTAGGAGTGACCGCTTACACGTGTCTAGAACTACCCTTTTTACCGGTGCATTTAATGTTATCCGGTTGTAACATTTTTCTCGTCTATTTATAGGAGTGCCCCCTATGAAGAATACTCCTTTTCCTTTTCGTCTTCTTCATCGTCTGCAAGTGTTTGTCTGCTATTCTTTCTCACCATCTTCTTCACCATTTTCTTGGTATTCCCTATCTGCTGCTGTTCTTATGGCATCCAGGTTTGTTAATCTTGCCAGATTTGATTGATTTCGTGATTGATTAATTTTAAGGTTAATTTTTCTTGTTGAAATTACCCTGTTATAATTTCGCTCTTTCTTCTAACCCCCTTCCTGCCATTTTTGTTTAGCAAGAACCAATCCAGAACTAAATTCACCGTGAAGAACCCTCTTCTCTCTTTGGGCTCGCAGCTGAAACCCACTTCGCAACAGGAATCCCTTGTGCAACCAAAGCCCTCTTCGCGAACAAAGTCTACCGCTTCTAAAGAAAGTCTGCGAGTGACAAGGTATTTAAGAAACGTTTGCTTTTTATTAACAATATTGTTGCCTCTGTTTCTTATTTAACTTGTTATTCGCAGGATGGCGGAAATATTGACAGAACTCCCAAAAGACCTCGCCAACCCAAGCCTGTTACTCCTAGTGTTTCTTTTCCCTCATTTACATTCTTCTCCGATTGCGAAATCATCGCAAGATAACTTTATGGCTTCTTCCTGCGAGAACATTATCAATGACGGCATTCCTATGTCTGAACTTCTCGTAGATCAAGCTCCTCATAACACCCCCACTAGACATGCCTCTCCTATCACCAATACCTCTGGCATTTCTCCAGTCGCTATCCTTCCCGAGACTTCCTCTTCTCATGATGTTCCCTTGACGAAGGATGGCTCGTCTCTTCCTTCTTCTGCCATTATTACTTCTTCATCCGAGCAAATCCCTCTTACTAAAGAAAATTTGGAAGGGATAGATGTGGCTCTCAAAGTCCTTTCGGATCTTGTGAACGATGCCAAGAAGACTTCTGTCAATCCTGTCAAGTCTAACGTTTGCGAGATTCTAAGTAAACATCTTGGTCCTGATAAGATTTCGCAAGCATCCTTGGTTCAAGAAATTAACATGTTGAAGAATGATCTCCAAGCTATGACTGAGAGATGTAACAATCTCCATCTTGAAAATCAAAAATTTCACAACATCTCGCTAGATCGTGATAATCTTCGCAAGAAGAATGAAGAGTTAAAAGGTATACTCTCGCCACCCCCCCTTTTTTTTTTTTACAACTCAAACCCTTGTTCTCCCTTCAAGCTCTAAACCATAAACGAATAATGGAGATATATCAATTGGAATCCATTGGTGAAGAAGTTCGTGTTGAGAGAGATGCTTGGATGGAGCAATATAACTACTTAAATAATCTTCACACATATGCTGCCGATCGAATAAATAATTTGTCTAAAGAAAATGTTGTGTTAGCTCAGAATCAAGACTCATTAAGTAATGACTTATCTCGCCTCTCTTACTCTTTGAATAAAGCTAATTTGGAATTGGAAACTTTATCAGATGAAAATGAAACTCTTTCTCAAGAAAAGCGTTCTCTGTTAAACAAGGTGGCGACTTACTCGCAACAATATGATGTTTGTCAAAAATTATGTGAAGAACAAGAACAATCTATTCGCACGTTGAGGACTCAGCTTGAAGAAGTTACTGCCGAGAGAGATAAACTTATTCAGGGTAGAATATCCTTAAGTGTAAAAGCGAACCAATTTAAGGATCAATGTTCTAAGTTAGAAAAATCCAATTCTTCTCTTGCGGCCGAGAATGCCATACTTATTTCCAACGAAAAAAACTTGCGATCTCGCCTGAAAGGCTTAGTTGGTGATACATTCGATGATGCCATGGACCGTTTGGGAAATAGTTGTTCGGCTTTTATTCAGCATCTTGCTTCTCAAAAAGAAGGTAGTCATATTATTTGACTACCTTAATTCATTTATATATTCCATCAATCTTAAGAGTCTTTTTTAATCTTTACTTGCTCAATTGTTATGCAGATTCTGAGAAAAAACTTCGCTCCGTTATTTCTACCCTCAAGTCGGATTATTCTAAACTTCGCAAAGAAAATGGGTTGCTCGCCACTTCCCTTGCTCGTTCTCGCGAGCGTGCCGAAAGAAGATTTGATTATATGTCTGACTGTAAAGACATAGATAGTAAAAATCAGCAGAAGGCGCTCCTTCGTCAATTTCATCTCAAAGCCGAAGTCATTGTGAATGAAATTTTATTGTCTAAATCTCTTGATACTATTCATATTGATCCTTTGGAAGTAAGTGATGATGAAGTCCCTGACTCTCCTGACGATGATTATGATTATGAAAGCTGCGAAGATCTCGCTAATATTGAAGTTGTCAATAAAGATCTAGCTGAAAAAATTTCTGACGAAAATCCACCAACTGGCGAAGGTGAAGCTAAGAAAGTTATTGAAGAACCTCTACCATTTTCTGCAAATGATAACGTTGATGTAGAGAATTAACTACTTTTGTAACTTTTGCTACAATCTTCTTTTTGCTTTGAAAGATTGAATCTTTTGTTGAATAATTCCCTTACTTTCTCCTTCTTACTTATTTAAGAATTATGATTATAATCTCGCAAGCTTGTTCGCTTACATTTTTATGTGGTCTTCCAAGTAAGACCTTCCTAATTAAAGGTCTTACTTTGCCACCCTTTATTGCGACAAAATCGCAGGACGTCTTTACACTTTCATGTAACGACCCATTGACCTTGCCTTATCATTTTCCGAGTATTTTTGCCTCTGCAGGATATTTTGTTTGCGACAATATGACAGGTTTAAATTTTCTTGCGAGAATATAATCCCATGACATTGGCGTCTTTGCGACGAGATCGCAGGACGTTTTTGCACTTGCATGCAAAAACCCATTGATCTCGCCTTACCCTCGTGTTAGTATTGTTGCCTCTTCAGGATCATTGCACAAATATGATAAGCCTAAGTTTTCTTGCGAAAACAGAGCCTCATGACATTTGCGTCTTTTGGTACTTATCAGCTCCCTAATGGAGGGTGCCGCCCTTATCTTCTCCCTGGTTGCCCCTTCAAGGAGGCGAAACATCGGCCATACAAGACTAGCTCCTCCCATCCGGTCTTAACAACAACCAGTTGTTTTCGCAGCCTCTTTTCCTTATATCTATAAGATTTATGGTTACGAGACCGCACCCTAAGTGGAGTTTTCTTCGGCCGAGTGCAGATATGCCAAGACTTGCCAAGAATGGCCAGGGTAGGTTCATCCATCCTAGGGCACTCGCTCAACCGTGTACCTCGGCGACTTGAGCATACACCGACTCCTTGGAAGAGACCCTCGGTCGCCCAACCAGGGTATAACCATATATATAGTTGGGAATCCAAGGTACCTCTTCCTGGATAGGCTTTCATGGGCCCCAAATCTCCATGACTCAGGTTCCAGGAGCGGTGTAACCTTTTCACTGAGCCATGTCAAGAGATACCCCCTTATATGACGCACTTTAGGTCTTACATTTGCCTCTTACGAAATATCATTCGCGAACTAGGGTGTACGCCATAAAGGTTCGTCCCATTCTTTCGATTATGTTTATTCATTCAATCATTCGTTGTCTCTTGTTATTCTGTTTGCGAGATATTCGCAGAGTGTCTCTGTATTTAATTGAATTTCACAAATATCTTGAATTAAAGTATTTCATCTTGATTCATTCCATTTCACCCATTTTTATGGGTAATATTTCTTTAGATATAATCTATTCCATGGCCTGCCCAATCTTTGTCCCGTATCTTTACCTTCAGGATCCATCAATCTATATTCTCTTGTACCAACTACCTCCTTGATGATATAAGGTCCATCCCATTTTCTCGCCAGCTTGCCCCCACTTTCTCGCTGATATATTGGTGTTTCTCACAGCACCAAGTCTCCTGGTTGAAATTCACGTATTTTGACACACTTGTTATATTCTCTAGCCAACCTTCGCTGATAATTCTCCATATGTCGTAATGCCTTTTCTCGTTTTTCTTCCAATTCATCCAACTTGATTAGAATATTGCCTGCACTAAGATTTTTCTCCCAAACCTCTTTCTTGGTTGTCGGGATCATAACCTCCGTTGGGAGTACTGCTTCAACTCCATAAGTTAAGCAAAAATGCGACATTCCTGTGGCTTCTCTTCTGGTCGTGTTATAAGCCCATACTGCATTGTGTACTTGTTCGCACCATCCTCTATTGTGTCCTTCCAATTTCTTCTTCAATATATCCGCAATTGTTTTGTTTGTTGCCTCCGCTTGACCATTAGCTTGCGGATATAGAGGAGTTGATTTTCCACATCTTATCTGAAACGCATTAAGCAACAACTCTATATTTTGCCCTTCGAACTGCTTCCCATTATCAGATACCAATTGTGCGGGAATCCCAAATATGCATATAATATTCTCAAATATGAAAGTAAAAACATCCTTATCGCGAATGTGTTGGACCGCTTTCACCTTTGCCCATTTTGTGAAATAATCCGTTGCGACAATCAAGTACCTTCTATGTCCTGTTCTTGGTAAAAATGGTCCCACAATATCTAAACCCCACTTTCCAAAACGCCACACACTTGTCGAAGAATTTAACGGTGCCCCTGGTGCATGTATCTTTTTCCCATGTCTTTGACAATCTTCGCAGCGCCTTGATATTGCTCTTGCGTCCTCATGCATATATGGCCAATAATATCCTTGCGTCTTTGCCTTATATGCTAAAGATCTTCCGCCGCTATGATTTCCAGCATCCCCACTATGCAGCATCTTCAGTATGGTTTCTCCCTCTTTCCTTGTTAAACATCGAAGTGAAGGCCCATCAAAAGATCGCCGATAAAGTACGCCATCTCGTAATTCATAATTTGTTGCACGACTCTTTAACTTGTGTGCCTCCAATCTATTTCTTGGTACTTCCCCTTTTATTAAGTATGCGTGAAGTTCTATTCTCCAGTCTTCATCGCGACATTGCATTTCATCCTCTACCAACATTATATCTGCTTCTTGTTCTTCCTCTTTATTAATTGATGGTGTCAGAAGTGTCTGTATTTTGATATTCCTCGCAGTGGTCTGTCATCATACTTGATATAAAGGCAAAAGCGTCTGCGAGTCTATTATTTCTCCTTGATATGTGCCTCCATTTTATTTTCGGTATCTGTGCTGACAATTCTTCGACAAGCTTCTTGTACTTTTTCAAAGATGGCTCATTTGTAGTGTATTTCTCTATTATCTGGCGAATAGCTAATTGCGAATCACTGGTAATCCTCACATTTTCCAATTTCATTTCTATTGCGAATCGCAGAGCATGTATTATAGCTTCATACTTTGTTTCATTATTTGTGGACTCAAACTCCAATCTAAAAGAGAAAGCTAATTTATTGCCTTTCGGTGAAATCATAACAATTCCCACTCCATTACCTTCTCCATTTGATGATCCATCTACTAATGTTTCCCACCTATCTGGCTCAGTTAGCAGATCTTTTGGGTTTCCGTACTCTTCTTCTACATCCATCAACTCATCCACTGCTTCATCTTCTTCCAAGGGAAATTCTTCTAAAAAGTCTGCGACAACCTGTGACTTGGTTGAAGATAATATTTCATATTTGAGTTTACAATGGCTTATTTGAGCATTCCATCTTTCAACTCTTCCCGATCTTTTTGAGTGTTTCATTACTGACTCAATTGGTATTTTCGTTACTACGTTAATAGTATGTGCTTGAAAATATATGTGAAGTTTGAACGTTGCATAAACTAACGCTAGGATTAACTTTTCAATCTTTGAATAATTCCTTTCTGCGGCATTAAAAGTTTTGCTGATGTAATAAATTGGTTTTTCTACTCCTGCATCCATTCGCAGTAAGACTGCACTTAATGCGTGCGAAGTTGTCGCAAGGTATATTAATAATTCCTCTCCTGGTTCTGCTTTTTGCATAATGGATATATCCATTAGATGCTCCTTGATTCCTTGTAAAGCCTTCTCACATTCGTCCGTCCACTTAAACTTCGATCCTTTTTTCAAAATGCTGAAAAAATGTTTACACTTATCAGATGACCGCGAGATGAATCTTCCTAATGATGCTAACAACCCATTTAGCTTTTGAACATCTTTTACGTCATCGCAGTGTCGCATATCGCGAACTGCTTTCACTTTCTCTGGGTCGACGTGTATTCCTTCCTTTGATACGATGTAACCCAAAAACTTTCCCGATGCAACTCCGAAGGTACATTTTTCTGGATTTACTTTGATGTTGAAACGCCTCATTTGTTCAAAGATTTCTTTCAGATCTCGTACATGATCTTCCGCTTTCTTACTTTTTACAAGCATGTCATCTACGTATACCTCTAGTGTTTTATGTATCCATTCTGCGAATACCTCTTCTACCATCCTTTGATATGTTGCTCCAGCATTTCGCAGGCCAAATGGCATTTTCGTATAGCAATATAACCCTCTTGGAGCGAAAAAAGCAGTATGCTCTTGATCTTCCTCGGCGAGAGGAATCTGGTTGTAACCTTTATATCCATCCAGAGATGATATTCTTTCATTCCTATTTCTTTGATTCAACCAATTGTGGAATATCTGGCAATGGAAAA
This sequence comes from Papaver armeniacum, assembly GCA_023531295.1. Taxonomy (NCBI): domain Eukaryota; kingdom Viridiplantae; phylum Streptophyta; class Magnoliopsida; order Ranunculales; family Papaveraceae; genus Papaver; species Papaver armeniacum. The sequence continues at coordinate 259,152 of JAJJWW010013014.1, read as the reverse complement.
CTGTCTTTAGGACAAGCTTTGTTTAGATCAGTGAAATCTATGCAAATTCTTATTCCCTTGTTCTTCTTCAGAACTATAACCATGTTTGCTATCCATTCAGGATATTTTGCTTGTCTAATGATTCCTGCATCTAGCATTTTCTGCAGTTCTTCTTCTATTTGGGGGTGATATGCTGTTGCAAATTTTCTAATTCTTTGCTTGAATGGTTTCACATTTTTATCAATTTCCAACTTGTGGCAAGCTATCGATGGATCTATACCAGGCATTTCATCCATATCCCATGCGAAGATATCTTTGTAATCTCGCAACAAATCGACAGTTCTTTTTTCTTCCTCCGCTCCCATGTTAGTCCCAATTTTTAGCATCTTGGGTTCTTCCTTAGTTCCAATATTCACTTCTTTTGTTTGTTCTGCCGCGACGTAACTAGCCTTCGGTTCTCCCATAGGGGTCGGTCCTTTCAATTCTTTCGCGAGCTCATTTTCTTCTCCCGAGACCTCGCTAGGTATGCCTTTTCCTTCCTTCGCTCTTATCATGTAAATTCTAAATTCTTCTTCTTTTTTAACCGCTTTTGCCATTTTCCTGCGATACTTTCGCTTTTTTGGTTGCTCCTCATAATATTTCACTTCAATTTGATAATATATTCTCCCTTTATCAACATCCCCTCTAATCTCGCCAATTCCAGTTGGGGTAGGAAACTTAATACATTGATGAAGTGTTGACGCCACAGCCTTTATTGCATGTACCCATGGTCTCCCTAACAATATGTTGTACGGCGACTCCATATCCACTACACACAATGTCACTTGTGTTTCGATTTCTCCTAACAGAATTCGTATTTTTACCTCTCCTTTAACTTTTGTTATGGATTTACCAAAACCATGGATATTGTATGCCGTGGAAATCATATCTTCATCTTTATATCCCATTTTTTTGTAAGCATGATAGAACATGATGTTCACTAAACTCCCTGTATCAATTAAAACTCCATTTACCGCCCATATTTTCATTGCGTTCTCCGGTTCTTCTCCTTCTTTGCACGCGTCTATTGCGATCACCAGTGGAGATGTGTGATTCAAATTTTCTTTAGATATTTCTCCCGCTGTGAATGTTATCTTTTGCTTTTCCCATTCTTTTAAAGGCGATGTCATTTCTCTATCTGTAATTTTCTTTCCTTCAAAATCCCGTTTGTGTATTCTTCCTCTGATATTTTCATGAAATTCATTAATCATTGCTTTTGTGACTGAACTGTACTCCATATCTTTTTCCTCTGCCTCATCTGATTTAATATTTTCCTTTCTCATTTTCTTGATTCGAAAGATTTTAATTGCAATCTTCTATCTTCAACCTCTTTATTCCCTGTTTCTAGCGCCAATATGTAGTTGCAGGAAATCCCACACTACACCCCTTACTCAAATTCACACAACTAATCCATTGAAAGATGAATAATTATGAATGTTTATTGATTATGTTCTTGAAATGTTTACACAGGAAAAATATAATTACAAAGGAATTACAAACACTCTTAAAGTTTCTCTCTCTTAATGACTTGCTTAACAATTCGAAAAAGATCTCCCCCTCACAACGGACTTACTCATCCCTTTATATAGGGTAATACACAGTGGATGACAGCTAAGCTGTCCTTTATTTTCGGGAATGTCTCGCGAAGTGTCGCAAGTGTACAAATATTCATTCTCGCGACACTTCTTAACCTTCGCCAGGTTTCACATCTTCCTTATATTTTGTTTGTCGTTATTCATTGCGTCGTTTATTTTAGCTCCCTGCGACTCCTTCGCGATGCTGTCGTTTATTAACCCCGCGAGCTTTGTATGTTGCGATATTATGATCCTACAGGATCGATGGAAGTCCTCTTAGCATCATTTATGATGTCTGACAAAACTTTGAAAGCTACATCTACTCCCTCTAGGTTTTCTCTGGTAAGAGGGATAGATCCAGATGGAGAAGTAATGATGACAGAAGAGGGAAGAATTGAATCGTCTTTGGTTAAAGAAATGCCAGAAGAAGAAGTTTGATTAATGAGTGGAGTTGAGACAGAGGCATTGATAGTAGAAGAAGAAAGCGGCTCATCCTGAGGAACTTCACCTATGGGAAATTCATGCATAGGAGGAAACTCGGCAGCGGCATTTTCTTTGACTACAATAGAAGAGTTATCCAGCGAAGATATCACAGGAAGTATTGGAATATCCTGCGAAGATACCGCAGGAGGAGCTGGTTTATCCTGCGAAGATACCGCAGGAGGGGTTGGTTTATCCTGCAAAGATCTTTGCAGGAGAGGTTGTAAGTTTGAATGAGGGAAAGGAAATAGAAGACTCAACATTTTTAGAACGACGAGATTTCTTAATGAGTCTATCAGCATTTTTGTCATCCTGCGAAATCACAAGCTAAATAAGAAACAAAGGCAACAATATTGTTATTAGAAGAGTAAATGTTTCTTAAATACCTTGTTATCCGCAAACTTCCTTTTAATAACAACAATTTTTGGTTGCGAACTCGCGGGAATAGTAGGGTTTGGGACGGTGCACTTGGTGTTAGATTTGTTCTTGCTGAAACAAGAATAACATGGGAATCATCAAAGGAAGAACAATATCAAATAAAAACAATTTCAATGGGAGAGATCAATCACAAAAAGATCAAGTTCGGCAAAAGTAACAAACCTTGATGAATCCATGGAAACAGAAGCAGAGAAATGATGAGAATAGTAGCAGATGAACAATATTAGAAAAATAATGAGAAGAATTGCAAGAAGAAGAACAGTAATAAAAAGTTGCAGACAATGAGGAAAACGAAGTAAAAGAAAAGAAACATTACTGTGGAGAACTCCTCCTTAAATAAACAAGAAAAAGGTGACCGGTTAACATTAAATGTGCCGGTAAAAGGGGAAATTTTAGACACGTGTAAGCGGTTATCCATAATTCGCTGAATCTTGTCTGCCAAAAAATTGATGAAAAATGAACGATTGTGATAATTCAAAAGTACTAGTTCTCATGACATTCTCTTCTTCGCAGAGAAGACATGAGAAGAGGCAAGATGTAGGATCATAATATCGCGACATCAATACCTCGCGAGATCAATAAACAATAGCATTGTGATGGCGTTGCAGACGAGTAATATAAATGACGACAGCCAAAACACGAGAAAGATGTGAAGACCCAGCGAGATCCAGGAGTGTTGCGAGATTACATATTTATACACTTGCGATAATTCGCGAGTCATTCCCGAAAATAAAGGACAGCTTAGCTGTCATCCATTATGTAATACCCTAAATAAAGAGCCGAGCAGGCCAAGTGAAATGGAGATCTTTTTCGAGTGTGGAGCAAGTCATTAGGAGAGAGAAAGTTTAGAGTAATTGTAATTCTTTAGCCCATTTTCCATTTATCTTGTAAGTAATCAAGAAATTAATAAAAAGAAAGTATAATTGTTCATCTTAAAATGTCTTAGATTGTGTGAATTCTTATGAGGGGTGTAGTGTAGGATTTCCTGCAACTACACACGCTTAGAGACATGAGTCTCAATACTCATCCGATTGCCGGATCCGGAGTAATTATTGAAATTGCTCAGTATTCATGAGATGTGTCATGACCTCAGCTGGGAGACTACACATCTACATATACTCTGAGAGACAACCTTCTCAGTTAGAGATTTATGGCATGAGCTTTCATGCTTTAATGAGATACATGGGCCTCAGTACTCATTCGCTTGTCGGATCCGGAGTATAGTTTTACAATTTTACCCTTTGTCGAAAATCCACCATCTACATTAAGTCCCCTGCTTAGTGAGGAACAATCATGTTCCTCAGTCAACATTGAATGGTGATTTTCTAGGTACAAACAGAAACAAGTAATTGAACTTAGTCATAAGATGATACATTACCAGATTTCGACTGAATGAGAAAACCATGGTTTGAGCGGAAACCCCAGTGGCATAATAGAGCATCATCCAGTGAGCAAAATTTGGTGTAGAACCGCTGATTCGATGGTGGAACCTTGATTTGTCTAGGATTTACGGGTCGGGCCTAAAGAGAAAATCCTTATGGAATTAGGTTTTGGAAATAAAATTAGGTATAAAAGGAATTAATTCCTGTTGATGGGTGAAAATTACTCCTGCTGAATTTGGTAATTTGGGGTGTGATGAGGAATGAATTTAAACCTACAACAAATGCACTGCGCGGTGAGTGCTTGTAGATTCGAGAGATCAATCTGTGCAAGTCCGGCCTAAACCAAGAAATGGCCGTTCCAGACTTGTTTCGGTCACAAAGTGAAGGAGATGGGGTTGATCTTAGGGAGGGAAGCGAAGAAGGTGTTGAGATTGTGAAGATGTTGGCTTGCTTATGACTTGTAACAGAAAGATGAGCAAGCTTACGGTTGATGCAAGCAAGCTCCGGGTGTTTGAATACGATGTTGTATTAACACTTGGTTTCTGTCGACTGAACTTGTGTTGTTCTGTTGTCTTGTTGTTTGAAATAGGGCGGAGAACCTATTTATACAAGTCATTGAGCCTCATTCACGTTTCTCGTGGGAAGTGGAGGTAATGGAATGATGGAGTGGTGGAGTTGTGTGTCGGTAGCATACGACCGGTCTTGCCCACTTCTCCAGTTCATCTCTAACCGTCCATGACTTCCTAACACGTTCTTGTAATGGCGCGTTGCACGCCGCACGCCGTAAAACCGCCGCACCAATACCCCATAAGTATCCCCCGGTTTGTGACATGATTGATGTCTGGAATGTGGATCGTGGATCCACGGAAGATAGCATGTAATGCTGAATTGAATAACTGCGTTATTCAGAAAGTCGATACTTGTGGAGTATCGTGTGTATTTTATGCAGGTACTGCATTACGGTGTGGTAAAGTGACGGGTAATGACTCCTCACTAACCAAATAACTCCTGACCAGGGTTGTATAACCAAGCTGGTGAGGTCGGACGGACGAGATGATGTTTGAGACACTCATCTGCGACCGTTGGTGAAATTAGGTTTTTAAAGAGGTGCGCAAGCATCACTCTTTAGCTTGGTCGAAACCAAGCGTGGGAAGAATTTTGAGAGGACCGACCATACATGCGTGTTGACGGCATGATGGTGTAGGTGCCATGTATTCCGTTCCCTCATGAAAGCGCGATCTAAGCCGCTCGATTTGACCGTCAAAGAGGAGTGGTCGAGATTGATTTTGCGATAAGAGTTTGATGCCGCAAAGAAGCCGCGCGCCATGCTCTCGTCCGGCGCGTTTTCCAAGGCGACCTAGCTTGGTCGGTCTTGGCCGGTTGGCTTGGCGTGAAGGTGGCGGGCTGATGTTCACGCCCATGTCTCACCGTCTCATGAAACGCGATCTAAGCCACCCAATTCGTCCGGTGAAGTTGAGTGGTCGAGATCGATTCGCAATTTGAGAAGTGTAGCCACGCATGTTTGAGCGGGCGTTTTGGATTGGCCAGGCATGATATGCCTTGGCCGACCGCATGGAGAGTTAGATGGGCCCACGGTGGTCATCTTTGGTATGACCGGACCTGCTCGATTTGATCTGTGACCCTCCATTCGTGCCGGAGAAGATGGACGCGCGTGATGACTTGAAACCCTATTTTTGGCTTTCAAAGCCGCGCGACCATGCTCCTTTGGGCGGACGGTTTTGTTGTAACCAACCACGGTTGGCTTTGACCGATTGGCCAAGTGTGTAGGCGGTCACATGGTGATTGTGTCAACATGCTCCGAGCCCTTTGAGTCTACATCTACACCCTCCATCTATACCTGCGAAGATGGACGGTTGAGACCGTTTTGCGACACATGTAATATGCCGCAAACCCTAATTTAGGGTTTTCCGCCCATAATGCTTGGTATGGACGGTTTCTTGGCAAGCGAAGGCCAATGGTCGACCATGCGGGTCGCCCAGTGTGTATTCCATACCTGCTTGGGGTGATGGAATTGATCTGTGGTCATCCAATCATGCTTGCGGAGTTGGATGACTGCGATTAGATCATATTCGGCAAGCTAAGGCCGTGTGTATTCCATACCTGCTTGGGGGTGATGGAATTGATCTGTGGTCATCCAATCATGCTTGCGGAGTTGGATGACTGCGATTAGATCATATTCGGCAAGCTAAGGCCGTGTGTATTCCATACCTGCTTGGGGTGATGGAATTGATCTCGTGGTCATCCAATCATGCTTGCGGAGTTGGATGATCGCGATTAGATCATATTCGGCAAGCTAAGGCCGTGTGTATTCCATACCGCTTGGGGTGATGGAATTGATCTGTGGTCATCCAATCATGCTTGTGGAGTTGGATGATCGCGATCGATCATATCCGAGACCGATACGGATCAAGTCCTGGATGCTCAATCGGGCTAGTATAACACACCGAGAGGGGCTCAATCGGGCTAGTATAACACACCGAGAGGGCTCGGGCTAGTATAACACACCGAGAATCAGCCTATACGGGTATTTCGTACATGGATTCATTATAGTGCTTGGAGGTTCGTGTTACTCGTAAGAGTAACACTCGATCGTCATGCCACACCGATAATGGGTACAGAAATACAAGGTTGATATGAAATTCACGGAAGGGATTGTTGCTGCATGCTCCAACCTGGAGGAATTTAAGTGAGGAGTATCCGTCACTTATAAACAGCTTTATCTTTTACAAGATGTCAGCGCATGATTTTCTGGTTATTTACGAATTTAACCTTAAACGAAAATCCACCATCAACATTAAGTCCCCTGCCTAGCACATAATGGTTACACTATTGTGTGGTAGGCATGAGATGGTGACATACAGAAATGACCAAGCTAGAGTGAATACATATTTACCGGATAGTTTCACATTGTCAGGCGTTTCCCTGGAACTGGTTGGTTTTGATTAAGGATGCGAAGGAAGCAGGACTTGATCCGGTGAGTCGCTTTGGATCCTCTTGTACATGTATGAGATTGCCGCTCCTTCAGGTGTACTTCCTTAGTTATACACGGCCTTCCTCAGGTGAATTTGATAAGCCTTGTTGATTGTTATCCCGAATTAGTAGCCTTCATAGGTGGTAAGTAGAGACTTCTCTTCCTTCCGGGATTCTCGTCGACTTGTGAGATTATAAAGAATCATCTCAACGTGGTCGTTTATTCTTTATCCCGTATCTCGTGCATCTTGCTGATTTTCTCGATTAATTGATCAATGGATTTGATGATCCTCTCTTTTTTTTTTTTTTTGTGTGCTCATAACCTCTTCTTCTCTCGCAGATTATCATGGAAGCGGTAGACGCTCATTCTGTTGCTTCCCGAAAAGAAGTTTTGAAGTTGACAAGCCCGAAAACCATGCGCATGGAGAAGTGATGGCTAAGATCGATCTTCCTCTTCGTGAAGTCGGTCCGTGCTATACAGGGGGATGTCTATCTCCCACCTTCGTATTGTCGAGGACGTATCTGTGTACTTTCAGCTGCAATTGACATGGAGGAGCGGCGGAGGCGCGAGGAAACGCTGCAGACACTAGTAAGCGCAAGGGCAGAGAGATTTGCAGCGCGGTTGAAAAGGCGGAGGGTTGAGCATGAACGACCTCTGAATGAAGGCAAGTGTGATTACCCGGTTCAGGACGGCGTGATAATCCTTGATTCTGATACAGACGAGCCTGAACGTTTGGAAGCAACCTGCGCGGCTCCTGATGTTGTTATGCCCTTTGATGCTCCTGCCGAGGATGTTGGGATGGAGTGCGCTGCTGCCGCTGCCGCGGCGGGGATGCCCGATGCAGAAGTTGAGGAAGATCCGGAGGGAGGTGCATCGACAGTGACGGAGCGACGGTGATGTGGGCGAGACCGACCCTCTTGATGATTGAAATTTCTTTGTTTTGTTTTTCTTTCCAAGTATATTCGCATGCTCGAACATCTTCCTTGTACTCGGTGCGGCTACTGAGTACAAGGTTTTTTCTTCCCTTTGATTATTTGAATAAAGTTTTCCTTTACAATCCTTTTGTTAAGACTGCAACCGAAACTTCTCAGGCGCAAGGAGCGCCTTCACATGTAATCCTTAGTAATAAAAGAAGTTATACTATAATGGAATATCCACGGACTCGTGCTGCAATATCTTCCCCGGCTTTGTTTGGGCGGATGGCTCAAATCACTTCTTGCGCACACGTTCCTATTTCGAAATATTTGCTTAGGGTTTCCCTTTGCTCCAGCTTTGATTTAGGCTGACCCAGGACTTTGTGTCTTTAGGAGTAGAGAGATTCTCAGATGGAAATAATACTTCAATTGAATTGAGAATTGAAAATTGAAACCCTAACTATGAATGCAAGTATTGCAATCATTTTCCGGAGGAATTACAAGTGTGACACGAAATTATAATAAGGAGGCACGCTGGAAAAATAGCACAGCGTTTTTTTTTTTTTTAAAGTGTGGAGGATGCTGGAAAGTGATAGCACAGTATCTTAAGTGCGGTAAGGTTTGAGCCATCGCGAGTGAACTGTTATGCCCTCCAGGTTATCAGCGTTGATGAGCTTGCAGTAGCCACCTAGGATAACATCTCGCTACCAGTACCTGGTTCATCTTCTCTTTTGGTGGGTGAGTCGTGTGGAGTGGTCATCTTTACCGTCATGCTTCCAACATTGAACGTAGTCATCTTCGTCACCAGTCTCCAATTCCGAATGGGTTTGAGCGTGCGGACACTTGGACCTTGACCTTGTTGTCTTTGACCAAGACAGCCTCTATGCTCTTGACAAAACGTTTGAAAGGGCCGCTTCCCATTCACATCTCCTAGCCGGGGTTGGCTTGTTGGTTGGAGCCAGTCCCAGGACTTGTCGAAATGAGGGGCTGTAGGTTGTAAGGAAGGTTGCGTGACAAGACTTACTTGAGATTGGAACTTTTCAATGTGTCTTGACTGTGCTCTCTCCGGGAAGTTGCGTCATGTTGAAAGTTGGTGCGGCGAAATGACCAGTCATCGTGGTCCAGCAGGCATGTTGAGATTCTTTCGTGTACCGAGACCGGTAGAGGACAGACTTCCGAGTATGGCTTTGTTGTCCTGTATCCAAGAGCGTCCTAGGATCATGTCGTAGGGCCGGGATGATCTTTGACCACGTAGAATTTTGCTTGCATCGAGGCGTCTCCCATTTTGATTTCAAGATTGACGTATCCATACGCATCTCTAAGCTCTCCTCCCGAATCTTTGACCACGCTGGGTGACGAGTAGCTTCCTGCTTGAAATCTTTGCCGCTTTCAAGGTCTTGACAAGAATGATGTTAAATTCGAAACCGTGTCAATTAACACGCTATCGAACTTAACGCCCCTTAAACAAGTGACGGTTAGGAGTCCCCGCTTCCCTTGCTCGCGTCTTGCGGGAGAGTCCGAGGTTCTTGAACTGCTCCCGGATGAAAACGCCGCCCGACACAACGTGATTGAGGGCCGCAAATATGTCTTGACGCTGTCCCTTGGAGAAATACAAGATTTCACATATGCGCTCCATCATAGATTGCACGTCTTTGCGAACAGAGTCCCCGGAAATCATGCGATTTTCGATAGGTAGAGGATCTCTATGAACACCTTCATTTCCAAGCCGGAGCTCCCTGTCTCTACCTTTTCCCGAATATTTGTTTCAACATGTTGCAATCTTTGGTTGGATGATGGACGAACCTGTGATAGCAACAGTATCTGGGATCTTCCATCTCTTCCTCGGTCGGAGGACGCCTGATAGGGGGGAGCTTTACGGCGTCGTCTTGGATCCACGCTCCAGGAGCTCTATCACTTCATTCATGGGAAAAGGAAAACCCGTGTCTTTGTCGTTTTGTGCAGGAGTTTTGTCTGCTCCTTTTCGAGACGAAGCCTTGTGTGCCGAGGATGTTCGCTGGTTTGTTGTTCCGTTATCGAAGCTTTCCTCTTTTCTCCTCCGCTTACTACACTCACGTAAGGGCCAGTGTTGTATTGCTTGTTTGTGAGACGCCGCTTCCTCGACTTTCGCGCAAATCTTCACTTCGAACAACCCCGGTTCTTTCTAGTAATGCTTTGGTGCGAGTTGTTGCTTTGAACGCTTTGCGGCTTCATGGAGTTCGTAGAACGTTTGAAAGCCCGATTCTCTAACAGAAGCGCGTATATGGGTATCATCCCATTGATGCATGATTCCACCAATTGCCGTTCGGTAACATTCGGGTCGTGGCAATCCGAAGGCTTGCCCGAATCTTTTAACGAAGTCGTTGGGATGTTCATTGTTCCGCCGAGAATTCTTCCCAGTGTCCGAAAACGTGATTTGTTCGTACACGAAGAAATACTTCCTGTAGAAAGCACGACCATCTCGCTCCAATTGGATATGCTGTTAGGCGCAATGTTGTTGTACCAGGTGTATGCCCTCCCCGTGAGTGATTTTGAGAATTCTTTTAGGCGTAAAACATGATTGTATTCATGTTCCCCCAAGGCTTCCAAGAATCGAGAAATGTGTTCACGAGCATTACAAGACCGTCGTAGAGGGAGAACTGGGAGAGGGTGTAACCTCTTGGTAGAGGAATCCGTTGCACATCTTGAGGGTACGGCGGTTGATGTTGGTGTACGTCCGTTCGGTCCCCTTTTCCTCGGTTTTGGAGAAGTCGCTCTAGATCTTCACGCGTGATGAAGTTGGAAGACTGGCCTCTCTCCCCTTGGCGCTCAGGAACAACACGAGTTTCTTCATTCATGTGAGTTCGAGTGGAAACACCTGATCCGGGTGTATTGAATGCATCTCTCGCCGACTCCAAGGGTTGCCGTGAATCTTGCGGCAATCGTTCAGTCAAAGTTTTAAGGAAAGTGAGTACCTCTTTCTGAGTTGCGGCCATGTCTGTTTGAGTTTTAGCAAGAATTTCCTGTTTCTCCATCAAGTCTGCAATGGTACTAGACGGCGGTCTTCCTCTTGTGTCTCCGGCTCCTCGTCCTGATGGAGGAGTGAAAGTTGTTGCTCGGTAACCACCGGAGGCGTAACGCTCGAAGAGATGCCGAGGTTTGCGGCTGCTCCGGCTCGGGTGATGGGAGGTGTTACACCCGCTGGGATGTCTCCTGCTCTCCGCTACGTTGGTGACAGAGGTAACGGCTCCTCGAGATGTGTCGGCTACGGTAGCTCCACCGACAGCACGTCAACACCGGAGTGTTATCCACGCTAGCTCCGTCCGAATTGATTGCTGATCCAGACACTGAGTTCCACCATCTTGAAATGAATTGCTTGATCGAATTGGTTCTAAGATCTACCCTTTTGAAATTGATGAAATTGAATCGGATTTCAAAGAAATTGATTTTACGACCGAGAGATTAATCTCCCACCGTGGTCGCCAATTGTTGATGGGTGAAAATTACTCCTGCCGAATTTGGTAATTTGGGGTGTGATGAGGAATGAATTTAAACCTACAACAAATGCACTGCACGGTGAGTGCTTGTAGATTCGAGAGATCAATCTGTGCAAGTCCGGCCTAAACCAAGAAATGGCCGTTCCGCACTTTGTTTCGGTCACAAAGTGAAGGAGATGGGGTTGATCTTAGGGGAGGGAAGCGAAGAAGGTGTTGAGATTGTGAAGATGTTGGCTTGCTTATGACTTGTAAGAAAGATGAGCAAGCTTACGGTTGATGCAAGCAAGCTCGGGTGTTTGAATACGATGTTGTATTAACACTTGGTTTCGTCGACTGAACTTGTGTTGTTCTGTTGTCTTGTTCTTGTTTGAAATAGGGCGGAGAACCTATTTATACAAGTCATTGAGCCTCATTCACGTTTCTCGTGGGAAGTGGAGGTAATGGAATGATGGAGTGGTGGAGTTGTGTGTCGGTAGCATACGACCGGTCTTGCCCACTTCTCCAGTTCATCTCTAACCGTCCATGACTTCCTAACACGTTCTTGTAATGGCGCGTTGCACGCGCACGTCAGAAACCGCTGCACCAATACCCCCGTAAGTATCCCCGATTTGTGACATGATTGATATGGAATGTGGATCGTGGATCCACGAGAAGATAGCATGTAATGTGAATTGAATAACTGCGTTATTCGAAAGTCGATACTTGTGGAGTATCGTGTGTATTTTATGCAGTATCGCATTACATGTGTGGTAAAGTGACGGGTAATGACTCCTCACTAACCAAATAACTCCCCGACCAGGGTTGTATAACCAAGTCGAGTGAGGTCGGACGGACGAGACGATGTTTGAGACACTCATCCGCGACCGTTGGTGAAATTAGGGTTTTTAAAGAGGTGCGCAAGCATCACTCTTTAGCTTGGTCGAAACCAAGCGTGGGAAGAATTTTGGAGAGGACCGACCATACATGCGTGTTGACGCAACATGATGGTGTAGGTGCCATATTCCGTTCCCTCATGAAAGCGCGATCCGGGCCGCTCGATTTGACCGTCAAAGAGGAGTGGTCGAGATTGATTTTGCGATAAGAGTTTGATGCCGCAAAGAAGCCGCGCGCCATGCTCTCTTCCGGCGCGTTTTCCAAGGCGACCTAGCTTGGTCGGTCTTGGCCGGTTGGCTTGGCGTGAAGGTGGCGGGCTGATGTTCACGCCCATGTCTCACCGTCTCATGAAACGCGATCTAAGCCACCCACCTGTCCTAAGTGAAGTTGAGTGGTCGAGATCGATTCGCAATTTGAGAAGTGTAGCCACGCATGTTTGAGCGGGCGTTTTGGATTGGCCAGGCATGATATGCCTTGGCCGACCGCATGGAGAGTTAGATGGGCCCACGGTGGTCATGTTTGGTATGACCGGACCTGCTCGATTTGATCTGTGACCCTCCATTCGTGTAGGAGAAGATGGACGCGCGTGATGACTTGAAACCCTATTTTTGGCTTTCAAAGCCGCGCGACCATGCTCCTTTGGGTGACGGTTTTGTTGTAACCAACCACGGTTGGCTTTGACCGATTGGCCAAGTGTGTAGGCGGTCACATGGTGATTGTGTCAACATGCTCCGGCCCTTTGAGTCTACATCTACACCCTCCATCTATACCTGCGAAGATGGACGGTTGAGACCGTTTTGCGACACATGTAATATGCCGCAAACCCTAATTTAGGGTTTTCCGCCCATAATGCTTGGTATGGACGGTTTCTTGGCAAGCAAAGGCCAATGGTCGACCATGCGGGTCGGCCGTGTGTATTCCATACCGCTTGGGGGTGATGGAATTGATCTGTGGTCATCCAATCATGCTTGTGGAGTTGGATGACCTGCGATTAGATCATATTCGGCAAGCTAAGGCCGTGTGTATTCCATACCGCCGGGGGTGATGGAATTGATCTGTGGTCATCCAATCATGCTTGCGGAGTTGGATGACTGCGATTAGATCATATTCGGCAAGCTAAGGCCGTGTGTATTCCATACCTGCTTGGGGGTGATGGAATTGATCTGTGGTCATCCAATCATGCTTGAGTTGGATGACTGCGATTAGATCATATTCGGCAAGCTAAGGCCGTGTGTATTCCATACCCGCTTGGGGGTGATGGAATTGATCCGTGGTCATCCAATCATGCTTGTGGAGTTGGATGATCAAGCGATCGAATCATATCCGGAGACCGATCATGATCAAGTCCGATGCTCAATCGGGCTAGTATAACACACCGAGAGGGGCTCAATCGGGCTAGTATAACACACCGAGAGGCCTCGGCTAGTATAACACACCGAGAATCAGCCTATACGGGTATTTCGTACATGGATTCATTATAGTGCTTGGAGGTTCGTGTTACTCTGTAAGAGTAACACTCGGTCGTCATGCCACACCGATAATAGGGCCAGAAATACAAGGTTGATATGAAATTCACAGAAGGGATTGTTGCCGCATGCTCCAACTCGGAGGAATTTAAGTGGAGTATCCCATTCACTTATAAACAGACTTTTATCTTTTACAAGATGTCAGCGCATGATTTTCTGGTTATTTACGAATTTAACCTTAAACGAAAATCCACCATCAACAATTCCTTTTTTTTAATTCTTCCCACACAACCACCATCTTTTTCATCCTTCCATCACCTTCACATCCAAGCATCGGGAGGAGCAGGAAAAATCGCAGGAGCTCTCACCCGCCGGCGCCGTCCGTTCACCGTCCGACCGAATTCTGGCCGGCACCGACCGGGTAAAAAAATTCTTTTTTGCTGATTTCATGAGTTGTTCATGGTGAAATTATATACATGTGTATATATTAGCGTGAGTTTTGTATAAAAACCCTTATTTTATTAAACGTATGTTCGTTCGATCATTAGTTTAAGAAACTAGCAACAATCCCTAACTTGAGAGAGATTTTTCTTTGGAAATAAACATGTGTCCAGTGATAAAAATTTTTTTATGAGCTTTCATGGAAACCAAAACTTTATCTTAATAGGTGTGAGCTTTCACAAAACCTAAATAAACCTCGTTTTAGAGAATAATGCTCATACGAAGGAAAAATAGATTTTTTTTTAAACCGTGACATATTATGATGAATATGATGTATTTTGTTCACGTGGGTTTGTTCATATTAGATAAAATTCGGAAATTTACGTGAGTAATTCACGTTAATTATTGTTTTGTAAAATCAAAACGTGGGTTTTTAGTAACCTCGAAACTTCGACAATTTATTTATGATGAAATATTGTCTTGGTGTAAATTTCATAGTTCAGTTGTGGATGTTTGTACTATGAAAATTATATCTATGATTTTATGAAAAATCATCTTTGAAAGTTAATAAAGTTTTGTTCGTTATTGCAGGTTTCAAGAAACGAACTAATTTTGGAGTGTTAACTCTTGCGGCACAACCACTATTGTTAGTGGAATCGTAAATTGGTAAGAGTTAAGAGTTACCATTTTTATAGATGGATTTATTTGCATGTCGATAATTTATGCTCCTGGTTCCAGAAAATGTCAGCTTCCAGCAACAACTATTCCTCCAGCTCTTCTGATGAGGATTCCAAAGCTAAATTGAAATCTAAGAAAATTCATAACGAGGGAGTGAAGCCTAGCATACCCCTGAACGATCGGAGGGTCACTTATGTTGAACTCAGGAAAAGAAAGGATGAGGATGATGAGGCAGAGGCTCGACAGCGCAGAAAGGATCGAATCCGGCACAGAATACTAAAGGCTGAGGAGAGACGCCAATTCTTGGACGGGGTACCTTCTGACTCCGATACTGATGCTTCTGAAGAAGAAACTACATGGGAGTTACCAGAGCGTAAGATCAAGCCTGATCGGTATTCCAGAGAGTTCAAGAGAACCATGAAGCAAATTGAAGTCAAGCTGGCGTGTCGGCGTAAGAAGATTCGGCACTCGGATGATCTTGATATCCATCCAGTATTTCATCGATAATTTCGACAAAGGACTCGAATAGGATTCCGAGAAGGATAGTGATGAAGATTCTGAAAAGGACAGTGATGATGAATCTGACAACTCGGATGAATCTGACGAGCAGCTTTACTTTCAATCCCCTTTTCTCTTTTAGCATTTAAATATTTTTAGCTTTCGTAGTAGACATCTTCATTCAATCAACTTTATTGAAGTATTAAGATTTTCCTTTCAAACGAGAGACCCTTTCATTAATGTTATTTCTTCTTGATTGAATCAAATAAAGTGAACCAATCTTCACACGCCGAACCCATTATAATTTTCCTTTGCTTGATTTACGGTTTCCATCTATGACAACATCCAGGCGAAGACAATGTAACACACAAAGACGTGTGACTTGCCGACCGTGCCTAGCTTTGGTCAGTCCCCAGTGCATTATTTTACTCCGCATCTCTAGTATTGACCTTGTTCAAAGACTTAGGTTTCAAAGAAACCCGCAACTGAATTGACTATTTGCAAGATAAGTGCCTGCCGTTATCTTGTATATATCTCCAAGGTTTAGGGTTTAATACTTGCGCAAATATTTCTTCCATTCCTGAGTTGGTTTCACAGAAGAAATTTTCGATTGTCATACCTTTCATACCATGTCTAGCGATAATACTTCTTCTCGAAATGAACTTCAGTCGAAGCATGGAATAGAAGCGTCTATCTCGGTAAGTTGTACATCTTCTTCGTCCCTGTTTGATCGAGGTTATTGATCGTAGGGAATGATTTGTTGCAGAAAATCGAGAAAAATCCTTCTTCTCACAATTTGAGGCCCAAGCGCATCTATCGAACTCCTTCCCGATAGGTCGGCTCCCCGCCGAGATCGGGTCATCTCTGTAAGCAATCTTACAATTCTTAAAGTTTTACCATGCTCAGTTTCGACAAAATTAAACACTTCCTCATTTCGTCTCAGGCGGACGTTCGTGTCGTTGTTGATGCTAGAAGGAGAATGAGTGGAAATTCTATGACCGTGGTTGAGGTTGAAGATAGCAGCAACCAGGCATGTGAAGATTCTGCAAAATCCGTGGAGTCAAGAGACAGTGTTCATGCTCGTGAATACCCGACGGCTGGACTCTTGTTTGAAGCTCCCTTGATCAATACTTTCCCGTACAATGAGGTGGTCGGTGGATTCGTCATTCCCAAGTGTCATGCGCCTCTGTATACCAAGATCTGGAAAAAGTATGGGCACATTGCTACTATGGAAGTGTGGAAAGGTTTTCTACCAACCCTCTTGACCACAGTTGCAGGGCTGTTAACGATCATTGAAGAGATGAACCAAATGCACCTGCGGGATGTCAAGAATCAGGAACTGCACAAGTGGGATGAGATGGTTTCCAATTGTGAGACATTGCGATTCAATGTGAGTCAAGCTTCGTGTCGACTTGAGATAATCAAGATTCATAAGGCGGCGGAGGCTGCTGATGCGATTTCCATGACCACTCCTTTATTGGAGGAGGAGGAGAAGATACTGTCTTTGGAGTCGACTAGGGTCGAGAAGGCGGTCGAGGATTTGAAGGCACGGACCAGGATCTTCCAGAAAAAACTTGACAGAGTTTCTTATAGGGATTATCCATTGTTGGACGGTTTGCTCTGAGTGATCATTCAGGAGAGCTGAAATGTAGGTTTCTGATAAGGTATAATAATCTGATAGCATGAGGATTTTTTTGTTCAATTGATGAATGTTTGGTGAACAAACGAGCATTTTGCATGCACTTTGAAGGAAATAAATTACATTTGAGATGTATTTGAATAAAGGTTAATTATCTGCTGCTGATCAAGCATAATAGGCTTTGAGCCATTTTCCGTTGATAATATTTCCTTCCTTTCCTCCACCGATCGCTAAAATTTTGTAGTAACCACTAGACACCGCTTGATGATAACATACGACCTTCCCATTTCGTATAGAATTTGGGAGCGGACATGTCTTGTTGAATGTGCTTTTCCGTCTTTAATACCAAATCTCCTACTTGGAAATTTCGAGGTTTTACCATTTTGTTGTAAGCTCTGGATATTCTCTATTTGTAGGCTTCCATATACTTTTCTACTTTAGCTCTCCTTGATTCGAGCATGTCCAGTTCAGCAACTCTTGACTTGGACACTTCAGCTTCATCCCATCGTATTCCACTAGCCGCTGCAATCCTTGCCGAAGGAATTTTTATCTCACCGGAGTATGGCATCAAATCCATAGAGGAGCGAATACGGTGATGTTCCAATCAAGCTTCTTGGCGCAGTTCTGTAAGCCCACAAAGCCATGGGTAATTTCTCATGCCATGACCGTGGATTGTCATGAATTGTTCGACTGATGATCCGAATCAAAGTTTTGTTGGTGCTCTCCGCTTGACCGTTTTCTTGGGGATAGTATGGAGTGGATAAAATCTGTTTGATCCCGTACTCCTTGAGCAATTTTTCGACATCTTTGTTGGCGAAAGGAGTCCCGTTATCTGTGATGATATGTTTGGGGACGCCGAATCTACAGATAATGTGTTCCTTAATGAAAGCTGCAATAGTTGCCCCTGTAGTACCTCTGAGCGGGATTGCTTCGACCCATTTAGTGAAATACTCAGTAGCGTAATGATGTATTCGTGTTGCTTCGAGGATGCTGGATTGATCTTTTCGATGATATCAAGTCCCCAGCTATAGAAAGGCCATGGACTATTCACAAAGTGTAATGGAAGACAAGGAGTATGAATAAGGTTACCGTGAACCTGGCATTGATGGCACTAATGAACGTATGCGGCTGCATCGTCTTCCATAGTCGGCCAGTAATATTTCTCGTGGATTTGGAGAAATAATTTCTTTTTCCCTTGGTGTTCTCCTTCATGAGTTTCTTTCAAGAATGTCAGGATTTCATCTTTGGCCAGGCATCTCAATAAGTCTCATCCAAAGCTTTTGCGGTATAAGATTCCGTCAAGAAAGACAAATCTCTTAGCTCTTTGTATGAGCTTGATTGCATCTTTCTTTTCTGGTGGAGACTTGTGGTCTCGAAGGTATTAGATGTAAGGTTGCCTCCATTCCCCAGCGTGATGAAGTGTCAGGATCTCCAAATGATGAGGAGGCGTCTGACAATTAGGACAAGCTCCCTGCAAGGTCCTCGACTGTGCTTCCATGGAGGGCCAGTAGTATCCGAGTCTTTGGAGTCTTCTATAAAGTGTTATCACCAGCGTCTGTCCACACATTTCCCGATGCACACTTTCGAGTTTTTCCTTCGCTTATTCTTTGCCGAGGCACCGTGATAGAGATGCATCTGGGTTACGATGGTACAAGGCTCCGTGGAGCAAGAAGAAGTTCTTTAGTTCTTTGAGACTGACTGCTCCTTCTGTAACGGAATTCCTCAGCTTGTGAATAATAGGTGTCCTCCAGTCATTTGCTTGAGCATCTTTAGTTTGACTAAGCCATGTGGATGATACAACTCATCTTTGAACTATGATAGCTTTCTCTGACCCTTCGAATTACAGCTTGGAGGCGAGGGTTGCCAAGCAATCAGCATGTCTGTTGTTGGTTCGACCAGTATGAGTGATAGTTGCGTCGGCGAATGAGTTAGGAGTCGTTGCGCCTCAGCTCTAAATGGAGCAAGTGTTATCTTCTTGAGAGAGTATTTTTCTGCATTTGCGGTTTCCTCGTTAACAAAATTTTGGTGTATGTGTTATTTCTATTCCGCATTATATATTTGTTTATATAATTGAAATATCACAGGTTGTGCGTTGTTCAATCAATTAGAATATCCGACCTTTTGGTTGTTGATTTAAATTGATTGACACTTGGATATCAGTCTTTGGTACCATCCAAGTTATCTCTCTTTGATAAAGACTCGCAGATTTATATTTGCTTGAGTAAAGATCAAATCGAGAGATTGAGATATAAACTCTTTGATATACTTTTTATCTAGATTGATTCTGACTGTCTAGTTGATTCTCTAGAAAGTATATTGGAGTTTGTCCATACAGATTGCTAATCGAATTGCTGGGTGTGGTTCTTATACCCCCGCTTTTTCAGTATTTCTGTGGGAGACAGATTTATCTATTACTATATACTTTTCTGTGTGATAAAAATTTGTTTATTAAAGTCTTCGACTTTAGGTCGTAGCAACTCTTAGTTGTGGGTGAGATCAGCTAAGGGAATCAAGTACGTAGTATCCTGCTGGGATCAGAGGCGTAAGGAGCGCAACTGTACCTTGGATAAGTGTGAGATTGATTGGGGTTCAACTACAGTCCAGACTGAAGTTAGTTTGTAGTAGGCTAGTGTCTGTAGCGGCTTAATACAGTGTGTGTTCAATCTGGACTTGGTCCCGGGGTTTTTCTGCATTTGTGGTTTCCTCGTTAACAAAATTCTGGTATCTGTGTTATTTCTATTCCGCGTTATATTTTTTTATATAATTGAAATATCACAAGTTGTGCATTTGAATCAATCAATTGGAAATCCGACCTTTGGTTGTTGATTGAAATTGATTGATTCTTGAACATTGGTCTTTGGTACTGTTCAAGTGATTTCTCTTGTATTCGATTAGACTTGCAGATTTCTATTTGCTTCACAAAGAGTTGATTCAAGAAATAGAGATATAACTCTTTGATATACTTTATTAAGATTGAGTCTAGTTGATTCTCTTGAAAGTATATTGGAGTTTGTCCATACAGATTGCTAATCAAAATATTAGGTGAGGTTGTTGTACCCCCGCTTTTTCAGTTTATGTTTGAAAATGCAAATAGGAAGAACAACTGAATTTTAGTTTGTCTATGTACTTATGGAAATTCGTATGGGGATGTTCAAATGAAAATATTTGAACAACTAAGTGGATGGGGAAAATCGAGTTTATCATTGTGGGAAAACTCAGTCAGCGACTGCATATGTGTGGCATGACAGAAACTAAGACACATTGTTTAACCACCGCCGCCCAGCGACAAAAACTTTGTTGCACAATGGCCGATGTCGAGCCGTGTGACCTAGAGTATGTACCCAACTCCTAAATACCTAACGACTCCATTTATAACGACTACAATTCAAATCCTACAAATTCAACTCATTTTTCAGCACTTTATCTCAGACAAGAGAATGGAATTGAGACACAACCCCGTATATTTCAACCTGAGATGAGACCACTGGGAGCAAGGGATCAATTCTGGATCTCGAATGAGATATATCACCCTAAGCTGATACATCCTTATACTTCAACTTTGTCACCCCCTTCCTCTTATTTTCGACCTTCTACTGTTACTTTTCAACTTTATGCATGAGGAGATACAACTAGTTTCACAAATTTGTTAGTTGGTGGTCATATTCTGGGTCTTAGACCCTGGAATCAGAATGATGAAGAACAATAAAATGTATTTTCAAACATAGCTTAATCTCTATTATGAATGTATTTCTAGTTTAATTTCTATTATGAATTACTAGTTTTAATTAGTGAAAATACTGCTTTATTTTGAAATCAAATTAACCTTTACATTTAAGTTTGGATTTACTATATATTAAATTTGTTCAACACCTTAAGGATTTTGCAACAATCCTAGTAAGCAAAAGGTGTGTTTTCCCATTTTTCTCATTTCTCGAGAAATCTTCTTGCCAGATCAACATCATTTTCACCTCTCATTCTGAATCGATTAACTACTTGCATAGTTAAAGTTATCAATTCATTCGTTTCTTTGCTAATTATTTGAAACGATGGCCTAAGCTAGATGCATAATACTCTCTAGGATTTCCAGTATCATTGCAAAACTTTCCTTGATGGCTCTACCAGAAGTTTACATTCGTCAATCTGCACCAAGATGATATTGTAATGCAAATTTTATGCAAATATAAACCTTCATGTTGAGTGTACTTGAGATCACGAAATTCGATTTGAGCCATCCTTCAAGAGGTTTACATCAACCATTCTCCTTTCTCTGTGACCGAAACACGGCTGGAATGACCACTTCTTAGTTTAGGCAGACCATGTACGATTTTGATCTCTCGAACTCAAAAGTACTTATGCATTACATTGTTTAATTATAGGTACAAACACAAATATAATCATTTCTAGTTGTATCGGGTCTTGCCGATACGATACCGATATATTATATTAACTACTTATTGGAAATTTTGTATAGAAATAGGATTTAGTGTCTCCACTCACTTAAGCCTTTTCACCTTATGGTGTTTTATCCCAAGGGATGTGACTCTCCATAAAAGGATGCGACTCTTCGCGAAAGGATATCTTTAAGTGTCTCCTTGAACCTATATAAACTCCACACATTCTCTTTTGAAAGTATGTGTTTTTAGATCCATAAACTAGAACTAGAAATTTTATACTTTGTATTTTGTTTTTAAGAGTTAAAGAAAAGTTTGTGCTAAATCTATTCGCATTTGATGTTTGGTGATCCTCGAGTGCTACGAAGAAAACCAAAGGTATTGTTGAATGCTATGGACATATGTCGTACACTGTAACAACATTAAATACAAGGTATTAAATGTCTTAAGCAAAGAGATTACTTGTCTCAATACACCCAAGTAAGTTTTGTTTAATGTGTTTTTGGATTAGTCATTTCTTTATATTGTTTTTATTTTCTTGTTTTGGTTTTCGGTAACCAAGTGTATTACAAGAGAGGTAATACATAATAAAACCGTTATTAAAAAGAGTTGTAACGAATCGGTGGTGTTTGTGGGTGAAAACTATTTCTGCTGATTTTTGTAATTTTGCGTGTGTGGATGAGAAACAAATATAAACCCTAAACAATGCACTGCACGGGGAGTACTTTTGATTCGAGAGATTAATTTGTACAATCCTGGCCTAAACCAAGAAATGGTCGTTCCAGGCTTGCTTCGGTCACAAAGTGAATGAGAAGGGTTGGTCTTAGGGAGGGAAGCGAAGAGAGTGTTGAGACCGAATGGTTAATTTCAAGATGTGGCGTGTTTTATGACTTGTATCGTAAAGTGGAACCGGGGCTTGCGAGTGAAAAGCTATCGCTTCTGGTGATTTCGCTGGATACTATGTTGTTGCCGACCAAAAACTTGTTGTTTGGTGGAAATAGGTGAAGCCTATTTATACAAGTCATATTTAAACGTACCCTGGTCTCGTAGGAAGTGGGAACGATTGGGTGATGGAAGAGTGGAGTAACGTATAACCGTCAGAAACCCATGCTTCCATGATGAAGAAAGTGGATCCGTTTACACCTGTCACTTCTTGACGCCACTAATTGTCCCGCTTCATGACACTTTCTTATAACGGGCGTATTGCACGCCGCACGCTGTAAACCGCCAGACCAATACCCTGATGAGTATCCACCAGTTTGTGACATGTTTGATGTATCGAGTGTTTTCGTGGAAAACGTGTAGCAGGTTTCTATGTGCGGCAATTCAAAGTCAAGAGTCTTGCTGCATAAAAATAACATGTGATGCTATTAGGAACGTCTTGGATGGTCGCCAAAAACTTGCCACAAGTCCGTCAGTTCGGTGGCGAACTTGGATGGCTGAGATTGCATCTCATGAGGAAGGGTAGCCGTTGATTATGGCTACTTTCTGTTGGCGCCTGGTAATGGCACAATGGCGTTTTTGGTGTATGCCAGTGGCACTGCGGCATGACTGGTATAGCTCGTGCATGCCAAAGTGGCACGTTGGGTATAAGTGGCGCCTGGCGTAGCCATGGCCACGAGATTTAAACGGTTGGTCGCCTAAAACTTGCCACAAGTCTGTCAGTTCGGTGGCGAATTTGGATGGCTGAGATTGCATTTCATGAGAAATGAGGGCCATTGATTATGGCCATATCTTGTTGTATAGCAAAGTGGTGCCATTGGCATTGTGGCATCTGGCATAGCCATGGCATAGCGGCATGCCAGTGGTGTAGCCGTGGCAGCTGTTTTGGCATATTGGTGTTAGACCCAAATATGGCTCTGGCAACATTGGCCCTGTTGCTAAGTTAAACTTAAGGCATTAGGAGAATCACTTAACCTAGTTGGCATGGGTACTTTAGCTAAACTAGGGTTTGGCATATCGAAACCTTACTTAGTACGTGCGCTGCGGCACGGTGGCATGGCTGACATAGCTGGCGCATGCCAGTGGAACGATGATGCAAGTAGCGCATGGCGTAGCCATGGCCACTAAATTTTGGCACATTGGTGTTAGACCCAAAATGTGGCGTGGCAACATTGGCCTTGTTGCCACATCAATCCCAATGCTCTGGGGAACGTTACTTGGCTTGGTTGGCGTAACAACTTTGCCTAAATTAGGGTTTGGCATGCCGAAACCCTAATTAGTGTGTGTGGCATTGTTAGGTGTCTAAAACTCCTAATTTTATATCTAGTATTTATGCTTTCTTTGCTAATTTTCGTGTGAATTATGTGTCTTATATTTGATTTTGAGTATTTAGGTGCAATGGAGTCATTCGGAGAAGAAGAAATCAACCAATTTGAGCAAAACGGGCTAAATTGTCATTTCAAAGCAATAACGGACACTATCTGGAGCTGAGCCACGGTTAAGGGGCACCTCTATGTGGAAGAACACTAAAGACAGGCCAGCTTAGGATTAAGGGGATGCAAATTTGGGTAGCCCTTAGCCAGAAAATGTGTGTGCTCTTAGCACCCAATAATTGGGGTGGTTCCTATCCCATGGGTGTTGATAGTCGTCCCAGATATTACACTAAAATGTGAAATCGAGAAATCATTTTCTCATTCTTTCTTTCCCAAATTTTGTTCTGCTGTTCAACAGAAACGGAGGTCTAGATTGACCGAGAAGAAGATAGAGCTGTTGATGGATGTAAATCAGAATGAGAAGAACCATTAAGTCTGTTGCAGAGAGAAAGGCGATATGTGGATGTTGTAAGTGGAATTTAGGGTTCAATTGATATAAATATGATAGATTTTGAAAATCGAAAAGGAAGGAACTGTTGTTTCTGTGGTTGTACGAATCGATGAATAAAGATGGGTATTTGGTTGAATCGAAGAAGAGACGAGATGGAATGAAGAATTAGTGGTGAACTTAAAACTGGGTATGGATTGGATTTATCTGTGGCTGATTTTGGATGATTAATGAAGCCTGCAATGTTGAACTGGACAGGACTAGATTGAACTGAGATCAGGTGAGAATTCACCCTGGTATGAATGAAATGATAGATGTATGCTAGGAATTGAGCAGGCATGAGCTGAAATGTTGTTGGCACATGAAGTTGGTGGAAGAACAGAAAGAAGATATGGAGCAACAAGGAATGCAGTTAATAGTTCTAGGTATTGCAATTGAAGGTGGAATTGAGATAGGTTCATTACAGGTGAGGCTCCAAATGGAATTTTCTATGTAATGTTGTAGAGGTAGAGATGGGTTTGTGAAAGAAGAGAAAGATTTGAAGTAGTGATTCTATAATGCAGAGAAGGAATCAGAAGTGGCTTATTGCATTTGTATTAGCTGCAGTAAGGCACTGGCAGGGAGAATGGCTGTTATGTACTAGTCATGGGCAGAGATGCAGCTGGTTACAAGTGTTGCTGCGATAGGAGCTGAAATTGCAGGTTGTTAGTTGATCTTGAGTTGTAGTGGACAAGCAGAAAGAGTGCATGGCATGAATATGTATGCTTGTGTCAAATTCAGTATTTACAGCTATAGGGAACTGAGCGAATGGGAATGTGAGCTAAGTTGCAATGGAGTTTGTGAGTGGCAGTGGGCATTTTAAGGAGATGGGTTGGTGCTCGATTGTGTTGTGCGGAGAAGGCATGAATCTGTAGCAGATGTTTCAGCTGCAATGCAAAGGACGAGATGTAGCTGTTTCTGAGTTCAAAAGAAGATGCAAGGTGCTTTAAATGAGTTAGACAACAGATTTGTTGCAGAGATAAAAAACATGGAGTTTTGGGTTCAGGTTTGAATGGATGTTTAGGTGCAGTACACGGAAGGTCGATCTGGAGGTTTGACCGAGTGGTTGTGGCAGTAGCGCAATCATTGTGTTGAGTAGTAGTATGAGTTGAGCAAGACAATGGCTCTGGTGTTGCTGATGGGGATGCAGTAAGCTGAGTTGTAGCTGTTGCAGGTGCATTGAAATGGTGCATTGAACTGGTGCAGCGGGTGTATATGGAGTTACAAAAGTTAGTTGCGGGGAGCCGGAGATGTTGATCTTTGTGAATTACAGGGATGTGAACTAATGGTGCTATGTCGCAGGTCTGAGCTACAGAAATTGAGATGAGCCATATGGAAGAATGCGCAAGGATGAGTCTGCAATGGGGAGTAGTGTGAGCTAATGTGAATGGCCTGAGAAGTTAGATGAATGCTGGGAGAACTAAACAGTCAGCAAAAACTGTGCGAAAACGGAGTAGAAATGATGAGCCGGTGAGCCTAGCCCGGAATGCCGGAGTTCAGGGATTAGAGTGGGACTCGCAAAGTTTCACTGAATCATGAAGGGGGTACGAGTCGGATGTAAGATTTGGTGGCCGGGCATATGATCTACGAGTCGCGCTTTTTGGTACATTTTCGCAAGAACAAGGAAGGGGTTGAAATGGTTCTTCTTTTGAATGTTTGAACTGAGGAGAAGTAAAGTTGAGCTGCTGGGAGTATGCACTTGCTGGTGACAGTTTCCGATGACAAAAGCGGCCAGAGACGGTTTTCCGACGACTGGATTCCGGCGACCAGTGACCGAATTCCGACGATGACGTCGATTTTTCGGAGACGAAATTTAGACAGACTTTTCAGTGGGTTATTTCTCACACATGGGCTTGGTGGACCACTTGGAGATGGGTTTTGAGAAGACCTAAATTTGGAAAGAGTATCCCTTTTGGAATGGGAGAAGCATATAAATATAAAACTCTTTCTCTAAACCTAGATATCTCCATTAGGGAGGCTTCTACTTGTTTTCTAGGGTTTCACATGATAGATTCTTTTAAACTCTTTGAGATGATTTCCAAAAACCCAAGTAGTTGATTTATTTTTATTGGTTAAAGATGTAGTTGGATTTTGAAATCAAGTTATGATTTTTATGAATTAGTTTTCTCTCAAAATCATTGTTCACTTTCTACGGTTTATAATAATTGCATGATTGATGTATTGCAATATGATTGAATGTTTGTTTAGTTAAGTCTAGAATTGATTGAACTCACATCCATATCTATAGCTAATTTAGGGTTTATCATCGAGCGATAACTTTGAATACGAGTAGCATGATATGATTATGGTTTGTAGTGATACATCCTTGTAGTCATATGTAGAGTTTGACCATTGTCCGAATTGTTATGCGCAATGTATGACAATTGCATTGATTAGCCTATTTCTGAACTTAATGCTCCTGGGAATTGAACTTGATTAGCGCAAGGCGTTAGGTTATTCTCTAGGTAGAATTCACATACGCAGCTGTAATGTGTGTGTTGATGACTTAAGAAATTTACGGAGTATTCTTGCAATAAGGTATTCTAGGGCTTTTGATGATAGTGATATTAAATACGAATTCTATTCATATGATGCGTGTCGTAGGTGCAATCAAATTAATATCTTATATCCACTCAATTAAAAATAATATAATGGAAGTCAAGTTCGTTCCCACAAAGAGCAGGGAGATTTAGTTGTCAAAAAGTGTCACAATGGGGGTTTGTTTTTGATTCAAAGTAAATAACAAAGCAATTGAAAGTAATAAAGTTTGCAAGCAATGGAGAGAAATATGATCAGGGAATCCTTCTTGAATTTACTAAACCGTCATCAAGTTATTATATTCATCCATTAATACAATTAATCACAAATTATTACCAACCGTGGAATAACAAATTAGCTCAGTGCTATCCCCTAAATTCCTTAAATCACTGGGTACGGAAGCTCTCCAATACCAGATTCTATTCTTCGAAACCACCTAGTAGTAGCTCACTCAAGGTGTAATTTGTCCGAATGCTTTATATTTTGTGAATTATAGATTGATCCTAGTAGTTAGACTCTTAGCTCAAGGTCCACTTTCTAGTGTTGTTTATACACACAATCACTACAATGAATCCCTCTGCAAGGTCTTGTGTTCTCTACTTTTGTATGAATTATTCGACTATTACTTATCTCCTAACTCAATACTAGCATTTGATTGAATCAACAAATTAATTCAGTTGGCCACCTAAACAATCTATCAATCAATCATAATTATTTTAATTAGTATAAACAATCAATAATCATGTGAAGAACTTCAAAATAGATTTATATAATAACTCAAATCATGTCTAGAACTTAGAATTCATCCCCAATCACTAAGAAGTTTAGCTACTCATGGGATTAACAAAACCCATGAGTTTCATATGATAAAATGGTAAAGAAATAGTTACGGTGATGAATTGCTCCAATACCCTAGCTTTTTCTCTCTTGAGTTCTCCTCTCCAATGGCTTGATAAAAGATTCTATGATTTTTGATAGAAATATCTCTTAAATAGGTATCCCAAATATTGATGTGCCCGTGCGTCGAATCCCGACCGAAACAGCATGGCAACTTGCCAAAAACTCGCCAAAATCCCAAGTTAGGAAATCTGGCCGTGTAAAATCCTTGTGAAAGCACAAACGAGCTTGTTCTAAGAACTGAAAAGTCCAGCCCATTTTAAATTTATTTGTTATTGGCCTGTCGGTTCCAAGGGACTGACTGCCTACTCTTTTACCTCCATCAGCTTCACGGACACTCACCTAGCCGTGAGATATTTTTTTCCCTGAGATTTCAGTTTTCTCCTGTAAGATTCACGGACACTCAACTAGTCGTGAAAATATAAAACATCTGGATTTTCGTTTTCGGCCAAAAACTTCCACAGACACTTCTCCCTCTGTGAGTTTTCAAACTCCCTGAGTTTTGTGTTTCCTCCGAGACCTCTCACGTATACCAGGCCCTCCGTGAGAATTCGTTTCTTCTGAGTTTTCCTCTTTATGGTGTGTTTCCCTCGAACACACACCACTCCGCGACTTTCCATTATACACAGCAAGATCAACCCTCTCTGTTTCATCAGTTCAAGCTATTCTCTATTTTCCAAACAGACTCGAACTCCATTTTCATCTGCAGCATCTCATCAAGCCACCAGCTAACTCCTCCTTCGAGCTTCAATCATCTCCATAGCAACAGCAGGCCATCACCTTCCATCAGCTTCTCATCAGCTTACTGCCAATGCAACATCTCCTCCATCACAACTTCTTCGCAACCACAGCCTCAAACCCTGAGATGCTTCTTGTTTTGCTTTAAACTGAACTCCATCGATCACTATCCTTCACTTCTATCTCTGATCAACAACACTATCACTTTCCATTTATCACGGTACCATCATCATATTCTGATCACTAGTAGCAGCTCATCCTCCTTGCTACTGCTCATTCCATCGCTTCCAAGCCTCCAGCTCCTTCGTTACCATTTATAATCAGCAGCACCTCCAACTCGAGCACCATCAACACTGCCTTCTTATCGAAACATCATATTCTCCATCACATACTCCATTTTATCTTCTCATTCGAGCATGCCACAGACAACACCTTTCATGTTTAATCCACAGCCAAGACCATCACAGATTCCTCCTTCTCGCCACTGAGTTTTACTACAACTCACGTTCGTATACATTCTTTTCCCGCTCCATTCCTCACCAGCTCAATGCAGCGTCCCCTGTTAATGGCAGAAGCCATCATCATCATCGTAGATCCCTATATGTACTCGAGCTTTCTCTACTTCTCACTGAACTCCTTCATTCTCTATCTCTATCTCGCTGTCAACAGCCAGCGGCTACCTTCGTCAATCTCTGCCAATAATGGCAGCATCTTATCCTCCATGTTCTATTGCTGTCGATCATTCTCATCTTCGTCAACTGCCAATGGCAGTTTCCTAATTTTATTTCCCTGAATTGGTCGTGATGCTAGGTGAAGAAGATGCTGGTGGCAACCCCGAACAGAATAGTCATGTGCCTTTAGAAATATCCTTCAGCTGTTAGTCTTCCAGGACTGAAAATTCAATCTTGTAGTTTCTCTATGTTTCGACAACTTTGGCTTGCTTCAAATGCTTCGAGATTCTTCATACAACGTCGGATTGACTCCATTCTTTCGCCGTTGGCTTCGTTTTTTCGCCCTCTTCGAGATGATATCAAGAATTCCTCGATTTGGATGAGTTTCACTTGGTCTTTAGCCCTTCTACGCTTTTAGCTAACTTCTTGTATGCACAATTAAGTGCAAATTCCATTCTTTTGGATGATTCACCTAGCAAAACACAAATAAGAGAAAACATACGTAATATACAATAATTTGCAAGAATATAAGCAATTACTAGCATGGATTCGACACTAAATATATGCAAAATATGCACTTAACATCATACATTCAAAAACTTGTTTACAATTGAAGATGAAACATTTACCCAATATTTCACATCCTTGATTTGGGTATTTACTTTTTATTGTTTTGCTTTTATTTTATTTTCGTTTATAAAAATCAGAAAACCCCCGTGTTACTTATAAGATACCAAACATATTGACAACCTAGTCCTCTCTGTGGGAACGATCCTTTCTTGCCCTTGCTTCATAATATATTTTGAGTAGTAAGAAAGTGTAATTTATTTTTGACGCCTACGACAGCGATCAAATTTTGGCGCCGTTGCCGTGGAGGCAGCGGTTGTCACTTGTTTTTGGTTTCTTATTTTTGTTTTTAGTTTTGTTTTATTTTTTCTTATTCTTTGGTTCTTAACCGAGTTTTGAGAATCTCGTTTCAAGTACCAATTTCTATGGACGGAGCATATTGGAGCAATCAATACGGCTTTCAACCTCAACAATATGACAACTATCACCCTTACGGGGAGTACAATCAAAACTAATCCTTTGGTTATGGCCCATACTCCACGTACCCTTTTAGTTGTTCTCATACATTCCAACCTTCTTACGGTGGGTATGTAAGTGAGCAAGCACAAAAAGGGGATGGTACTTGTGCTCCTATTAATATTTCCTCTAGTTTGGTAGATATAATGCAATAATTTATGGTCAGCATGGAGTCAATTCGTAGACAACCAAGCATGGAAACAGTTTCATCGACCGAATGTGCTCATAGTATGTTTGGCCCAATTTCTGATCGTAGTTATGATCATTCACCCATTCAAAGGGAATATAATTGGCCTAACATTACTAAAGTAAGTAATTCTACTTTTTCTTTGTCGAATGAGCTTTACAAACAAATTGAACACTATATTCAAAATTTGGATGGATCACTCTAAGAGCTTCAAAGAGGTGTTTCCGACGTAATAAAGGGAATTGATGAGTACATGGAGGAAATGAATAATTATGTTGAAAAAGGCGAACCTTTGGGGACTTTCGTTCATAATTGTGTAGTGAACTCAACTTTGATCTTAATAATGATCATTCACCTATTCAAAAGGATTAGTTAGAGATTAGAAACACTAAATTCAGCGACGAACAATCTTATGTTAACTATAATAGTAATAATTATTATGAAAATACATCGCTTGAACCAATTTATGGTGCCATCCCTGAGAAGTGTACAATGGAGTCTTTTTGCTATCAAGGTGAAGTTGAAAAGGAATATGATGACACTAGTGTAGCTTACTTGAGCATTGATCTTTATAACGATCAAGAACCTATTCAAAAGGTAGAACTTGAGGAAGATGCAATGAGTGTTCTAAAAAAGTTCCTTATGGTGAGACTTGAATCCGCAGTGGAGTATGTGCCTTACAACAAAGAGGAGTATGTTGAGAATGAGACCGGTTTGACCAATATTGTGGAAGACCCAATTGAGCTTGCAAATGATTGTAATGATGATGTTAATGTCGAGACTTTGGTTAAGGCAGAAACGGACGAAGAATGGTTGCAAGGTTTGATAGATGACCATGATATACAAGAGGTGAATAATTCACTTGAGTTTTTCAAGGATGAAGAGGATTCCGTGATACAAGAGATTGTGATAGGTTTGTCTAACCCGTTGCTTATTGTTTCTTTTCCTTTACCTCTTATTGGTTTGAATGTATGTGCTTCAAGAATATTATTGAATGACTTTGTTTCTCGATATCCTCCATTAGAGATACTTGATTCTCATACTATGCAGGTTTTGGAACAAGAAACCATGGAAGTACCCGACTTCTATATTCTTTATACACTTCCAAGTATGGACAAGAATAAGTGTGGGGGAAACTTTTATCGGTTAATAGCTTCATTTCTGTTTTATATTACTAATATTTGTGTGAATCTAGTGTTTGCAAAACAGGTTCTATGGAAGGATCCTCAACTTTTTAGGTTATTGGTGTATGGGGAATCGATCTTGCAAGTCGGGCTGACGACTTTAAACCAAGCGCTGCATGGAAGGCAAACCATAGGATGAGTATTTCTTGTCTTATTTTTATTTATTTTTTTCTTGTCTTGTTTTTACTGTTTCTTTTATTGTAGAATTCCCACCTTGACTTTCTTTGGACGATTTCAATTTACATTGAGGACAATGTAAAGTTTAAGTGTGGGGGAGTGGTTAAGCATTTGCATTGTAAATTTTTCTAAATTTTCAACTTTTGTGTAAGATAGTGAATAAAAAACTCCAACTTGTAGTTAGTTTAGAGTCACATAGTATACATGTCGCTAAGATTACATCGAGAATCTCATAAGAGTGACTGAACTTAGAGATGACAGAGAACATGATCGGGTTTCTTAATTGTATGAGAGTTAAAGTTGGATTTAACCATGTCAGTGGCAAATAAGGTGCAGACTGAATTCGGTATTAGAGTAGTGGTCCCCTATAGTGGAGACTACCCATGTTACATAATGTGAGGCACCGACCTTCAATTCTTTGTACCTGTCTAAATATGTGCTTTTAGAGTGTGTGTCACCGTACGTAAACTCCGGGCAGAATGGTGAGCTGCCCAACCTCCCACCAATAGAAGCACTATTTTGATCTCTTGAGTGCTATTTTATCAATCATGATGGTGACATCGAATTGCTAACTTACATACCACTTGTAATCTTGTTTGCAGTTAGCACCATCCACTTTATCTCTCTCTACACCAACAGGTCCATAGAAACACCATCATCATCAACAAGAGGAGCATCACAAATTTGAAGGAAAGTTGAAGACGTTCAAGGTTTACAAGCAACAGTACAGAAATGAGCAGATTTCAGATTCAAGTAAAGCAACAAAACAAGGAGCAGAATTTTTACAAGTTGAAGACTTTGTACAAAAGAGAAGTTTATCAAGATGAGAGTTCGAGAAGTTTATGATATCAAGACATATAAGTTGTGAAGAATCATGCGGTAAAGTACTTACACCATGGCCATTTGTACTTATTTTATTTTTATTTTTTCGGTTTGTGTTTATATCTCTTGTCTCATGAGAAAAAAAAAAAGACAAGAGAAAATTTTGTTAGGTTCATCATTAGTTTTGTTATTTTATTTTGTTTTGTTTCGTTTCGTTTTGTATTTGTATTTGTTTTATTTTTCTTGTCTCTTAAAAAAAAAAATTAACCAAAAAAAAAAGACAAGAAAAATGTGTTGTATCATATTTTGGTTCGTTTTTAGTTTTGTTCTTTCAATAAAGCCAATGGAGAGAAGAAATATTTATAATAAAGTTTCAAGCAACAAGGAATTTGAGGAAAAGAGTTATATTGTCAAGATTCTACGAAGTTCAAGAGTTATCATCGACAGTTGAAGACCGAAGAGGAAGATGAAGACAAGGATTGAAGACCGAAGACGTTTCTATGGATGCTGTGAGAGTGGTGCTAGCTGCACGTCGAACGGATAACGAGGTAAGTAAGCATATTCCCACCTTCGTTAAATGGTTGATTTCCTTTCTTAGAGATCGTCAGAAAAAAGGGTTTTCAAAATGAATAAAAGATGTGGGTTTTCAAAACAATTCGGAGGGTTTTGCCTTCCTGCCATTCAACGTGTCACAGGATTCTCTCTTCATTCCTACCTGGACACATGTGTGACCCATAAAAAAGATGTTTATTATTGAGAGCAACTTCATAAAACCCTTTCTTGTGAGGCAGAGTCAAGACTTTCGATCACTCCGAACCCGAATT
Organism: Papaver armeniacum; assembly: GCA_023531295.1. Classification (NCBI taxonomy): domain Eukaryota; kingdom Viridiplantae; phylum Streptophyta; class Magnoliopsida; order Ranunculales; family Papaveraceae; genus Papaver; species Papaver armeniacum. Next base: position 225,972 of record JAJJWW010013014.1, on the reverse strand, counting down.
TCTTTCGATAAGGGATGGTTATTTCTCTCTCAACTTTTAAGAATGAGATTGTGTTCATTTATGTGTCTAACTTCTTATGACTAGTGTGCAGAATTTCTATGTCTTCTTAGCGCGTTGGATGCTATCATTACGGAGAACTAGTAAGTTGGAAAAGTAGGTTTTGTGGGTATATCTCTAGTAAACCCTCACGAGACTATAACTCGTCCACTAGGGACACCTAGGGGTTTAAAGGCTTGTTATACGTGCTAAGTGTGACCGTAGCCTCGACGACACAGAGTTGTATGTATCCTTTAGAATTGTTTTGTTTGATTTGCTCGAGGACTAGCAAAGTCTAAGTGTGGTGGAATTTGATAGGTGTCTAAAATACCTAATTTTATATCTAGTATTTATGATTTCTTTGCGAATTTTCGTGTGAATTATGTGTCTTATATTTGATTTTGAGTATTTAGGTGCAATGGAGTCATTCGGAGAAGAAGAAGAAGAAGAAATCAACCAATTTGAGCAAAACGGGCTAAATTGTCATTTCAAAGCAATAACGGACACTATCTGGAGCTGAGCCACGGTTAAGGGGCACCTCTATGTGGAAGAACACTAAAGACAGGCCAGCTTAGGATTAAGGGGATGCAAATTTGGGTAGCCCTTAGCCAGAAAATGTGTGTGCTCTTAGCACCCAATAATTGGGGTGGTTCCTATCCCATGGGTGTTGATAGTCGTCCCAAATATTACACTAAAATGTGAAATCGAGAAATCATTTTCTCATTCTTTCTTTCCCAAATTTTGTTCTGCTGTTCAACAGAAACGGAGGTCTAGATTGACCGAGAAGAAGATAGAGCTGTTGATGGATGTAAATCAGAATGAGAAGAACCATTAAGTCTGTTGCAGAGAGAAAGGCGATATGTGGATGTTGTAAGTGGAATTTAGGGTTCAATTGATATAAATATGATAGATTTTGAAAATCGAAAAGGAAGGAACTGTTGTTTCTGTGGTTGTACGAATCGATGAATAAAGATGGGTATTTGGTTGAATCGAAGAAGAGACGAGATGGAATGAAGAATTAGTGGTGAACTTAAAACTGGGTATGGATTGGATTTATCTGTGGCTGATTTTGGATGATTAATGAAGCTGCAGCTGCAGCTGTTGAACTGGACAGGACTAGATTGAACTAAGATCAGGTGAGAATTCACCTTGGTATGAATGAAATGGTAGATGTATGCTAGGAATTGAGCAGGCATGAGCTGAATTTTTGTTGGCACATGAAGTTGGTAGAAGAACAGAAAGAAGATATGGAGCAACAAGGAATGCAGTTAATAGTTCTGGGTATTGCAATTGAAAGTGGAATCGAGATAGGTTCATTACAGGTGAGGCTCCAAATGGGATTTTCTATGTAATGTTTTTGAGGTAGAGATGGGTCTGTGAAAGAAGAGAAAGATTTGAAGTAGTGATTCTATAATGCAGAGAAGGAATCAGAAGTGTCTTATTGCATTTGTATTAGCTGCAATAAGGCACTAACAGGGAGAATGGCTGTTATGTATTAGTCCTGGGCAGAGATGCAACTGGTTACAAGTGTTGCTGCGATATGAGCTGAAATTGCAGGTTGTGAGTTGATCTTGAGTTGCAGTGGCCAAGCAGAAAGAGTGCATGGCATGAATATGTATGCTTGTGTCAAATTCAGTATTTACAGCTATAGGGAACTGAGCGCATGGGAATGTGAGATGAGTTGCAATGGAGTTTGTGAGTGGCAGTGGGCATTTTAAAGAGATGGGTTGGTGCTCGATTGTGTTGTGCGGTGAAGGCAGGAATCTGTAGCAGATGTTTCAGCTGCAATGCAAAGGACGAGATGTAGCTGTTTATGAGTTCAAAAGAAGATGCAAGGTGTAGCAGGGAGTTAGACAACATATTTGTTGCAGAGATAAAGAACATGGAGTTTTGGGTTCAGGTTTAAATGAATGTTTAGGTGCAGTACACGGAAGGTCGATCTGGAGGTTTGACTGAGTGGTTGTGGCAGTAGCACAATCATTGTATTGAGTAGTAGTATGAGCTGATAAAGACAATGGCTCTGGTGTTGCTGATGGGGATGCAGTGAGCTGAGTTGTAGCTGTTGCAGGTGCATTGAAATGGTGCATTGAACTGGTGCAGCGGGTGTATATGGAGTTACAGGCTAAGTTGGTTGCAGGAGCTGGAGATGCTGATGCTGTGAATTACATGGATGTGAACTAATGGTGCTATGTCGCAGGTCTGAGCTGCAGAAATTGAGATGAGCCATATGGAAGAATGCACAAGGATGAGTCTGCATTGGGGAGTAGTGTGAGCTAATGTGAATGGCCTGAGAAGTTAGATGAATGCTAGGAGAACTAAACAGTCAGCAAAAACTATGCGAAAACGGAGCAGAAATGATGAGCCGGTGAGCTAGCCCGGAATGCCGGAGTTCAGGGATTAGAGTGGGAATCGCAAAGTTTCACTGAATCATGAAGGGGGTACGAGTCGGATGTAAGATTTGGTGGCCAGGCATATGAGCTACGAGTCGCGCTTTTTGGTACGTTTTCGCAAGAACAAGGAAGGGGTTGAAATGGTTCTTCTTTTGAATGTTTGAACTGAGGAGAAGTAAAGTTGAGCTGCTGGGAGTATGCACTTGCTGGTGTCAGTTTTCCGATGACGAAATTTAGACAGACTTTTTAGTGGGTTATTTCTCACACATGGGATTGGTGGACCACTTGGAGATGGGTTTTGAGAAGACCTAAATTTGGAAAGAGTATCCTTTTGGAATGGGAGAAGCATATAAATAGAAAACTCTTTCTCTAGACCTAGATATCTCTATTAGGGAGGCTTCTACTTGTTTTCTAGGGTTTCACATGATAGATTTTTCTAAACTCTTTGTGATGATTTCCAAAAACCCAAGTAGTTGATTTATTTTTATTGGTTAAAGATGTAGTTGGATTTTGAAAACAAGTTATGATTTTTATGAATTAGTTTTCTCTCAAAATCATTGTTCACTTTCTACGGTTTATAATAATTGCATGATTGATGTATTGCAATATGATTGAATATTTGTTTAGTTAAGTTTAGAATTGATTGAACTCACATCCATATCTATAGCTAATTTAGGATTTATCATCGAGCAATAACCTTGAATACGAGTAGCATGATATGATTATGGTTTGTAGTGATACATCCTTGTAGTCATATGTAGAGTTTGACCATTGTCCGAATTGTTATGCGCAATGTATGACAATTGCATTGATTAGCCTATTTCTGAAACTTAATGCTCCTGGGAATTGAACTTGATTAATGCAAGGCGTTAGGTTATTCTCTAGGTAGAATTCACATACGCAGCTCTAATGTGTGTGTTGATGACTTAAGAAATTTACGGAGTATTCTTGCAATAAGGTATTCTAGGGCTTTTGATGATAAATACGAATTCTATTCATACATTCAAAAACTTGTTTACAATTGAAGATGAAACCTTTACCCAATATTTCACATCCTTGATTTGCGTGTTTACTTTTTATTGTTTTGCTTTTATTTTATTTTCGTTTATAAAAATCAAAAAAACCCCCGTGTTACTTATAAGATACCGAAACATATTGACAGCCTAGTCCTCTTTGTGGGAACGATCCTTTCTTGCCCTTGCTTCATTATATATTTTGAGTAGTAAGAAAGTATAATTTATTTTTGACGCCTACGACAGCGATCCGGCATGCGGACGCGGCATGGCGACACTTCTTGTGCAAACGGTGCCATAGCTGTGTCAAAGGAACTATAGCAAGGCCATGGTGTGGAAATGGCCACAAGAGTAAGGATTGTCGTGGGTGGCTATGATATGGCGCCATTCCTATTGTTTTCTGGGTCCCACACGGCTCGTGGCATGTTGTGGGGTCGAAGTGGCATAATTTGTGCCACGGCTGGAAATTAGGGCTTTGGTTAATGCAGAGTCGTGCTTCTGACTAGAAAACCATAATTTAAGCTTATCATGGCGTTGGCCACGAACACGAGGTAGGTTAGCACGCAGGGCGCTAGTTATGGCATGTTTTGGCATGCTTCCACAAAGTGGCATGTTGGCATGCCACTCATCTCATTGGCGCAACATGGCACGTTTGGCATGTTGGCGCGGTTTTTGGAAAGCCAATTGGCTTCGTGACCATCTGGCGCAGTTTCCCCTTTTAACACTGTGGCAAGTTTAGAGCAACCTGATTGGTCAAAAAAGAGGGTCGACCAAGCATGGGAGTGGCTACACTTTTGGTGTGAGTGTGGCGGCTTTAGAACGACCTGATTGGTCGATGGGAAATGGGGCCGGTAAGTATGGGCCCAGCCACAACTTATGTGCATGTGGCCAGTTTAAGGCGACATGATTGGTCGAGGGAAATAGGGCCGGTTTAGGATGGGGCGTGGCCAATGGAAAATGGCGTTGGATGGCTTAAGGCATGGCCACGCCTCCCTTTGCTGCTGCTCCTATCCTGCGACTCCTTGTTTTCTAATTCTGGGCAAGATTTTACACCTACTAATCCATGGCGGATTAATTACCTAGTTTGCCTAGGCTTGATTTCGACAAGCAAGGTCTGATATACTACGCAAGGCGCAAAACCCAAACTTTTGCAAATTAGTCAGGGTAATTGATTGAATTCTATGTGTTGACACAGAGTTCTTTAAGTTTATTGCCAGAGAGCAGCATGTTTTCTGATTGAATACCTTATGCAAAGACCTTATCCTTGATATTTGGAAGTTCGTGCTACTCTTATGCGAGTGAACACAAATTTTCATGCCATATCAACATTAAGGGTTCAGCCGGGAAACATAGCACAGAAAGCATTCAAACAAACTTATATTAAGTGAATATAGGCAATGTGCCAAAATTTACAGAATATCTGGGATTGTTGCTACATGCACTATTCTGGGTAAATTTCATGAGAAAATATTGAGTTGCTCAATAAGTGTGCCAGTGAAGAGGTTGAATGATAGGTGTAGAATACACCGTATTTACTATCTAGAGTTTATGCTTTCTTTGCTATTTTTTCTTGTAAATTATGTATTTTACGCGTGTTTTGAGCTTTATAGCTACTTTGGAGTCACACGGAGAAATAGAAGAAGAAATCACCCAAATCTAGCCAAAAGGGCAAAATAGTCATTCATGGGCGAACACTATCTGGAGTCTAGTCAAGGATAAGGGGGCAATCCATGAAATATTACTAAATGCACCCGTCCTACGCGTTCAGGGCACCCATCAGCTATACCTAACCCTAAACTCGAGAGGTGTTTCTCTCAATCATTTTACACATCTGAAATTGAAGAACAATGGCTGCGCAGCAGCTGCTACTGAAACTAAGAGAAAAGCTGAAATCTAGAGATAAATCGAGAAATTGAAGGTGATGAAATTCAGAGCCACAGAAAATGGTGATGTTTAATGAAGTCGAGTTGCGAGAAGATTGATGAACCAAGGAAGGTTGGGTTTTATTTGGAATCAGAAACTAGGGTTTGATGGTCACGATTGTTGAATCGAAAATGGGTTAGCTTCGAATTGGAACCAGAAGAGACGATGATGTTAGTGTCATGAAGAGTGAGATGCTGCTGTGAGATCGAGAATTAAGAGATGAGAAAAGGGTTTACTGTGATAGAGAAGAAATTGCAGAAGAGAAGTTGAATTCGGTTTGAAATTTGGGGTTCTGGAATTGAAGAACATGGATCGAGATTCAATTGAAAGAAGATAGGGAGGTGAAATCGATAGGGTTAGCAAGTTAAATTGATGTTGTCGTTCCCGGGAGAGATTGGAAAGAGATTTGATGGCAGAGAGTGAATTAAAACTCGAGAATGAAGAAGAAGAGAGATGAGCAGATGAAGATGAATCTGAGAGAGAACTGGTGATGCGACTTAAGGGGATTTGAATGAAGGTGGTGTTACTGCGAAGATGGGTTTGTGGTTAATTTGATTTTTGTTGTGAATTGAAGGCTGAATCTGACAAAGAAGAAATAAGGGTTTGAGTTAATGTTGTTGTCGATCTAAGAAATCAGATGAAGGTGTTGATGATTTGTGGTCTTGCTGTTGCCGGTGTGAAGATGGAGTTGTTGAAACAGTGGCGGCGAACTCATAAAGGAGATGCAGATGGATTTAACTGAGATTTGAATTGCAATTGAAGCAATGGGTTTTGAGTTGCTAATGAAGATAGTACTGCAGTGAAGAATGTGTTGGAATTGCTTTAAATGTATGCTAGGAATGTCGCTGGGAATGGAGCTAAAAATGGCCTGAAATCGGTCTGAGAATCGTCGTAAAAACAGAGGAAACTCTGTCCATTTTTCTGCCCTGGCGAGTCGACTCGGTGCCGGCGATGAGTGTTCCAGACGAGTCCGATGACCGATCCTTCTTAACGACTCAGCTGAGTAAGGCCAGTAAGACCAAGTAAGATGCTAACTCAGTGTCTGAATACCCACTCCCTTGACCCCTTGACTACCAGTTTGACCGATTTGACCGTTAACTTTAACGGTGGACGTTAGCTTGACTCCAGTAACCGGCAGTGCTTTTCCGGTGCCGTTTCAGGCCGGTTTCCGGTGAACTCCATGGACTTTTCAGACGACCAAAATTACAGAATTTTGTGTGGATTTCTCTCATGGATGTGAAGACTTGGGTTTGGAATTGGATGGAGAATTTGGCTCAAATTTGGAAATAGAAAATGGAAGATTTGAGAAAGACTTGAACTTGGAAATTGAATTGCTAAAGGAAATGGGGTTCTATTCCTTGGAAGATTTGGAAAGCATTGAAGCCTATAAATAGAGAAGTTCTCTATACCTTTTTATACACCTCTCCACACACACAACACTTGTGTTTTTGCTTGCTTTTCAAAATTCTTCTTTTAATTATTTGTGTGAACTTGAAAAATTCTCCTTTTAATTATTTGTGTGAATTTCAAAAACATGAGTAGCTAATTTTCTTATTGATTGAGGATGAATTCCTAGTTCTTAACATATGATTTAAGTTTTGTTTTCAATTCTATCTTGAAGTTTTTCACATGATTATCGTTTGTTTTTACTAATAGGAATGTTTATACATTCATGGTTGATTGATAGGTTGTTTAAAGTGCACGCTAAATTGATTTGTTAATTTGATCTAAAGCTAGTGAAAGTTAGGGGATAAGTAATCGTTTCTTGACTCTTTACACAAGTAGCAAACACAAGACCTTGCGGAGGGATTCCGTGGAGCAATTGTGTGTGAAAACAACGTTAGCAAGTAGACCTTGATCTAAGATTCTAACTACTAATATCAACCTAATAAGTTCAGAAATCTTAATGCGTTTATTTAAATTACATCTTGAGTGATCTACTACTAGGTGGTTTGGTAAATAGAATCCGGTAGTCGAGAACTTCCGTATCCGGTGATACAAGGGATTTAGGGGTTTAGCACTGATCTAGATGCTTTACCTACGGTTGGTGATAATCTGTGACTAATAAAAAGTGGAAAAGAACATAACTTGAATCATTGTTTTGCAACGAAGAAGGATTCCTTGATCTTGTTTCTCTTATTGATTTCAACTTTATCTTTGAATTGCTTTATTTACTTTCTTTTGCTTTACCCCCCCCTTGTGAAAATTTTTACAACTAAAAATCTCTTGCTCCTCGTGGGAACGAACTTGACTACACTATATTACTTGTTAATTAGGTGGAAAAATATTAATTAATTTGTTGTGGTTACGACACGCATCAAATTTTAGCGCCACGCTAGGGAGCAATGAGCGATTTTAGTTGTTTTTATTTTTCTTTTTTGCTTTATTCTTGCTTTGTTAGATTCTATATTATATCTAACTTAGTTTTCGAGAGTCTTGTTTCAGGTGTTATACCTTTGGTGAATGCTTAAAGAGGGCAGACCGAGTCCAATACGTCTTCGATCCGGCACTCAACTAAAGGATTTCATTCGAGCGGTTAACACTCCACTTCCTCCTTCTTCATCAAGTGAGTTCACAGATTCGGACATAGAAGAAGAAGCAATGGTTGATCGTACACTCAAGGACCTAGCTTCTCACAAGCTCGATACACAACGATGGTGTATCCAAACTAACTCAACCTTCGAGATCAAGCCTGGGTTGATTAGAGAGTTACCAAAGTTTCATGGCATGGTGAATGAAGACCCAAACAAACATCTTATGGAATTTTATACCATAGTCATGGCCATGCTTCCACCAGAGACTAATGAGGATGGAGCAATGTTGAAAGCTTTCCCGTTCTCTTTGGCGGGCAATGATAAATAATGGTTGTATTATTTGCCTTCCGGAAGTATCACAACATGGAATGGGATGAAGAGACTTTTCCTCGAGAGATATTTTCCCGCATCATAAGCTACTCAAATTCGCAAGGAGATTTGTGGGATGAAGCAAAATGTGGGAGAGTCATTGTATGAATGTTGGGACCGATACAAGATATTGGTGGCAAGCTGTCCACATCATCAATTCAGTGACGTTATGATACTCCAATAGTTCTACGAAGGACTTCAACCAAGTGATAGATCTCTTCTTGACGCCACGGGTGGTGGTGCACTAGTGAACAAGACGGTCTCCCAAGCTACCGAGTTGATTGAAAGCATGGCGGCGAACTCGCAACAATTTTATACAAGAGGTGAACCAATGATTAGGTCGGTGCATGAAGTTAGTAATTTATCATCACATCTTGATCAAAGGATGGGTAACATAGAAAGGGTAATGCAACGATTGGCCGCGGTTATTATTCCGGATGATGAGACCGAACAAGTAAATGCTTTATATCCAAATCAAAGGACAAGGTATGATCCATATTCGAATACTTACAATCCCAGTTGGAAGGATCATCCTAACTTTAGTTATGCAAACAAGCAAGCGGAGGCTCCTAATACATATGTGCAACAAGGTGGTTTCCAACAATCACGTTTCCAACCTCAACAACAATTCCAACCACAACAAGTTAAGGAGCGTGATTCTTCGAGTGATAACAAGCTCAATGCGTTAATGCAAAGCATGCAAGGTCTTACATCTATGTTACAACAAAGCCAACAAAAGACCGATTCGGCAATCAAGGATTTGGAAATTCAAGTGGGGCAATTAGCGACCGATGTGAACCTATTGAAAGCTCAAGCGTCCACAAAGCTTCCTTCACAACCATTTGTTAATCCAAGAGAGAGCGTTAATGCGATTACTTTGAGGAGTGGGAAACAAGTGGAGCAACCAAATCAACAAGATGAGGTGTATGATGAGAAAGAGGAAATTGAAACCGCACCAAAGGAGAATACATCCCCAACCAACCTACCCAAGGAGACGGTTCCTACTTTCACAACTCCACCCCCGTTTCCTAGCCGATTTGCTAAGTCAAAGAAAGAATTGGAATACAAGGATATTTGGGACATCCTTAAGAAAGTACAAGTCAATATTCCACTTATTGAAGCTATTCGTCAAATTCCTCGTTGTGCAAAGTTCTTAAAGGAGTTATGCATGAAGAAGAAAAGGTTAAAAGGGAATGAAGTCATGAGTGTGGGGGAGAATGCTTCGGCGTTTATTCTCAAGAAACTCCTACCAAAATTAAAGGACCCCGGTAGTTTCACTATACCTTGCACAATTTGTAAAACAAGGTTTACTCGAGCTTTACTAGATTTGGGAGCATCGGTTAATGTGATGCCTTCCTCGATTTATGATTCTTTGAATCTTGGTCCTCTTAAAGAGACCGGGGTAGTTCTTGAACTTGCTAACCGATCTAATGTTTACCCGAAAGGGATTGTTGAGAATGTTTTGGTGCAGGTTAATGAGCTTGTATTCCCGGCTGATTTCTATGTCTTAGACATGAATGATGAGAACTCTTCCAAGTGTACACCTTTGCTATTGGGTAGACCATTCTTAAGCACCGTCGGAACAAAGATTGATGTCCAAAATGGCACCTTGACTATGGAGTTTGATGGCACACTCATCCACTTCAATATCTTTGAGACAATGAGGTACCCTAGTGATGTGAAGTCATGTTTTCCCGTGAAAGAGAATGATCCGGGCTAATGAATCGTGCAAGAGCTAAGTCGGGCCGTCGACTTTAAAACAAGCGCTTAATGGGAGGCAACCCATAAGTTTTGTATTTCTTATTCTTTTGCTTTTTGTTATTTCTTTTTCTTGTTCAATATCATGTTAAAATTTCCCACCTTGACTTTACTAGGACGATTCAATTACATTGAGGACAATGTAAGGTTTAAGTGTGGGGGAGTGGTTAAGCATGTATTTAAAAAAAAAATTTACTTAAAACCTCCAACTTTTAGAGATAATAGAGTCACTAGCATACTTCTAGGTATTTTTACATAGAGAATTCTGACCGACATAACTGTACTTGGAAGTGTTAGGGAACTACATTCGGATTTCTTACTTGTTAGAGTGTTAAATAATGGATTTAATCATGCCGGTGATGCAAATTAGGATCAGGGAGAAATGCATTATTAGAGTTGTTGATCAATCATTAGTGGAGACTACCCGTATTTATATCATGTGAGGCACCGACCAAATTTTCTTTGTAGCTGACTAAAGAGCTTTCTTTTGAGTGTGTGTCACCGTATGTTAATTCCGGGTAGAATGGTGAGCTACCCAACCTCCCACCAATAGAAGCACTACTATTTGATCTCTTGAGTGTTAATTTTGTCAATCATAAGGGTGACGTCTATAGATGAAAGACTCCTTCTTGTAGTTCGATTTGCAGTTAGCACCATTATCTCCACAACAACGGGTCCATAGAAACACCACCATCATCAACAAGGAGCGACATCAAAATCTACAAGGAAAGTTGAAGAAGTTCAAGGTTTACAAGCAACGGAACGAGAAAAAGAGCAAATTTCATATTCAAGTAAAGCAACATACAAAGAGCAGATTTTTACATATATGTTGAGGACTTACAATACAATGAGGTAATTCTATATCCAAGTATGAAGACTTATTTACGAGAGCAAAGAAAATTAAAAGGTGAGAATTATTCAAGTTTATGATTTCAAGACGATACAAGTTGTGAAGAATCAAACGGTAAAGTACTTCTCCCACGGCCATGGTTTGTTTTATTTCACTTGATTTGTATTATTTCTCTTGTCTTAACAAAAAAAAAAAAAAAAGACAAGAGAAAAATTTATCATTGTTTTTATTTTTATTTAATAAGCCGTGGGGAAGGAAAATCTATAAGGAAGTTTCAAGCGACAAGGATTTAAGGTATAAAGGTTACAAATTGTCAAGGATCTACGAAATTCAAGAGTTTATCATCAATAGTTGAAACCGAAGACGAAGACCAAGAAGATAAAGACGAGGAGCGGAAGACGTTTCTATTGGATGCCGTGAGAGTGGTGTTATCATAATTGGCGATCGGATGTGAAGGTGAGTAAGCAATCTCATCCTCGATAATAGTGGTTGATTTCCTTTCTTAGATATCGTCAGAAAAATGTTTTTTCAAAATGTTAAAAGATGTGGGTTTTCAAAATAATTCGGAAGGTTTCCTTCCCACCATTCAACGTGTGTAGGATTTCTCTCTTTATTCCTACCTGCACATATGTGAGACCCATAAAAAAGCCGTCTTTTTGAGTACAATTATCATAAAATCCTTTTTGGTGAGACAGAAGTCGAGGCGAAATGCTTATTGATCGCTTCTCAAACACGCGTTCTCTCATTATGGTGTGTTTATTTCTCACTCAACATTTAAGAATGAGAATATGTTCTTTAATATTTCTAAATTCTTATTACTAGCATGCATAAACTCTATGTCCTCATAGCTCTTTGGATGCTTGGGACGCTGGAACGCTTTGAAGTTGTAAGTTTTAGTTTGATTTGCTCGAGGACTAGCAAAGTCTAAGTGTGGGGGAATTTGATAGGTGTAGAATACACCGTATTTACTATCTAGAGTTTATGCTTTCTTTGCTATTTTTTCTTGTAAATTATGTATTTTACGCGTGTTTTGAGCTTTATAGCTACTTTGGAGTCACACGGAGAAATAGAAGAAGAAATCATCCAAATCTAGCCAAAAGAGCAAAATAGTCATTCATGGGCGAACACTATCTGGAGTCCAGTCAAGGATAAGGGGGCAACCCATTAAAGATTACTAAATGCACCCGTCCTACGCGTTCAGGGCACCCATCAGCTATACCTAACCCTAAACTAGAGAGGCGTTTCTCTCAATCATTTTACACATCTGAAATTGAAGAACAATGGCTGCGCAGTAGCTGCTACTGAAACTAAGAGAAAAGCTGAAATCTAGAGATAAATCGAGAAATTGAAGGTGATGAAATTCAGAGCCACAGAAAATGGTGATGTTTAATGAAGTCGAGTTGCAGTAGAAGATTGATGAACCAAGGAAGGTTGGGTTTGATTTGGAATCAGGAAACTAGGGTTTGATGGTCCTGATTGTTGAATCAAAAATGGGTTAGCTTCTGAATTGGAACCGAGAAGAGACGATGATGTTAGTATCGTGAAGAGTGAGATGCCGCTGTGAGATCGAGAATTAAGAGATGAGAAAAGGGTTTACTGTGATAGAGAAGAAATTGCAGAAGAGAAGTTGAATTCGGTTTGAAATTTGGGGTTCTGGAATTGAAGAACATGGATCGAGATTCAATTGAAAGAAGATAGGGAGGTGAAATCGATAGGGTTAGCAAGTTAAATTGATGTTGTCGTTCCCGGGAGAGATTGGAAAGAGATTTAATGGCAGAGAGTGAATTAAAACTCGAGAATGAAGAAGAAGAGAGATGAGCAGATGAAGATGAATCTGAGAGAGAACTGGTGATGCGACTTAAGGGGATTTGAATGAAGGTGGTGCTACTGCGAAGATGGGTTTGTGGTTAATTTGAGTTTTGTTGTGAATTTAAGGCTGAATCTGACAAAGAAGAAATAAGGGTTTGAGTTAATGTTGTTGTCTATCTAAGAAATCAGATGAAGGTGTTGATGATTTGTGGTCTTGTTGTTGCCGGTGTGAAGATGGAGTTGTTGAAACAGTGGCGGCGAACTCATAAAGGATATGCAGATGTATTTAACTGAGATTTGAATTGCAATTGAAGCAATGGGTTTTGAGTTGCTAATGAAGATAGTACTGCAGTGAAGAATGTGTTGGAATTGCTTTAGATGTATGCTAGGAATGTCGCAGGGAATGGAGCTAAAAATGGCCTGAAATCGACATGAGAATCGTCGTAAAAACAGAGGAAACTCTGTCCATTTTTCTGCCCTGGCGAGTCGACTCGGTGCCGGCGATGAGTGTTCTAGACGAGTCCGATGACCGATCCTTCTTAACGACTCAGCTGAGTAAGACCAGTAAAACCGAGTAAGATGCTAACTCGGTGTCTGAATACCCACTCCCTTGACCCCTTGACTACCAGTTTGACCGATTTGACCGTTAACTTTAACGGTGGACGTTAGCTTGACTCCAGTAACCGGCAGTGCTTTTCCGGTGCCGTTTCAGGCCGGTTTCCGGTGAACTCCAGGGAATTTTCAGACGACCAAAATTACAGAATTTTGTGTGGATTTCTCTCATGGATGTGAAGACTAGGGTTTGGAATTGGATGGAGAATTTGGCTCAAATTTGGAAATAGAAGATGGAAGATTTGAGAAAGACTTGAACTTGGAAATTGAATTGCTAAAGGAAAGGGGGTTCTATTCCTTGGAAGATTTGGAAAGCATTGAAGCCTATAAATAGAGAAGTTCTCTATACCTTTTTATACACCTCTCCACACACACAACACTTGTGTTTTTGCTTGCTTTTCAAAATTCTTCTTTTAATTATTTGTGTGAACTTGAAAAATTCTCCTTTTAATTATTTGCGTGAATTTCAAAAACATGAGTAGCTAATTTTCTTATTGATTGAGGATGAATTCCTAGTTCTTAACATATGATTTAAGTTTTGTTTTCAATTCTATCTTGAAGTTTTTCACATGATTATCGTTTGTTTTTACTAATAGGAATGTTTATACATTCATGGTTGATTGATAGGTTGTTTAGAGTGCACGCTAAATTGATTTGTTAATTTGATCTAAATCTAGTGAAAGTTAGGGGGTAAGTAATCGTTTCTTGACTCTTTACACAAGTAGCAAACACAAGACCTTGCGGAGGGATTCCGTGGAGCAAACACAAGACCTTGATCTAAGAGTCTAACTACTAATATCAACCTAATAAGTTCATAAATCTTAATGCGTTTATTTAAATTACATCTTGAGTGATCTACTACTAGGTGGTTTGGTAAATAGAATCCGGTAGTCGAGAATTTCCGTATCCGGTGATACAAGGGATTTAGGGGTTTAGCACTGATCTAGCTGCTTTACCTACGGTTGGTGATAATCTGTGACTAATAAAAAGTGGAAAAGAACATTTCTTGGATCATTGTTTTGCAACGAAGAAGGATTCCTTGATCTTGCCAATGATTGTGTATTCTAAAAAGACTAACACACCTAAAAATGAAGGAGACTTCCATGGAGGAAGAGGCACCTTTACATTTATATTTTGCAAAAAAAAAACTAAACTCTTGCTATCACATTCAAAAATGACTTGATTCCAGCCTTGTGATTGAGCCCATTGCATAGCTTTCAATAATGCCCAAGTTTCTACTTGATGCTTGAACAATTCTTTTTAGGTTTCCCTTTAAAGCCGCATTGTCTTGCGGAGTTTCTTGTTATCATAGTAATACAAGTTAAATCGAAGCTGCTACATGCCTCTACCTTTTGCTCCATTTATTTCTATTTCTACCATATCATAATATGGTTCCCATCTAAACCCCCATCGTACACTTTTAGGGTTTTGCGGTGGGTCTCGCCCGAACAACCATGGAGCAATAGTTAAACGTCGTCGGGAAAAAAGTTTGGGGCAAATTCTGGGGCAAATTCTGGGGCACCATAGATTTTCACCTGTTTAAATATCAGGCGCAACCGCGCAGGAGGAACCCAATGCTTATGCTGGTATCGAATGCCACCATCCGCTCCAAGTTAAAATCTCAGGCAAGTCCATACCATTGACTTAAGTGGCGTGTGACGCGTGTCTTTAACCTACGCTTAGACCGTAGTACGAAATACTAGCAAATATATCACCCGCTTTTTTTTTTGTCCAAACGGCCAATATATTTTACTGCTTACACGCGTCAGGAACAAATCCATTGGGAAACAAATGAGCTTTGCGGGGTTAGGTGGGAGTGTTAGGTATACTGAATCGATGATCAAAATTAGACTTTTTGCTATTTCTCTTCTCCACATTCCAGTTGAAGACTTCAGAATTGGAGTTTAAGGTTTAAGCATTGCACTTCAAAGACTTACTCATCAGCCATTTCTGCACTAAAGGTACTTCTTTTTTCCATCTTCTAATTCAGGGATTTTAATCATGTTCAGCAAATTAGAGTTTAGTGTTTTTTTTTTTGTTTTTGTTTCTGTTTAAAGTGAATCCTTGCAAATTGGAGATTAGGGTTCTTAACAACAAATATTGGGGGGTTTCTTAAGTAAATTAAGGTTTAGTTATCAGTTTAGGTTAACTCTTAAAGAAATGGAAGAAAACAGAAATGCACCAAATTTGAATGTGGAAGACAGAATTAGTAGGTTACCAGATACATTAATTCATCATATCCTGTCTTTCAATGATACTATGTATGCAGTTCAAATACCTATACAAAGATTCTCCCTCATGTTGAGAAAATGTGCAGATTTGCGTCCTAATAGACGATGTTTTGTGCCTAGGGAAAAACTTGTTCAAAAAGGCAGATGTAAGTTGTTCATATGTTTCGATTGAACCAGAAGCCAAACTATATAGCCACGATTTGGCTTTATCCTTCAAGGAAAAAGGAAATAACCTGAGTTTCAAAGCATCATCATCAAGGTTTCTAATCTTTAGGGTACTACAAATTTCCTCAAAGTCCCTAACATGGAAATAGGGGTTTTCATTTTCTTTCCCTAAGAAGATTGGGAGCAGCTGTAAGGTCCCAGGTTTAAGTTCATAAGTTGCTTCTGTTTCCCTTTCCAACTAACCTGATACACGAGGGACGAGTAGTCCTAGTTGGGTTCAACAAAGCTTTCAAAGTTGCCATTTCTGGCACTATCGGAATATTAGGGATTGTCTCCTTAAGCGGACGTTCAAAAACGGACTCTTCAAAAATCGGACTTTCTAAATTGAGGTAATCGAGACGCTTAGAACTACTAGGTTTTTCTTTAACAAATCTACCTAGGGCGTCTCTTTTACGTTCATGCATGCAAAAGAATAAGGAAGGGGATTCTATGCAATCACAAATCAAGGCCGACTCAACCAAAGCAAACCTAGAGATTTCTAGCAAACAAAAAGCATGATGGCTCCACTTAGATTGTTTCTAGACCAGCTTCTAATCCTTCGAAAAGGAATTCGTTACAATTTAAGCAAACCCCTCTGGAATCAATCCGAGTCAAAGTAAGTTGAATAGAGGCGAGGGAAGCTCGGTGGAGCTTTGATACCCAAGGCCTCACCGGAATTATAATGCGGCGCAGTCACGCATTCAACTCACAGAAACCTTCATGAACTTCGAAGTGTGCTTAGAAGAGTAACCAATATTTTTCGAATGACTTTCCTATTAAGCTCGTTACCCTATCGGTCTCGTTCTAGTCAAAATTTTAAGGCTTAGGTTCGCGTAGGTTACGTGTTCCTAAGGCGGGCAAGAAGAGAACGGTGATGAAATCGAACCCTTATCTTGTATGGCCAGGCCTTGCCCTTTACTAGAAAAATAAATGTCCGTATTCAGTACTCAACATATAAGCATACGAAGGAGTCCAGTAACTCCCTGACAGGGGATTCGCGAGTGTTCAGAATCTTACCTCCCGTTCCAGACGGGGGATGAATCGGTTGTAGTCGACTCAGGCCACTGACTCCTATGTCAGTGTACGAACCCAAGGTGCAGAGACAATATCGTAATTGTCCTCCTTCTCTGCAAACAATTTATATTTAAAGTACCCTTCCGTAGGGTAAAAATAAAAAATAATGTCCAAAGTCCCAAAAATGTCCAAAAAGTCCAAAAATAAAAAGAAAAATTACAAAAATAATTATAAACCCTAATACAGTTTTCCAAACAAAACCTAAAAAAAACAAATAAAAATAAAATTCTTTGTCTCTTCCTCGTTTCTTTTCGCTTTGTCTTTGACTCCAAGTCTTTAGTTCATCACCAATATCTTTGGCTCAGATTTCTTTTCGGTCCAATATCCAAACCTGTAATCAAAACACAAATACCCAAGAAAACGTAAAATAGAACAAAAGAATAAAAAGAAACTAAAAAAAATAAATCTAAAACCCTAAAAACAAGTCCGCGTCGGCGGCGCCAAAAATTGATGTGGTTTTTAATTTGTTGTAGAAAGTGGTAGTATAGATGTCGTTCCTCTCAGACTTGTGAAGGATTTTTAGACTCAAATAAAACTAGAAAACTCAGAATAAATTGTATCAAGATTTTAGAAAGCACTGAGACTCAGGATTCCACTATTTTCCAACTTTTATGTGAATTTAATCTAATCTATATTCATGCAACTCTTTACGTTTAAAGTGATTCTAATATTTTTGCCTAGACAAGTAGATTCTCAAAACAATAGTTGTAAATCGAAAGCATGGACCATCAAAAGACTTAACCTAAGCATGACCCATCAATTGAGAACACAACCACTTACTCAGAATCATATATTCGATTTCAGTTCAGTGCAAATAATCATAAAAGAAATTGCAAAAATCATTAAAAATAGATATTACCATATATTGGTTGGAAAATTAGCTTCCTCCGTCGCCTCAGCAATGGGGTTTAGCTCCTCATATTAATCACTTGCTCAAAATACATGTTTATAGCCCAAAAGTTGATTAAAAGGATGAGAAACAATAAAACAGACTGCTTGCAACGCTGTAATGGCGTTACAAAGAAGCTGTTACAATGGACCGTTACAGAGACAGACTTATGCACTGTTGAATTGTCGTTGAAATGAAGACCCCGAAAACGACTGTCCTAGATGGCCTATTGTTCTTCGTGTTCTTCCCTATTGCAGCAGCAGAACTCGATTCTCTGAAACTCCTCCTGTTGATCTCTTCTGTGCTCTAAACTTCCCCCAAAGTATCCGTAAACTTCTATCCTCTTCCCTGGAACTCGACTACTCCGTTTATACACCTCCAAACCCTCCAAAACCCGATTAAATTTCTTCTTTTCTTTTCGTGGAAGTTACGACAATAATTTGTTCCCTTAGTTGTTTCACGCGTTTCTGATCTTTCCAACTCCTCCCAAACTCTTCCTTAGATAGATACATATATTTGGAAAGAATATCTCGCCTTTAGTCACCCTGGAATTCCAAAAATAAACTCCACAGGACCCGTGTATAACTTCACCTCTGTTTTTATGCAACTCGAGTTCTAGCCAAATCCAGCCCAACTAAACATCCATACCAGCGTTGTATTGACAAAACAGGCCTAGCCCATGAAAATCAGCGATTGAATCTCGTTAAAACTGGTCCAAATCATCAACCCTAATTCTGCCATTAAAACACCATTTTTTTCCCGCCCAAACTCATTTTTTGAATTGTTGAAGATGACTTCCCCCTATCCAGAGTGGGGGTGCGAATAGCAGCTGCCTTGGGGTGTCCTGATGGTGCCCCTTAGTAATTAGGGTACCCCTTATCCATTTCCGGATGCGAATAGTAATTTTCTCCCACGGCGCAAAAACCACTTTTCGAGCAAATTTCGCATAAAAGCTTATTTCTCCAAAACACCTACAAAGACATAAAATACCAAAATAAGCACAAAATCGAGTACTAACATTACAGAGAATTGAGACTAAAATAGACACATAAATGCGTCTATCACTCACCGGAGAAGATGAAGCTCATTACGAACGCGACAGAGCAAAGGAGCAACCATCCAGTCGACCTTATCACTCTCAAGGACCAGATGACACTCAAAACTTGGAGATTCTGGCGAATAATTCCTCCAAAATTCGTTTAGCTCAAGAACCCTCAATCTGATCATAGGGGACTCAGGAAGTTTACTTCAATTTACTATTTTACTTATAAATCTTTCATATTGTATCCTATTGACCTAGTTCTTTTTCCGTCAGATTTTTCTTTTCGTTGTCTACAGGATAAACTGAGCGAAAACTTGGAAAGTATAAAATTTGTGACCTGGTTAAAAGCGTTGCAGAGCTACATAGGGTCATAAGCCTCCAGCCAAGATACATATTGTCGTTCTTCTTACTTCAGGGGATCATGACCAGAACGCGAAAAATGATAAGACGATACTATCTTCCAAGACGATGCTCGGACAAAGCTCATACTTATCCGAAGATGCAAAGCCGTTAGTCGATATGTTATCTCAACACCCGTTCTGCAAAAATAAGAGGAGCCCTATCAATAAGATTCGTCCAAACCTGTGAACTAAGTTTGATATTGATTTACGCGGTTGCAATAAGTTTGTACAATTCCTAACTATGGCGGTTTGAAGTTATCTTTGGAATGCTTAATCATTTCCATACTTTGAACTACTAGGGAAAGAACCTCAATGCATGTTAAGTTCTTACTAAGGAAACACACTTGTTTTTTTTATATGTAATGAAAGAACTCATTCTTGGAAGCATTGAGATTACTTAGGTTACAAGAAATTCATTGTTTAACCATAAACATGCAACCTACCCTTTGTCATTCAATACATATAAAGTACGTCCTACAACATAAACCTTTATATCTTACACACTGTGTATCTATTTCATAAGAGGTCTCCTACAATACCTAAGTTCTTCGTGAGCAAAATAAGTGCGACTTTCAAAAACCTCACCTGGGGATCGTGAAGCACATGTCAATCTATCTTTTCTTTGATAGATTTTGGATTATGTAATCTAGTTTACTCATCAAATAGTTCTTATATATTCTAAGGTCCTTCTCTTATGTTATTAGTCCATTCAAAAACTGTTGATTAACATACAAATTAGATAAAAACTTTGTATGTGCAAGTTATTGATCTAAGACTAGTTCTAATAAAATCATATACTTGTGAGGTAGAGTCAATTAGTATCTCTATAAGTTGTGAAGAGGCTAAACCCTAACTGAACAATTTTGCTTAGGATACATACTTTTTGGGGTAAGTTACTTTAAGCGGAAGGGATTTCCACAACCTCGACTGAACTTCTAAAGTAGATCAAGTTAGGCGTCTTGTCGCATATCATCTAGGTCAAGTGTGTATGCTCGTGGAAGCTAGAGGCATATGAACACGAATGAAGCAAAAGGGTATATTCTTTTTTAAGTCTCAACTACATCCAGTTTGAAATCTGATAATCGGCTAGTGTTGCGACGGCTTAATTCGAGGTGTGTTCAAAACTGCATGAGGTCCCATAGTTTTTTTTTTATCACTTACAGTTTCCTCTTTAACAAAATTTTCTAGTGTCTTCTTTTATTTTATTTTTTCTTATTGTATTATGATTGAAGTACAAACAAGTTTTATGTTAAACATTGAGTTGATTCTTGTTGTCAAATAACTTATTGATCCATACCTGTAACAAAGATCATCTAAGGAATTTTCTTCTAGTTTTAAATTATTTTTTTTTGCGGGTGCACTAGGTACCCTCTATTTTTCATTTATGTTTCCAAGAAGAGCATTAATCTCGTTTTTTGTAGCGAGATGTTTCATTACTTATTTTTCAAGATTACGATCATTACTTAATTTGTCTCGATACTCATATTTGAAGTTACCAAACTCTCTTATCATGCATAGCCAAGAAATTGAGGAAAGTAATCATATTATGTTTTATTTTATTGCACATGAATCGATGCATACTATGAAAAATAAGGATGTGTATAATGGTAAAATGGCTCTTCAATCAGATCTTTCAAAAGCTTTTGATACGCTAGAATGGAAATTTCTCACTAGTCTTCTCAGAAAGTTTGGTTTTAGCAATGAGTTTTCTGATCCCATTTTCCAATGCATTGCTGTTATTAACAAATATTTTCATTTCCAGGAATTTAGCCAATCTAGATTATCAAACAAAGGGACTGTTCACGTGGTCGTGGAATATCTTAGTAGAGTTTATCTTCATGTAGAGTCTACTCATGTCATTTTTGGTATTAAAGTTGTCGGAAGAGTTGCTTACATCTCTCATTCGTTTTTGCAGATGACATCCTAATTTTTGCTAATGCTAATATGCGCAATATTAGAAAATCCTTGAGATTCATAATTCTGGAAGCTACTCAGGTTAATTAGTTGTTAAATTTTATTAAGTACTGTGTTTATTTTAGCAACAATCTAAGGATGGTCAAGGATGAAGAGAAAGGGGTGCAAGTTGGGTCCTTGGACCCACTTGTTTTTTTTTAAAATTTAATTAGTATTTATTGGTTTGAATTTTTTCTCAAATATTTGTTAGTGAGTTGTGACAAAGTTGATAAATCCATTTCTAAGGAGAGTTAAATTTGTAAACTTGTGAAACGAAAATCTTCGGTGTTCTTGTTCCTTCTTTGGTTGTGCCGATGCACCTTCGGTGGCAAATAACCATTTCATTTATACGCTTTCGGTATTCTTGTTCCATCTTTGTTTTCGCTGCTGCATTTATGAAGAGCAAGGGGTGCAAGTTGGGTCCTCGGACCCACTTGTTTTTAAAATTTAATTAGTATTGGTTTGAATTTTTTTTTCTAATATTTGTTAGTGAGTTGTGACAAAGTTGATAAATCCATTTCTAAGGAGAGTTAAATTTGTAAACTCGTGAAACAAAAATATTCGGTGTTCTTCTTTGGTTGTGTCGATGCACCTTCGGTGGCAAATTACCATTTCATTTATACGCTTTCGGTATTCTTGTTCCATCTTTTTTTTCGCCGCTGCATTTTCGATGACAAATGCCCGTTTTATTGATACCCTTTTTGCACCTAAAATATGGATCAGTTTTTTTTTTTTTTGGATGTCGGAAAAGAATTTACCCGACCACGTAACACATAAGTCATGGCTCCGTCCCTGAAGGAAAGTATCCCACCAGACCAACAGAGGTTCATTTTTGCTGGAAAGCAATTATAAGATGCATGAATACATATAAGAGTGTACTTTTTTTCTTTTTTTTTTTGCTAAGAAACACACCTTAAATTTGTTGGAGAAAATGAGTCCTTAATGTTTTGATTTTATGGTTTTGGTGGGAATGGAACTTAGAACCCTTTGGGTCTCTAAGAGCTCTTACTCATTTTCATATGAGTGAATGAAATATGACCTTTAGTCCCACATTGGGTATAACTAAAGATGATATCCACTATATAGCTATTCCTTTATGGATAGTTAGTAAAACAATGTGGGTGGAACGGGTGGGGCGAAATATTTTTGATTCCACTAAGGCTTGGGCTTAGGGCTCGGGCTCGTGCCACCATCGTGGACAGGTCAACCAAGACATTCCTTTTTTGGCAAAAATTCCTTTGATTTTATTACTAAAAGAATTTAAATTAAATTAAATTTTGTCATTAATTGTGGGGGGGCGTTTGACCTGGAGAGAATTATTTCTTTCCGTTTTTTCTCAATGTCGACATTATGTGCATGGCCGTTTTATTGCTGTTATGGAAAATCTTGAAAATTAATTCGAATTTATTTTGTCATTAATTCTCTTTATTCTCTCTTTAATTCACTCTTAATGCACATCAATTCGACCTCTCTCTTCTCCCCTATATAAACCACTCGACTTCTTCATTTCAATTTGTGTCCAGAAGAGCTACTATCCTCTTCTTTTCGTCTCTCTCCCTCTGTGTGGTCTTTCTTTTCTTCCGTGCTTTGCTGTTGAGTTCGTATGAGTGGGCAAGTATTGTAGTGCTAACAATACTTGCAACAGACAGTTTTATCCTGGATACAACTTGACCACAGGGTATAGGCATCACTCATTCTTGAGGCGTACCGGTCAACTATTATGTTAAGGACAGCGTGTTGAACACGTGACTCTGTCTTCTTTCCCATTGAGTGCTTATTTACCTTTCAGCAATTTTACTTATAACTTATTCACATCTTCTTTTTAGTGTTTTATTGTTACAGTCGCAACAATCTTAACACAATAGTTCTTCTCTGTCTGTAACAATGGGTAAGAACGATGTTGAAAGGCCTGCAAAATTTTCTGGGAAAGACTTTAAGAGGTGGCAGTCAAAAATGTTGTTTTTTCTGAGTTACCATGAACTGGATTCTTATGTTCTGAAACCTTTTGATGAATCCTTGAATGATGCTGGTCGTGAGTCTGTTTTAGAAGAATGGAAGAGGAATAACTACATGGCTAAAAATCATATTCTGAATTGTTTAGAAGATGCTCTGTATGACTTTTACAATGCTAAGGAGAACTTTTCTGCTTTTGATTTATGGGCTGCTTTGGAGGCAAAATACCAAGCTGAAACTGCTGGAAGCAAGAAATTCTTGGTAGCTAGGTTCATGGAATATAAAATGTCGAATGACAAATCTGTGGTTGATCAATTCCTTGAATTCCAGCAAATTATCAATCTAATTCTTGCGGAAGGTATGGTGATTGATGAAACTTTTCAAGTGTCTCATTGTCATTGAGAAATTGCCTTCTTCCCCGGGTCTGAGTACAAGAAGAAACTGAGACATGAAACTGGTGAAGTCACTATGGTTGATTTGGGTAAGAAGATTCAAGTTGAAGAATTGTTGTGCTCCAAGGACAAAAATGTATCTTCTGCAAGGGACATGTCTAACAAAGCTCATGTGACTGAACACAAAGGCTCCAATGCTGAAAAAGGTGACAAGAACCGAAACAACTCCAAGAAACCCCCTGGCAAGAAAGGTATGTTTCAAAAACCAAAATCTAGCATTAATAAAATTAAGGGTGATTATTATGCGTGTGGAAATCCTGGCCATATGGCGGTTCACTGTAGAAACCGTAAGGACCTTAAAAAGAAAAATAATGCTAATTTGGTTGAAAACAACAAAGATGAATTTTACGGTAAGTACTATGTCTGAAGTTAATTTGGTAACAAATGTGAGAGACTGGTGGGTAGACTCTGGTGCTACCAAACATGTCTGTGGAAACAGAGACATGTTCACCTCCTATAATAAGGTAGGGGAAGGAGAAAAACTCTATATGGGTAACTCATCTGCAGCTTCGGTTGTAGGAAAAGGCAAAGTTGGGCTCAAGCTCACTTCTGGCAAGACTCTCACTTTGAATGAAGTTCTTCATGTTCCAGACATCTGCAAAAATCTTGTTTCTTGTGGTGTTTTAGATGATAAGGGATTTAAAATTGTAATAGAATCTGGGAAATGTGTTGTAACTAAGGGTAAGGATTATGTGGGGGGGTTATAAGACTCGAGGGTCCGTATAAGCTAATGTAAACTCTGCTTTGTAATGAATGAGAATGATTCTTCTGCTTATGTTTGTGAGTCTTTGAATGTTTGGCATGGTAGACTTGGACATGTAAATTATAAGTCAATGCATAAACTGGCTAATGTAGGCTGCATACCCAAATTTAGTTTGGAAAAGGAACACAAATGTGAAATATGCGTAGAATCAAAGTATGCTAGAAAACCTTTTAACAAAAAAGTTCATAGAAATTCTAGACCCTTAGAATTAATTCACTCAGACCTAGTTGACATGAAATCGGTTCAAACTAGAGGTGGTAAGAAATGGTTTGTTACTTTTATAGACGACTGTACTAGGTACTGTCATATATATTTGCTTAGAGGTAAGGATGATGCCTTAGAAGCCTTTAAGATGTATAAACTAGAAGTTGAAAACCAATTAAATACTACCATTAAAACAGTTAGGTCTGACCGTGGTGGTGAGTACGAGTTCCGATAGGAGATTTGCAGTGTAGAACATGGCATAATACACGAGGTTACCCCTCCTTATTCACCTCAGTCTAATGGTGTAGCTGAACGTAAGAACCGTACCCTTAAGGATATGATGAATGCCATGTTAATTAGTTCAGTATTACCTTCGAACTTGTGGGGGGAAGCTATCCTCTCAGCCTGCTATATCCTGAATAGAGTACCCTTTAAAGGATCAGATAAAACTCCATATGAATTGTGGAAAGGTAGACAACCTTCTTTTGCATACTTCAAAGTGTGGGGGTGTTTGGCTAAGGTTGCCATCCCTAAACCTAAGGCAACCAAGATAGGACCCAAAACTTGTTGTTGTGTCTTCATAGGGTATCCTGAACATACTACTGCATATAGATTTATGGTTGTGAGTTCTGATATTTCTGAAATTGGTATGAATACTATTATGGAGTCTAGGGATGCTGTGTTTTTTGAAAATGTTTTCCTTTGAAAACTGAATCTCGTAAGAGAGGTCTTGATCCCTAGATGTCCCTTCAACCAGTCAGACTTTACCTTTAGAGGAAGACGAAGTAGAAATTGAGCCTAGGAGAAGTAAAAGGGCTAGAACCAAAACCTCCTTTGGACCTGACTTCGTAACACTAGCAGAGTCTGATCCTCAGACTTATAGAGAAGCCATGACTTCTTCTGAAGCTCCATGGTGGAAAGAGTCATCTGTTAGTGAGATGGAATCCATCAAAGAAAATGATACGTGGGAGCTGGTAGATTTACCTCCAGGTGTAAGGCCATAGGATGTAGATGGATCTTCAGGAGGAAACGTAACATAGATGGAACTGTTCAAAAATACAAGGCTAGGTTAGTAGCTAAAGGCTATAAACAACAGGAAGGTGTAGATTTCTTTGATACTTATTCACCGTTACGAGAATTACTTCCATTAGGATGTTAATCGCTATAGCTGCGGTTCATAACCTAGAGATACATCAAATGGATGTAAAAACGACTTTTCTAAATGGTGAATTAGATGAAGAAATTTACATGGAACAACTTTGAGGGCTTTGTAGTGAAAGGTTGTGACAACAAAGTTTGTAAACGAAAAAATCTTTGTATGGATTGAAACAAGCACCTAAACAATGGCATGAAAAATTTGATCATGTAATGTTTTCTAGTGGTTTTAAAATCAATGAATCTGACAAGTGTGTCTATACTAAACTTGTGAATGATGCCTGTGTGATTGTATGCTTGTATGTTGATGATATGCTTATACTTGGTACAAACATGGATGTAATTAATTCCACTAAGAGCATGCTAAATGAGAACTTTGACATGAAAGACTTAGGCCCCACAGATGTAATCTTAGGGATGAAAATTAGAAGAAATTCTAACGGTTATAGTCTTAGTCAATCTCATTATGTTGAATCTGTACTTAGAAAATTCAATCATTTTGATTGTAAACCTGCTTTTACTCCGTATGATCCTTGTTGTAACCTCAAAAAGAATAAGGGTAATGGAGTGTCACAACTTGAATACTCACGAGTTATAGGAAGTCTGATGTATTTGATGAACTGTACTAGGCCAGACATAGCTTATGCTGTGAGTAGGTTAAGTAGGTATACTTGTAATCCAGGGCAGGAACACTGGGATGCACTTTTTAGAGTGTTGAGGTATTTGAAATACACTTTGACCTTTTGTTTAAATTATGAAGGGTACCCTGCCGTCCTTGAGGGATTTTGTGATGCAAACTGGATATCAGACTCAGAGGAGACTAAGTCTACGAGTGGATATGTTTTCACTCTAGCAGGTGTGGGGTCAATTTCTTGGAAGAGTTCCAAACAGACCTGCATAGCTCGATCCACTATGGAATCCGAGTTTATTGCGTTAGATAAAGCAGGAGAGGAAGCCGCTTGGCTAAGATGCTTTTTAGAAGACATTCCTCTCTGGCATAGGCCTGTGCCAGCTATATCTATACATTGTGATAATCAAGCTGCTATAGCTAAGGCTAAAAACAACTACTATAATGGTAAGTCTATACACATTAAAAGAAGACATAATACCCTGAAAAAACTAATCTCAAAAGGCGATATTTCAATTGATTGGGTAAAGTCTAAGGAGAATATCGCGGACCCTTTGACGAAAGGTTTGTCCAAGGAGATAGTTAATAATGCATCGAGGGGGATGGGGCTTAGGCTCATTAAATAAACTTGCCATGAAGGATACTCAACCTTGCTGACTGGAGATCCCAAGATCAAGGTTTTGAATGAGACAACTAATTTGTGGCGGGTCAAGGTAAACACTATCAGAGAATTTTATTCTCTGCCCCTTCCCTATGGTGTAGACGTGATAGTGTGACTGCATGTGAAGGATGACTTTTAACTAAGTCTTAATGAGTTCTATAGTTTCAATTTAAGATTGAAGTGGGGTGTAGCGAGAAACACTCTTGATGGAACTCACCTATCCGAATGTGGAAGTGGGTCGCTTCCTGAGAATAGAGTGATTCTCTAAAGCATTCTGAGAAACGGGATTTGTCCCGAGGGCCAAAAAGGACACAACGGCACTGAACTTGACAGCACCTAGAGAGATATCACGCGTGGTTATTATCGCGGATTACACCAAACGATGGCGAGTTCAAGACATCGCGTTCACTCCCATCAAGTAGTCCCGAATTTCTCACTAAGCAAAGGTTCAAGACCTCATGGACACCTCTTGCCTAAGTGGTATTTCTCGCTTTCCGTTTTCTGATTTTATCGGTATTTCATTAATGTGGGGGATTGTTGGAGAAAATGAGTCCTTAATGTTTTGATTTTATGGTTTTGGTGGGAATGGAACTTAGAACCCTTTGGGTCTCTAAGAGCTCTTACTCATTTTCATATGAGTGAATGAAATATGACCTTTAGTCCCACATTGGGTATAACTAAAGATGATATCCACTATATAGCTATTCCTTTATGGATAGTTAGTAAAACAATGTGGGTGGAACGGGTGGGGCGAAATATTTTTGATTCCACTAAGGCTTGGGCTTAGGGCTCGGGCTCGTGCCACCATCGTGGACAGGTCAACCAAGACATTCCTTTTTGGCAAAAATTCCTTTGATTTTATTACTAAAAGAATTTAAATTAAATTAAATTTTGTCATTAATTGTGGGGGGGCGTTTGACCTGGAGAGAATTATTTCTTTCCGTTTTTCTCAATGTCGACATTATGTGCATGGCCGTTTTATTCTTTGTTATGGAAAATCTTGAAAATTAATTCGAATTTATTTTGTCATTAATTCTCTTTATTCTCTCTTTAATTCACTCTTAATGCACATCAATTCGACCTCTCTCTTCTCCCTATATAAACCACTCGACTTCTTCATTTCAATTTGTGTCCGTAAGAGCTACTATCCTCTTCTTTTCGTCTCTCTCCCTCTGTGTGTCTTTCTTTTCTTCCGTGCTTTCTTTGTTGAGTTCGTATGAGTGGGCAAGTATTGTAGTGCTAACAATACTTGCAACAGACATTTTATCTGGATACAACTTGACCACAGGGTATAGGCATCACTCATTCTTGAGGCGTACCGGTCAACTATTATGTTAAGGACAGCGTGTTGAACACGTGACTCTGTCTTCTGTTTGTTGTCCATTGAGTGCTTATTTACCTTTCAGCAATTTTACTTATAACTTATTCACATCTTCTTTTTAGTGTTTTATTGTTACAGTCGCAACAATCTTAACACAATAGTTCTTCTCTGTCTGTAACAATGGGTAAGAACGATGTTGAAAGGCCTGCAAAATTTTCTGGGAAAGACTTTAAGAGGTGGCAGTCAAAAATGTTGTTTTTTCTGAGTTACCATGAACTGGATTCTTATGTTCTGAAACCTTTTGATGAATCCTTGAATGATGCTGGTCGTGAGTCTGTTTTAGAAGAATGGAAGAGGAATAACTACATGGCTAAAAATCATATTCTGAATTGTTTAGAAGATGCTCTGTATGACTTTTACAATGCTAAGGAGAACTTTTCTGCTTTTGATTTATGGGCTGCTTTGGAGGCAAAATACCAAGCTGAAACTGCTGGAAGCAAGAAATTCTTGGTAGCTAGGTTCATGGAATATAAAATGTCGAATGACAAATCTGTGGTTGATCAATTCCTTGAATTCCAGCAAATTATCAATCTAATTCTTGCGGAAGGTATGGTGATTGATGAAACTTTTCAAGTGTCTGCTGTCATTGAGAAATTGCCTTCTTCCTGGTCTGAGTACAAGAAGAAACTGAGACATGAAACTGGTGAAGTCACTATGGTTGATTTGGGTAAGAAGATTCAAGTTGAAGAATTGTTGTGCTCAAGGACAAAAATGTATCTTCTGCAAGGGACATGTCTAACAAAGCTCATGTGACTGAACACAAAGGCTCCAATGCTGAAAAAGGTGACAAGAACCGAAACAACTCCAAGAAACCCCCTGGCAAGAAAGGTATGTTTCAAAAACCAAAATCTAGCATTAATAAAATTAAGGGTGATTGTTATGCGTGTGGAAATCCTGGCCATATGGCGGTTCACTGTAGAAACCGTAAGGACCTTAAAAAGAAAAATAATGCTAATTTGGTTGAAAACAACAAAGATGAATTTTACTTAAGGTGTATGCGAAGTTAATTTGGTAACAAATGTGAGAGACTGGTGGGTAGACTGCGGGTGCTACCAAACATGTCGTGGAAACAGAGACATGTTCACCTCCTATAATAAGGTAGGGAAGGAGAAAAACTCTATATGGGTAACTCATCTGCTGACTTCTTCGGTTGTAGGAAAAGGCAAAGTTGGGCTCAAGCTCACTTCTGGCAAGACTCTCACTTTGAATGAAGTTCTTCATGTTCCAGACATCTGCAAAAATCTTGTTTCTTGTGGTGTTTTAGATGATAAGGGATTTAAAATTGTAATAGAATCTGGGAAATGTGTTGTAACTAAGGGTAAGGATTATGTGGGGCAG
Source organism: Papaver armeniacum (assembly GCA_023531295.1). NCBI lineage: Eukaryota > Viridiplantae > Streptophyta > Magnoliopsida > Ranunculales > Papaveraceae > Papaver > Papaver armeniacum. Next base: position 196,349 of record JAJJWW010013014.1, on the reverse strand, counting down.
GGTTATAAGGCCGAGGTGCAGTATAAGCAATGTAAACTCTGCTGTAATGAATGAGAATGATTCTTCTGCTTATGTTTGTGAGTCTTTGAATGTTTGGCATGGTAGACTTGGACATGTAAATTATAAGTCAATGCATAAACTGGCTAATGTAGGCTGCATACCCAAATTTAGTTTGGAAAAGGAACACAAATGTGAAATATGCGTAGAATCAAAGTATGCTAGAAAACCTTTTAACAAAAAAAGTTCATAGAAATTCTAGACCCTTAGAATTAATTCACTCGAGACCTAGTTGACATGAAATCGGTTCAAACTAGAGGTGGTAAGAAATGGTTTGTTACTTTTATAGACAGATACTAGGTACTGTCATATATATTTGCTTAGAGGTAAGGATGATGCCTTAGAAGCCTTTAAGATGTATAAACTAGAAGTTGAAAACCAATTAAATACTACCATTAAAACAGTTAGGTCTGACCGTGGTGGTGAGTACAGAGTTCCGATAGGAGATTTCTGTGTAGAACATGGCATAATACACGAGGTTACCCCTCCTTATTCACCTCAGTCTAATGGTGTAGCTGAACGTAAGAACCGTACCCTTAAGGATATGATGAATGCCATGTTAATTAGTTCAGGATTACCTTCGAACTTGTGGGGGGAAGCTATCCTCTCAGCCTGCTATATCCTGAATAGAGTACCCTTTAAAGGATCAGATAAAACTCCATATGAATTGTGGAAAGGTAGACAACCTTCTTTTGCATACTTCAAAGTGTGGGGGTGTTTGGCTAAGGTTGCCATCCCTAAACCTAAGGCAACCAAGATAGGACCCAAAACTGTTGACTGTGTCTTCATAGGGTATCCTGAACATACTACTGCATATAGATTTATGGTTGTGAGTTACGATATTTATGAAATTGGTATGAATACTATTATGGAGTCTAGGGATGCTGTGTTTTTTGAAAATGTTTTTCCTTTGAAAACTGAATCTCATAAGAGAGGTCTTGATCCCCTAGATGTCCCTTCAACCAGTCAGACTTTACCTTTAGAGGAAGACGAAGTAGAAATTGAGCCTAGGAGAAGTAAAAGGGCTAGAACCAAAACCTCCTTTGGACCTGACTTCGTAACACTAGCGAGTCGATCCTCGAGACTTATAGAGAATCCATGACTTCTTACGAAGCTCCATGGTGGAAAGAGTCATCTGTAGTGAGATGGAATCCATCAAAGAAAATGATACGTGGGAGCTGGTAGATTTACCTCCAGGGTGTAAGGCCATAGGATGTAGATGGATCTTCAGGAGGAAACGTAACATAGATGGAACTGTTCAAAAATACAAGGCTAGGTTAGTAGCTAAAGGCTATAAACAACAGGAAGGTGTAGATTTCTTTGATACTTATTCACCCGTTACGAGAATTACTTCCATTAGGATGTTAATCGCTATAGCTGCGGTTCATAACCTAGAGATACATCAAATGGATGTAAAAACAGCTTTTCTAAATGGTGAATTAGATGAAGAAATTTACATGGAACAACCTGAGGGCTTTGTAGTGAAAGGTTGTGACAACAAAGTTTGTAAACTGAAAAAATCTTTGTATGGATTGAAACAAGCACCTAAACAATGGCATGAAAAATTTGATCATGTAATGTTTTCTAGTGGTTTTAAAATCAATGAATCGACAAGTGTCTATACTAAACTTGTGAATGATGCCTGTGTGATTGTATGCTTGTATGTTGATGATATGCTTATACTTGGTACAAACATGGATGTAATTAATTCCACTAAGAGCATGCTAAATGAGAACTTTGACATGAAAGACTTAGGCCCCCGATGTAATCTTAGGGATGAAAATTAAAGAAATTCTAACGGTTATAGTCTTAGTCAATCTCATTATGTTGAATCTGTACTTAGAAAATTCAATCATTTTGATTGTAAACACTGCTTTTACTCCGTATGATCCTTGTTGTAACCTCAAAAGAATAAGGGTAATGGAGTGTCACAACTTGAATACTCACGAGTTATAGGAAGTCGATGTATTTGATGAACTGTACTAGGCAGGACATAGCTTATCTTTGTGAGTAGGTTAAGTAGGTATACTTGTAATCCGGGGCGGGAACAACTGGGATGCACTTTTAGAGTGTTGAGGTATTTGAAATACACTTTGACCTTTTGTTTAAATTATGAAGGGTACCACTGCCGTCCTTGAGGGATTTTGTGATGCAAACTGGATATCGGACTCAGAGGAGACTAAGTCTGGTGGATATGTTTTCACTCTAGCGAGGTGGGGCTGTTTCTTGGAAGAGTTCCAAAATGGACCTGCATAGCTCGATCCACTATGGAATCCGAGTTTATTGCGTTAGATAAAGCGGGAGAGGAAGCCGCTTGGCTAAGATGCTTTTTAGAAGACATTCCTCTCTGGCATAGGCCTGTGCCAGCTATATCTATACATTGTGATAATCAAGCTGCTATAGCTAAGGCTAAAAAACAACTACTATAATGGTAAGTCTATACACATTAAAAGAAGACATAATACCACCTGAAAAAACTAATCTCAAAAGGCGATATTTCAATTGATTGGGTAAAGTCTAAGGAGAATATCGCGGACCCTTTGACGAAAGGTTTGTCCAAGGAGATAGTTAATAATGCATCGAGGGGATGGGGCTTAGGCTCATTAAATAAACTTGCCATGAAGGATACTCAACCTTGCTGACTGGAGATCCCAAGATCAAGGTTTTGAATGAGACAACTAATTTGTGGCGGGTCAAGGTAAACACTATCGAGAGAATTTTATTCTCTCCTTCCCTATGGTGTAGACGTGATAGTGTGACTGCATGTGAAGGATGACTTTTAACTAAGTCTTAATGAGTTCTATAGTTTCAATTTAAGATTGAAGTGGGGTGTAGCAGTAAACACTCTTGATGGAACTCACCTATCTGAATGTGGAAGTGGGTCGCTTCCTATGAGAATAGAGCTGATTCTCTAAAGCATTCTGAGGAACGGGATTTGTCCAGGGCCAAAAGGACACAACGGCCCGCGAACTTGACAGCACCTAGAGAGATATCACGCGTGGTTATTATCGCGGATTACACCAAGCGATGGCAGTTCAAGACATCGCGTTCACTGTCCATCAAGTAGTCGGCAATTTCTCACTAAGCAAGGTTCAAGACCTCATGGACACCTCTTGCCTAAGTGGTATTTCTCGCTTTCCGTTTTCTGATTTTATCGGTATTTCATTAATGTGGGGGATTGTTGGAGAAAATGAGTCCTTAATGTTTTGATTTTATGGTTTTGGTGGGAATGGAACTTAGAACCCTTTGGGTCTCTAAGAGCTCTTACTCATTTTCATATGAGTGAATGAAATATGACCTTTAGTCCCACATTGGGTATAACTAAAGATGATATCCACTATATAGCTATTCCTTTATGGATAGTTAGTAAAACAATGTGGGTGGAACGGGTGGGGCGAAATATTTTTGATTCCACTAAGGCTTGGGATTAGGGCTCGGGCTCGTGCCACCATCATGGACAGGTCAACCAAGACATTCCTTTTTGGCAAAAATTCCTTTGATTTTATTACTAAAAGAATTTAAATTAAATTAAATTTTGTCATTAATTATGGGGGCGTTTGATTCGGAGAGAATTATTTCTTTCCGTTTTTTCTCAATGTCGACATTATGTGCATGGCCGTTTTATTGTTTGTTATGGAAAATCTTGAAAATTAATTCAATTTATTTTGTCATTAATTCTCTTTATTCTCTCTTTTAATTCACTCTTAATGCACATCAATTCGACCTCTCTCTTCTCCCTATATAAACCACTTTCGACTTCTTCATTTCAATTTGTGTCCGAGAAGAGCTACTATCCTCTTCTTTTCGTCTCTCTCCCTCTCGTGTGGTCTTTCTTTTCTTCCGTGCTTTGCTTTGTTGAGTTCGTATGAGTGGGCAAGTATTGTAGTGCTAACAATACTTGCAACGAGACGATTTTATCCTGGATACAACTTGACCACGGGGTATAGGCATCACTCATTCTTGAGGCGTACCGGTCAACTATTGTGTTAAGGACAGGCGTGTTGAACACGTGACTCCATCTTACATTTTGCTTGTCCATTGAGTGCTTATTTACCTTTCAGCAATTTTACTTATAACTTATTCACATCTTCTTTTAGTGTTTTATTGTTACGGTCGCAACAATCTTAACACAATAGTTCTTCTCTGTCTGTAACAATGGGTAAAACGATGTTGAAAGGCATAAAATTTTCTGGGAAAGACTTTAAGAGGTGGCAGTCAAAAATGTTGTTTTTTTACGAGTTACCATGAACTGGATTCTTATGTTAAAACCTTTTGATGAATCCTTGAATGATGTTGAAGTCTGCATTTTAGAAAGAATGGAAGAGGAATAACTACATGGCTAAAAATCATATTCTGAATTGTTTAGAAGATGCTCTGTATGACTTTTACAATGCTAAGGAGAACTTTTCTGCTTTTGATTTATGAAGGGTCGCTTTGGAGGCAAAATACCAAGTAGTTGAAATGTTGGAAGCAAGAAATTCTTGGTAGCTAGGTTCATGGAATATAAAATGTCGAATGACAAATCGTAGTTGATCAATTCCTTGAATTCCGACAAATTATCAATCTAATTCTTGCGGAAGGTATGGTGATTGATGAAACTTTTCAAGTGTCTGCTTGTCATTGAGAAATTGCCTTCTTCCCGGTGCAGTACAAGAAGAAACTCGAGACATGAAATGGTGAAGTCACTATGGTTGATTTGGGTAAGAAGATTCAAGTTGAAGAATTGTTGTGCTCCAAGGACAAAAATGTATCTTCTGCAAGGGACATGTCTAACAAAGCTCATGTGACTGAACACAAAGGCTCCAATCTTTGAAAAAGGTGACAAGAACAAAACAACTCCAAGAAACCCCTGGCAAGAAAGGTATGTTTCAAAACCAAAATCTAGCATTAATAAAATTAAGGGTGATTGTTATGCGTGTGGAAATCCTGGCCATATGGCGGTTCACCGTAGAAACCGTAAGGACCTTAAAAAGAAAAATAATGCTAATTTGGTTGAAAACAACAAAGATGAATTTTCTCGGTAAGGTGTCCTGAAGTTAATTTGGTAACAAATGTGAGAGACTGGTGGGTAGACTGCGGGTGCTACCAAACATGTGCATGGAAAGCAGAGACATGTTCACCTCCTATAATAAGGTAGGGGAAGGAGAAAAACTCTATATGGGTAACTCATCTGCAGGCTTCGGTTGTAGGAAAAGGCAAAGTTGGGCTCAAGCTCACTTCTGGCAAGACTCTCACTTTGAATGAAGTTCTTCATGTTCCGGACATCTGCAAAAATCTTGTTTCTTGTGGTGTTTTAGATGATAAGGGATTTAAAATTGTAATAGAATGGGGAAATGTGTTGTAACTAAGGGTAAGGATTATGTGGGGCGGGGTTATAAGACGAGGGTGCATATAAACAATGTAAACTCTGCTGTAATGAATGAGAATGATTCTTACGCTTATGTTTGTGAGTCTTTGAATGTTTGGCATGGTAGACTTGGACATGTAAATTATAAGTCAATGCATAAACTGGCTAATGTAAGGCCGCATACCCAAATTTAGTTTGGAAAAGGAACACAAATGTGAAATATGCGTAGAATCAAAGTATGCTAGAAAACCTTTTAACAAAAAGTTCATAGAAATTCTAGACCCTTAGAATTAATTCACTCGAGACCTAGTTGACATGAAATCGGTTCAAACTAGAGGTGGTAAGAAATGGTTTGTTACTTTTATAGGCACGATTGTACTAGGGTACTTGTCATATATATTTTGCTTAGAGGTAAGGATGATGCCTTAGAAGCCTTTAAGATGTATAAACTAGAAGTTGAAAACCAATTAAATACTACCATTAAAACAGATTAGGTCTCGACCGTGGTGGTGAGTACGAGAGTTCCGATAGGAGATTTACATGTAGAACATGGCATAATACACGAGGTTACCCTCCTTATTCACCTCGGTCTAATGGTGTAGGCGAACGTAAGAACCGTACCCTTAAGGATATGATGAATGCCATGTTAATTAGTTCAGGATTACCTTCGAACTTGTGGGGGGAAGCTATCCTCTCAGCCTGCTATATCCTGAATAGAGTACCCTTTAAAGGATCAGATAAAACTCCATATGAATTGTGGAAAGGTAGACAACCTTCTTTTGCATACTTCAAAGTGTGGGGGTGTTTGGCTAAGGTTGCCATCCCTAAACCTAAGGCAACCAAGATAGGACCCAAAGCTGTTGGATTGTGTCTTCATAGGGTATCCTGAACATACTCTTTGCATATAGATTTATGGTTGTGAGTTCGATATTTTACGAAATTGGTATGAATACTATTATGGAGTCTAGGGATGCTGTGTTTTTTGAAAATGTTTTTCCTTTGAAAACTGAATCTCGTAAGAGAGGTCTTGATCCCCTAGATGTCCCTTCAACCAGTCAGACTTTACCTTTAGAGGAAGACGAAGTAGAAATTGAGCCTAGGAGAAGTAAAAGGGCTAGAACCAAAACCTCCTTTGGACCTGACTTCGTAACACTAGCGAGTCGATCCTCGGACTTATAGAGAATCCATGACTTCTTCTGAAGCTCCATGGTGGAAAGAGTCATCTTATTAGTGAGATGGAATCCATCAAAGAAAATGATACGTGGGAGCTGGTAGATTTACCTCCGGGTGTAAGGCCATAGGATGTAGATGGATCTTCGGGAGGAAACGTAACATAGATGGAACTGCTCAAAAATACAAGGCTAGGTTAGTAGCTAAAGGCTATAAACAACGGGAAGGTGTAGATTTCTTTGATACTTATTCACCCGTTACGAGAATTACTTCCATTAGGATGTTAATCGCTATAGGCTGCGGTTCATAACCTAGAGATACATCAAATGGATGTAAAAACAAACTTTCTAAATGGTGAATTAGATGAAGAAATTTACATGGAACAACTTTGAGGGCTTTGTAGTGAAAGGTTGTGACAACAAAGTTTGTAAACTGAAAAAATCTTTGTATGGATTGAAACAAGCACCTAAACAATGGCATGAAAAATTTGATCATGTAATGTTTTCTAGTGGTTTTAAAAATCAATGAATCGACAAGTGTGTCTACATACTAAACTTGTGAATGATGCCTGTGTGATTGTATGCTTGTATGTTGATGATATGCTTATACTTGGTACAAACATGGATGTAATTAATTCCACTAAGAGCATGCTAAATGAGAACTTTGACATGAAAGACTTAGGCCCCTTGGATGTAATCTTAGGGATGAAAATTAGAAGAAATTCTAACGGTTATAGTCTTAGTCAATCTCATTATGTTGAATCAGTACTTAGAAAATTCAATCATTTTGATTGTAAACACCTTTTACTCCATTATGATCCTTGTTGTAACCTCAAAAAGAATAAGGGTAATGGAGTGTCACAACTTGAATACTCACGAGTTATAGGAAGTCGATGTATTTGATGAACTGTACTAGGCCGGACATAGCTTATCTTGTGAGTAGGTTAAGTAGGTATACTTGTAATCCAGGGGGGAACAACCTGGGATGCACTTTTTAGAGTGCTGAGGTATTTGAAATATGCTTTGATCTTTTGTTTAAATTATGAAGGGTACCTTGCCGTCCTTGAGGGATTTTGTGATGCAAACTGGATATCTGACTCAGAGGAGACTAAGTCTACGAGTGGATATGTTTTCACTCTAGCGAGGTGGGGCTGTTTCTTGGAAGAGTTCCAAACAGGACACTGCATAGCTCGATCCACTATGGAATCCGAGTTTATTGCGTTAGATAAAGCGGGAGAGGAAGCCGCTTGGCTAAGATGCTTTTTAGAAGACATTCCTCTCGGCATAGGCCCTGTGCCAGCTATATCTATACATTGTGATAATCAAGCTGCTATAGCTAAGGCTAAAAACAACTACTATAATGGTAAGTCTATACACATTAAAAGAAGACATAATACCCTGAAAAAACTAATCTCAAAAGGCGATATTTCAATTGATTGGGTAAAGTCTAAGGAGAATATCGCGGACCCTTTGACGAAAGGTTTGTCCAAGGAGATAGTTAATAATGCATCGAGGGGATGGGGCTTAGGCTCATTAAATAAACTTGCCATGAAGGATACTCAACCTTCTTGTTGGAGATCCCAAGATCAAGGTTTTGAATGAGACAACTAATTTGTGGCGGGTCAAGGTAAACACTATCAGAGAATTTTATTCTCTGCCCCTTCCCTATGGTGTAGACGTGATAGTGTGACTGCATGTGAAGGATGACTTTTAACTAAGTCTTAATGAGTTCTATAGTTTCAATTTAAGATTGAAGTGGGGTGTAGCAGTAAACACTCTTGATGGAACTCACCTATCTGAATGTGGAAGTGGGTCGCTTCCTGCTGAGAATAGAGCTGATTCTCTAAAGCATTACGAGAAACGGGATTTGTCCAGGGCCAAAAAGGACACAACGGCACGAACTTGACAGCACCTAGAGAGATATCACGCGTGGTTATTATCGCGGATTACACCAAACGATGGCAGTTCAAGACATCGCGTTCACTTTGTCCATCAAGTAGTCCCAAGCAATTTCTCACTAAGCAAGGTTCAAGACCTCATGGACACCTCTTGCCTAAGTGGTATTTCTCGCTTTCGTTTTGATTTTATCGGTATTTCATTAATGTGGGGGATTGTTGGAGAAAATGAGTCCTTAATGTTTTGATTTTATGGTTTTGGTGGGAATGGAACTTAGAACCCTTTGGGTCTCTAAGAGCTCTTACTCATTTTCATATGAGTGAATGAAATATGACCTTTAGTCCCACATTGGGTATAACTAAAGATGATATCCACTATATAGCTATTCCTTTATGGATAGTTAGTAAAACAATGTGGGTGGAACGGGTGGGGGCGAAATATTTTGATTCCACTAAGGCTTGGGCTTAGGGCTCGGGCTCGTGCCACCATCGTGGACTTTGTCAACCAAGACATTCCTTTTTGGCAAAAATTCCTTTGATTTTATTACTAAAAGAATTTAAATTAAATTAAATTTTGTCATTAATTGTGGGGGCGTTTGACCTGGAGAGAATTATTTCTTTTCCGTTTTTTTCTCAATGTCGACATTATGTGCATGGCCGTTTTATTGCTTTTATGGAAAATCTTGAAAATTAATTCGAATTTATTTTGTCATTAATTCTCTTTATTCTCTCTTTAATTCACTCTTAATGCACATCAATTCGACCTCTCTCTTCTCCCCTATATAAACCACTCGACTTCTTCATTTCAATTTGTGTCCAGAAGAGCTACTATCCTCTTCTTTTCGTCTCTCTCCCTCTGTGTGGTCTTTCTTTTCTTCCGTGCTTTGCTGTTGAGTTCGTATGAGTGGGCAAGTATTGTAGTGCTAACAATACTTGCAACGTGACCGATTTTATCCTGGATACAACTTGACCACGGGGGTATAGGCATCACTCATTCTTGAGGCGTACTTGGTCAACTATTATGTTAAGGACAGCGTGTTGAACACGTGACTCTGTCTTCTGTTTCTTTGTCCATTGAGTGCTTATTTACCTTTCGGCAATTTTACTTATAACTTATTCACATCTTCTTTTTAGTGTTTTATTATTACGGTCGCAACAATCTTAACACAATAGTTCTTCTCTGTGCGTAACAATGGGTAAGAACGATGTTGAAAGGCCTGCAAAATTTTCTGGAAAGACTTTAAGAGGTGGCAGTCAAAATGTTGTTTTTCTGAGTTACCATGAACTGGATTCTTATGTTACGAAACCTTTTGATGAATCCTTGAATGATCTTTGGTCGTGAGTCTTGTTTTAGAAGAATGGAAGAGGAATAACTACATGGCTAAAAATCATATTCAATTGTTTAGAAGATGCTCTGTATGACTTTTACAATGCTAAGGAGAACTTTTACGCTTTTGATTTATGGGCTGCTTTGGAGGCAAAATACCAAGTCAAAGCTAACGGAAGCAAGAAATTCTTGGTAGCTAGGTTCATGGAATATAAAATGTCGAATGACAAATCGTGGTTGATCAATTCCTTGAATTCCAGCCAAATTATCAATCTAATTCTTGCGGAAGGTATGGTGATTGATGAAACTTTTCAAGTGTCTGCATTGTCATTGAGAAATTGCCTTCTTCTGATGCGAGTACAAGAAGAAACCGAGACATGAAACTGGTGAAGTCACTATGGTTGATTTGGGTAAGAAGATTCAAGTTGAAGAATTGTTGTGCTCCAAGGACAAAAATGTATCTTCCGCAAGGGACATGTCTAACAAAGCTCATGTGGTGAACACAAAGGCTCAATCTTTGAAAAAGGTGACAAGAACCGAAACAACTCCAAGAAACCCCCTGGCAAGAAAGGTATGTTTCAAAAACCAAAATCTAGCATTAATAAAATTAAGGGTGATTGTTATGCGTGTGGAAATCCTGGCCATATGGCGGTTCACTGTAGAAACCGTAAGGACCTTAAAAAGAAAAATAATGCTAATTTGGTTGAAAACAACAAAGATGAATTTTCTGGTACGGTGTCTGAAGTTAATTTGGTAACAAATGTGAGAGACTGGTGGGTAGACTCTGGTGCTACCAAACATGTCTGTGGAAACAGAGACATGTTCACCTCCTATAATAAGGTAGGGGAAGGAGAAAAACTCTATATGGGTAACTCATCTGCAGCTTCGGTTGTAGGAAAAGGCAAAGTTGGGCTCAAGCTCACTTCTGGCAAGACTCTCACTTTGAATGAAGTTCTTCATGTTCCAGACATCTGCAAAAATCTTGTTTCTTGTGGTGTTTTAGATGATAAGGGATTTAAAATTGTAATAGAATGGGAAATGTGTTGTAACTAAGGGTAAGGATTATGTGGGGCGGGGTTATAAGGCGAGGGTGCATATAAGCAAATGTAAACTCTGCTGTAATGAATGAGAATGATTCTTCTGCTTATGTTTGTGAGTCTTTGAATGTTTGGCATGGTAGACTTGGACATGTAAATTATAAGTCAATGCATAAAGCGGCTAATGTAGGCTGCATACCCAAATTTAGTTTGGAAAAGGAACACAAATGTGAAATATGCGTAGAATCAAAGTATGCTAGAAAACCTTTTAACAAAAAGTTCATAGAAATTCTAGACCCTTAGAATTAATTCACTCGGACCTAGTTGACATGAAATCGGTTCAAACTAGAGGTGGTAAGAAATGGTTTGTTACTTTTATAGGCAGCGTGTCTTAGGTCTTCATATATATTTGCTTAGAGGTAAGGATGATGCCTTAGAAGCCTTTAAGATGTATAAACTAGAAGTTGAAAACCAATTAAATACTACCATTAAAACAGTTAGGTCTGACCGTGGTGGTGAGTACGAGAGTTAGATAGGAGATTTTACATGTAGAACATGGCATAATACACGAGGTTACCCCTCCTTATTCACCTCAGTCTAATGGTGTAGCTGAACGTAAGAACCGTACCCTTAAGGATATGATGAATGCCATGTTAATTAGTTCAGGATTACCTTCGAACTTGTGGGGGGAAGCTATCCTCTCAGCCTGCTATATCCTGAATAGAGTACCCTTTAAAGGATCAGATAAAACTCCATATGAATTGTGGAAAGGTAGACAACCTTCTTTTGCATACTTCAAAGTGTGGGGGTGTTTGGCTAAGGTTGCCATCCCTAAACCTAAGGAAACCAAGATAGGACCCAAAAGCTGTTGACCGTGTCTTCATAGGGTATCCCGAACATACTACTGCATATAGATTTATGGTTGTGAGTTAAATATTTACGAAATTGGTATGAATACTATTATGGAGTCTAGGGATCTTTGTGTTTTTTGAAAATGTTTTCCTTTGAAAACGAATCTCGTAAGAGAGGTCTTGATCCCTAGATGTCCCTTCAACCGATCGAGACTTTACCTTTAGAGGAAGACGAAGTAGAAATTGAGCCTAGGAGAAGTAAAGGGCTAGAACCAAAACCTCCTTTGGACCTGACTTCGTAACACTAGCGAGTCGATCCTCGGACTTATAGAGAAGCCATGACTTCTTCTCAAGCTCCATGGTGGAAAGAGTCATCTGTTAGTGAGATGGAATCCATCAAAGAAAATGATACGTGGGAGGTGGTAGATTTACCTCCGGGTGTAAGGCCATAGGATGTAGATGGATCTTCGGGAGGAAACGTAACATAGATGGAAGCTGTTCAAAAATACAAGGCTAGGTTAGTAGCTAAAGGCTATAAACAACGGAAGGTGTAGATTTCTTTGATACTTATTCACCCGTTACGAGAATTACTTCCATTAGGATGTTAATCGCTATAGCTGCGGTTCATAACCTAGAGATACATCAAATGGATGTAAAAACAGCTTTTCTAAATGGTGAATTAGATGAAGAAATTTACATGGAACAACTTTGAGGGCTTTGTAGTGAAAGTTTGTGACAACAAAGTTTGTAAACCTTGAAAAAATCTTTGTATGGATTGAAACAAGCACCTAAACAATGGCATGAAAAATTTGATCATGTAATGTTTTCTAGTGGTTTTAAAATCAATGAATCGACAAGTGTGTCTATACTAAACTTGTGAATGATGCTGTGTGATTGTATGCTTGTATGTTGATGATATGCTTATACTTGGTACAAACATGGATGTAATTAATTCCACTAAGAGCATGCTAAATGAGAACTTTGACATGAAAGACTTAGGCCCATGAGATGTAATCTTAGGGATGAAAATTAGAAGAAATTCTAACGGTTATAGTCTTAGTCAATCTCATTATGTTGAATCATACTTAGAAAATTCAATCATTTTGATTGTAAACTGCTTTTACTCCAGTATGATCCTTGTTGTAACCTCAAAAAGAATAAGGGTAATGGAGTGTCACAACTTGAATACTCACGAGTTATAGGAAGTCGATGTATTTGATGAACTTTACTAGGCAGGACATAGCTTATCTTGTGAGTAGGTTAAGTAGGTATACTTGTAATCCGGGCGGGAACACTGGGATGCACTTTTAGAGTGTTGAGGTATTTGAAATACACTTTGACCTTTTGTTTAAATTATGAAGGGTACCCTGCTGCCGTCCTTGAGGATTTTGTGATGCAAGCTGGATATCGGACTCGAGAGGAGACTAAGTCTACGAGTGGATATGTTTTCACTCTAGCGGTGGGGCTGTTTCTTGGAAGAGTTCCAAACAGACCTGCATAGCTCGATCCACTATGGAATCCGAGTTTATTGCGTTAGATAAAGCGGAGAGGAAGCCGCTTGGCTAAGATGCTTTTTAGAAGACATTCCTCTCGGCATAGGCACATGCCCGGCTATATCTATACATTGTGATAATCAAGCTGCTATAGCTAAGGCTAAAAACAACTACTATAATGGTAAGTCTATACACATTAAAAGAAGACATAATACCACTGAAAAAACTAATCTCAAAAGGCGATATTTCAATTGATTGGGTAAAGTCTAAGGAGAATATCGCGGACCCTTTGTGAAAGGTTTGTCCAAGGAGATAGTTAATAATGCATCGAGGGGATGGGGCTTAGGCTCATTAAATAAACTTGCCATGAAGGATACTCAACCTTGCTTGTTGGAGATCCCAAGATCAAGGTTTTGAATGAGACAACTAATTTGTGGCGGGTCAAGGTAAACACTTATCGAGAGAATTTTATTCTCTGCCCCTTCCCTATGGTGTAGACGTGATAGTGTGACATGTGAAGGATGACTTTTAACTAAGTCTTAATGAGTTCTATAGTTTCAATTTAAGATTGAAGTGGGGTGTAGCAATAAACACTCTTGATGGAACTCACCTATCTGAATGTGGAAGTGGGTCGCTTCCTGAGAATAGAGCTGATTCTCTAAAGCATTACGAGAAACGGGATTTGTCCGGGGCCAAAAAGGACACAACGGCACGAACTTGACGGCACCTAGAGAGATATCACGCGTGGTTATTATCGCGGATTACACCAAACGATGGCGAGTTCAAGACATCGCGTTCACTGTCCATCAAGTAGTCCGGCAATTTCTCACTAAGCAAAGGTTCAAGACCTCATGGACACCTCTTGCCTAAGTGGTATTTCTCGCTTTCCGTTTTTTGATTTTATCGGTATTTCATTAATGTGGGGGATTGTTGGAGAAAATGAGTCCTTAATGTTTTGATTTTATGGTTTTGGTGGGAATGGAACTTAGAACCCTTTGGGTCTCTAAGAGCTCTTACTCATTTTCATATGAGTGAATGAAATATGACCTTTAGTCCCACATTGGGTATAACTAAAGATGATATCCACTATATAGCTATTCCTTTATGGATAGTTAGTAAAACAATGTGGGTGGAACGGGTGGGGCGAAATATTTTTGATTCCACTAAGGCTTGGGCTTAGGGCTCGGGCTCGTGCCACCATCGTGGACAAAGTCAACCAAGACATTCCTTTTTTGGCAAAAATTCCTTTGATTTTATTACTAAAAGAATTTAAATTAAATTAAATTTTGTCATTAATTGTGGGGGGGCGTTTGACACTGGAGAGAATTATTTCTTTCCGTTTTTTTCTCAATGTCGACATTATGTGCATGGCCGTTTTATTCTTTGTTATGGAAAATCTTGAAAATTAATTCGAATTTATTTTGTCATTAATTCTCTTTATTCTCTCTTTAATTCACTCTTAATGCACATCAATTCGACCTCTCTCTTCTCCCCTATATAAACCACTCGACTTCTTCATTTCAATTTGTGTCCGAAAAGCTACTATCCTCTTCTTTTCGTCTCTCTCCCTACGTGTGGTCTTTCTTTTCTTCCGTGCTTTGCTTTGTTGAGTTCGTATGAGTGGGCAAGTATTGTAGTGCTAACAATACTTGCAACAGATGCGATTTTATCTGGATACAACTTGACCACAGGGGTATAGGCATCACTCATTCTTGAGGCGTACCGGTCAACTATTATGTTAAGGACAGGCGTGTTGAACACGTGACTCGTCTTACATTTGCTGTCCATTGAGTGCTTATTTACCTTTCAGCAATTTTACTTATAACTTATTCACATCTTCTTTTTAGTGTTTTATTATTCTGATCGCAACAATCTTAACACAATAGTTCTTCTCTGTCGTAACAATGGGTAAGAACGATGTTGAAAGGCCCGCAAAATTTTCCTAGGAAAGACTTTAAGAGGTGGCGATCCAAAAATGTTGTTTTTTCTGAGTTACCATGAACTGGATTCTTATGTTCTGAAACCTTTTGATGAATCCTTGAATGATGCTGGTCGTGAGTCTGTTTTAGAAGAATGGAAGAGGAATAACTACATGGCTAAAAATCATATTCTGAATTGTTTAGAAGATGCTCTGTATGACTTTTACAATGCTAAGGAGAACTTTTCTGCTTTTGATTTATGGGCTGCTTTGGAGGCAAAATACCAAGCTGAAACTGCTGGAAGCAAGAAATTCTTGGTAGCTAGGTTCATGGAATATAAAATGTCGAATGACAAATCTGTGGTTGATCAATTCCTTGAATTCCAGCAAATTATCAATCTAATTCTTGCGGAAGGTATGGTGATTGATGAAACTTTTCAAGTGTCTGCTGTCATTGAGAAATTGCCTTCTTCCTGGTCTGAGTACAAGAAGAAACTGAGACATGAAACTGGTGAAGTCACTATGGTTGATTTGGGTAAGAAGATTCAAGTTGAAGAATTGTTGTGCTCCAAGGACAAAAATGTATCTTCTGCAAGGACATGTCTAACAAAGCTCATGTGACTGAACACAAAGGCTCCAATGCTGAAAAAGGTGACAAGAACCGAAACAACTCCAAGAAACCCCCTGGCAAGAAAGGTATGTTTCAAAAACCAAAATCTAGCATTAATAAAATTAAGGGTGATTGTTATGCGTGTGGAAATCCACGGCCATATGGCGGTTCACTTTGTAGAAACCGTAAGGACCTTAAAAAGAAAAATAATGCTAATTTGGTTGAAAACAACAAAGATGAATTTTCTGGTAAGGTGTCTGAAGTTAATTTGGTAACAAATGTGAGAGACTGGTGGGTAGACTCTGGTGCTGCCAAACATGTCCGTGGAAACAGACATGTTCACCTCCTATAATAAGGTAGGGGAAGGAGAAAAACTCTATATGGGTAACTCATCCTGCGGCTTCGGTTGTAGGAAAAGGCAAAGTTGGGCTCAAGCTCACTTCCTCGCAAGACTCTCACTTTGAATGAAGTTCTTCATGTTCCAGGACATCAGCAAAAATCTTGTTTCTTGTGGTGTTTTAGATGATAAGGGATTTAAAATTGTAATAGAATCTGGGAAATGTGTTGTAACTAAGGGTAAGGGTTATGTGGGGCGGGGTTATAAGGCGAGGGTCTGCAGTATAAGCTTAATGTAAACTCTCTTTGTAATGAATGAGAATGATTCTTCTGCTTATGTTTGTGAGTCTTTGAATGTTTGGCATGGTAGACTTGGACATGTAAATTATAAGTCAATGCATAAACTGGCTAATGTAGGCTGCATACCCAAATTTAGTTTGGAAAAGGAACACAAATGTGAAATATGCGTAGAATCAAAGTATGCTAGAAAACCTTTTAACAAAAAAGTTCATAGAAATTCTAGACCCTTAGAATTAATTCACTCAGACCTAGTTGACATGAAATCGGTTCAAACTAGAGGTGGTAAGAAATGGTTTGTTACTTTTATAGACAGTATACTAGGTACTTGTCATATATATTTGCTTAGAGGTAAGGATGATGCCTTAGAAGCCTTTAAGATGTATAAACTAGAAGTTGAAAACCAATTAAATACTACCATTAAAACAGATTAGGTCGACCGTGGTGGTGAGTACACGAGTTAGATAGGAGATTTACGTGTAGAACATGGCATAATACACGAGGTTACCTCCTTATTCACCTCGGTCTAATGGTGTAGCCGAACGTAAGAACCGTACCCTTAAGGATATGATGAATGCCATGTTAATTAGTTCGGGATTACCTTCGAACTTGTGGGGGAAGCTATCCTCTCGACTGCTATATCCCCGAATAGAGTACCCTTTAAAGGATCGGATAAAACTCCATATGAATTGTGGAAAGGTAGACAACCTTCTTTTGCATACTTCAAAGTGTGGGGGTGTTTGGCTAAGGTTGCCATCCCTAAACCTAAGGCAACCAAGATAGGACCCAAAGCTCGTTGGACTGTGTCTTCATAGGGTATCCTGAACATACTACTGCATATAGATTTATGGTTGTGAGTTCTGATATTTCTGAAATTGGTATGAATACTATTATGGAGTCTAGGGATGCTGTGTTTTTTGAAAATGTTTTTCCTTTGAAAACTGAATCTCATAAGAGAGGTCTTGATCCCCTAGATGTCCCTTCAACCAGTCAGACTTTACCTTTAGAGGAAGACGAAGTAGAAATTGAGCCTAGGAGAAGTAAAAGGCTAGAACCAAAACCTCCTTTGGACCTGACTTCGTAACACTAGCGAGTCTGATCCTCGACTTATAGAGAATCCATGACTTCTTACGAAGCTCCATGGTGGAAAGAGTCATCTCGTTAGTGAGATGGAATCCATCAAAGAAAATGATACGTGGGAGCTGGTAGATTTACCTCCCGGGTGTAAGGCCATAGGATGTAGATGGATCTTCGGAGGAAACGTAACATAGATGGAACCTGTTCAAAAATACAAGGCTAGGTTAGTAGCTAAAGGCTATAAACAACGGGGAAGGTGTAGATTTCTTTGATACTTATTCACCCGTTACGAGAATTACTTCCATTAGGATGTTAATCGCTATAGCTGCGGTTCATAACCTAGAGATACATCAAATGGATGTAAAAACAGCTTTTCTAAATGGTGAATTAGATGAAGAAATTTACATGGAACAACCTGAGGGCTTTGTAGTGAAAGGTTGTGACAACAAAGTTTGTAAACTGAAAAAATCTTTGTATGGATTGAAACAAGCACCTAAACAATGGCATGAAAAATTTGATCATGTAATGTTTTCTAGTGGTTTTAAAATCAATGAATCCGACAAGTGTGTCTATACTAAACTTGTGAATGATGCCTGTGTGATTGTATGCTTGTATGTTGATGATATGCTTATACTTGGTACAAACATGGATGTAATTAATTCCACTAAGAGCATGCTAAATTAGAACTTTGACATGAAAGACTTAGGCCCCGCGAGATGTAATCTTAGGGATGAAAATTAGAAGAAATTCTAACGGTTATAGTCTTAGTCAATCTCATTATGTTGAATCTGTACTTAGAAAATTCAATCATTTTGATTGTAAACCCTTTTACTCCGTATGATCCTTGTTGTAACCTCAAAAAGAATAAGGGTAATGGAGTGTCACAACTTGAATACTCACGAGTTATAGGAAGTCGATGTATTTGATGAACTGTACTAGGCCGGACATAGCTTATCTTTGTGAGTAGGTTAAGTAGGTATACTTGTAATCCAGGGCGGGAACACTGGGATGCACTTTTAGAGTGTTGAGGTATTTGAAATACACTTTGACCTTTTGTTTAAATTATGAAGGGTACCTACTGCCGTCCTTGAGGGATTTTGTGATGCAAAGCCGGATATCGGACTCGAGAGGAGACTAAGTCTACGAGTGGATATGTTTTCACTCTAGCAGGTGGGGCTGTTTCTTGGAAGAGTTCCAAACAGACCTGCATAGCTCGATCCACTATGGAATCCGAGTTTATTGCGTTAGATAAAGCAGGAGAGGAAGCCGCTTGGCTAAGATGCTTTTTAGAAGACATTCCTCTCTCTGGCATAGGCACAGTGCCAGCTATATCTATACATTGTGATAATCAAGCTGCTATAGCTAAGGCTAAAAACAACTACTATAATGGTAAGTCTATACACATTAAAAGAAGACATAATACCACCGAAAAAACTAATCTCAAAAGGCGATATTTCAATTGATTGGGTAAAGTCTAAGGAGAATATCGCGGACCCTTTGACGAAAGGTTTTTCCAAGGAGATAGTTAATAATGCATCGAGGGGGATGGGGCTTAGGCTCATTAAATAAACTTGCCATGAAGGATACTCAACCTTGCCGATTGGAGATCCCAAGATCAAGGTTTTGAATGAGACAACTAATTTGTGGCGGGTCAAGGTAAACACTATCGAGAATTTTATTCTCCGCCCTTCCCTATGGTGTAGACGTGATAGTGTGACTGCATGTGAAGGATGACTTTTAACTAAGTCTTAATGAGTTCTATAGTTTCAATTTAAGATTGAAGTGGGGTGTAGCAAAGAAACACTCTTGATGGAACTCACCTATCCGAATGTGGAAGTGGGTCGCTTCCTGAGAATAGAGCTGATTCTCTAAAGCATTCTGAGGAACGGGATTTGTCCAGGGCCAAAAAGGACACAACGGCACGAACTTGACAGCACCTAGAGAGATATCACGCGTGGTTATTATCGCGGATTACACCAAACGATGGCAGTTCAAGACATCGCGTTCACTTTGTCCATCAAGTAGTCCCAATTTCTCACTAAGCAAAGGTTCAAGACCTCATGGACACCTCTTGCCTAAGTGGTATTTCTCGCTTTCCGTTTTCTGATTTTATCGGTATTTCATTAATGTGGGGGATTGTTGGAGAAAATGAGTCCTTAATGTTTTGATTTTATGGTTTTGGTGGGAATGGAACTTAGAACCCTTTGGGTCTCTAAGAGCTCTTACTCATTTTCATATGAGTGAATGAAATATGACCTTTAGTCCCACATTGGGTATAACTAAAGATGATATCCACTATATAGCTATTCCTTTATGGATAGTTAGTAAAACAATGTGGGTGGAACGGGTGGGGCGAAATATTTTTGATTCCACTAAGGCTTGGGATTAGGGCTCGGGCTCGTGCCACCATCGTGGACAGGTCAACCAAGACATTCCTTTTTTGGCAAAAATTCCTTTGATTTTATTACTAAAAGAATTTAAATTAAATTAAATTTTGTCATTAATTATGGGGGGGCGTTTGACCTCGGAGAGAATTATTTCTTTAGTTTTTTCTCAATGTCGACATTATGTGCATGGCCGTTTTATTCTTTGTTATGGAAAATCTTGAAAATTAATTCGAATTTATTTTGTCATTAATTCTCTTTATTCTCTCTTTAATTCACTCTTAATGCACATCAATTCGACCTCTCTCTTCTCCCTATATAAACCACTCGACTTCTTCATTTCAATTTGTGTCCATAAGAGCTACTATCCTCTTCTTTTCGTCTCTCTCCCTCTGTGTGGTCTTTCTTTTCTTCCGTGCTTTGTCATGAGTTCGTATGAGTGGGCAAGTATTGTAGTGCTAACAATACTTGCAAATGTGATTTTATCCTGGATACAACTTGACCACGGGGTATAGGCATCACTCATTCTTGAGGCGTGCCGGTCAACTATTGTGTTAAGGACAAATGTTGAACACGTGACTCACGTCTTCTTTCTTGTCGTCCATTGAGTGCTTATTTACCTTTCAGCAATTTTACTTATAACTTATTCACATCTTATTTTTAGTGTTTTATTGTTACAGTCGCAACAATCTTAACACAATAGTTCTTCTCTGTCTGTAACAATGGGTAAGAACGATGTTGAAAGGCCTGCAAAATTTTCTGGGAAAGACTTTAAGAGGTGGCAGTCAAAAATGTTGTTTTTTCTGAGTTACCATGAACTGGATTCTTATGTTCTGAAACCTTTTGATGAATCCTTGAATGATGCTGGTCGTGAGTCTGTTTTAGAAGAATGGAAGAGGAATAACTACATGGCTAAAAATCATATTCTGAATTGTTTAGAAGATGCTCTGTATGACTTTTACAATGCTAAGGAGAACTTTTCTGCTTTTGATTTATGGGCTGCTTTGGAGGCAAAATACCAAGTCAAATCTACGGAAGCAAGAAATTCTTGGTAGCTAGGTTCATGGAATATAAAATGTCGAATGACAAATGTGGTTGATCAATTCCTTGAATTCCAGCAAATTATCAATCTAATTCTTGCGGAAGGTATGGTGATTGATGAAACTTTTCAAGTGTCTGCTGTCATTGAGAAATTGCCTTCTTCCTGGTCTGAGTACAAGAAGAAACTGAGACATGAAACTGGTGAAGTCACTATGGTTGATTTGGGTAAGAAGATTCAAGTTGAAGAATTGTTGTGCTCCAAGGACAAAAATGTATCTTCTGCAAGGGACATGTCTAACAAAGCTCATGTGGACGAACACAAAGGCTCCAATCTTTGAAAAAGGTGACAAGAACCAAACAACTCCAAGAAACCCCTGGCAAGAAAGGTATGTTTCAAAACCAAAATCTAGCATTAATAAAATTAAGGGTGATTGTTATGCGTGTGGAAATTCTGGCCATATGGCGGTTCACTGTAGAAACCGTAAGGACCTTAAAAAGAAAAATAATGCTAATTTGGTTGAAAACAACAAAGATGAATTTTCTGGTAAGGTGTCTGAAGTTAATTTGGTAACAAATGTGAGAGACTGGTGGGTAGACTCTGGTGCTACCAAACATGTCTGTGGAAACAGACATGTTCACCTCCTATAATAAGGTAGGGGAAGGAGAAAAACTCTATATGGGTAACTCATCTGCAGCTTCGGTTGTAGGAAAAGGCAAAGTTGGGCTCAAGCTCACTTCTGGCAAGACTCTCACTTTGAATGAAGTTCTTCATGTTCCAGACATCTGCAAAAATCTTGTTTCTTGTGGTGTTTTAGATGATAAGGGATTTAAAATTGTAATAGAATCTGGGAAATGTGTTGTAACTAAGGGTAAGGATTATGTGGGGCAGGGTTATAAGACTGAGGGTCTGTATAAGCTTAATGTAAACTCTGCTGTAATGAATGAGAATGATTCTTCTGCTTATGTTTGTGAGTCTTTGAATGTTTGGCATGGTAGACTTGGACATGTAAATTATAAGTCAATGCATAAACTGGCTAATGTAGGTTGCATACCCAAATTTAGTTTGGAAAAGGAACACAAATGTGAAATATGCGTAGAATCAAAGTATGCTAGAAAACCTTTTAACAAAAAGTTCATAGAAATTCTAGACCCTTAGAATTAATTCACTCGGACCTAGTTGACATGAAATCGGTTCAAACTAGAGGTGGTAAGAAATGGTTTGTTACTTTTATAGACGACTGTACTAGGTACTGTCATATATATTTGCTTAGAGGTAAGGATGATGCCTTAGAAGCCTTTAAGATGTATAAACTAGAAGTTGAAAACCAATTAAATACTACCATTAAAAATGCAATTAGGTCTCACACCGTGGTGGTGAGTACGAGTTCCGATAGAGATTTCGTGTAGAACATGGCATAATACACGAGGTTACCCCTCCTTATTCACCTCGGTCTAATGGTGTAGTTTGAACGTAAGAACCGTACCCTTAAGGATATGATGAATGCCATGTTAATTAGTTCAGGATTACCTTCGAACTTGTGGGGAAGCTATCCTCTCACTGCTATATCCTGAATAGAGTACCCTTTAAAGGATCAGATAAAACTCCATATGAATTGTGGAAAGGTAGACAACCTTCTTTTGCATACTTCAAAGTGTGGGGGTGTTTGGCTAAGGTTGCCATCCCTAAACCTAAGGCAACCAAGATAGGACCCAAAACTGTTGACTGTGTCTTCATAGGGTATCCTGAACATACTACTGCATATAGATTTATGGTTGTGAGTTCTGATATTTCTGAAATTGGTATGAATACTATTATGGAGTCTAGGGATGCTGTGTTTTTTGAAAATGTTTTTCCTTTGAAAACTGAATCTCGTAAGAGAGGTCTTGATCCCCTAGATGTCCCTTCAACCAATCAGGACTTTACCTTTAGAGGAAGACGAAGTAGAAATTGAGCCTAGGAGAAGTAAAAGGGCTAGAACCAAAACCTCCTTTGGACCTGACTTCGTAACACTAGCAGAGTCTGATCCTCAGACTTATAGAGAAGCCATGACTTCTTCTGAAGCTCCATGGTGGAAAGAGTCATCTGTTAGTGAGATGGAATCCATCAAAGAAAATGATACGTGGGAGCTGGTAGATTTACCTCCAGGGTGTAAGGCCATAGGATGTAGATGGATCTTCAGGAGGAAACGTAACATAGATGGAACTGTTCAAAAATACAAGGCTAGGTTAGTAGCTAAAGGCTATAAACAACAGGAAGGTGTAGATTTCTTTGATACTTATTCACCCGTTACGAGAATTACTTCCATTAGGATGTTAATCGCTATAGCTGCGGTTCATAACCTAGAGATACATCAAATGGATGTAAAAACAGCTTTTCTAAATGGTGAATTAGATGAAGAAATTTACATGGAACAACCTGAGGGCTTTGTAGTGAAAGGTTGTGACAACAAAGTTTGTAAACTGAAAAAATCTTTGTATGGATTGAAACAAGCACCTAAACAATGGCATGAAAAATTTGATCATGTAATGTTTTCTAGTGGTTTTAAAATCAATGAATCTGACAAGTGTGTCTATACTAAACTTGTGAATGATGCCTGTGTGATTGTATGCTTGTATGTTGATGATATGCTTATACTTGGTACAAACATGGATGTAATTAATTCCACTAAGAGCATGCTAAATGAGAACTTTGACATGAAAGACTTAGGCCCCGCAGATGTAATCTTAGGGATGAAAATTAGAAGAAATTCTAACGGTTATAGTCTTAGTCAATCTCATTATGTTGAATCTGTACTTAGAAAATTCAATCATTTTGATTGTAAACCTGCTTTTACTCCGTATGATCCTTGTTGTAACCTCAAAAAGAATAAGGGTAATGGAGTGTCACAACTTGAATACTCACGAGTTATAGGAAGTCTGATGTATTTGATGAACTGTACTAGGCCAGACATAGCTTATGCTTTGTGAGTAGGTTAAGTAGGTATACTTGTAATCCGGGCGGGAACACTGGGATGCACTTTTAGAGTGTTGAGGTATTTGAAATACACTTTGACCTTTTGTTTAAATTATGAAGGGTACCCTGCCGTCCTTGAGGGATTTTGTGATGCAAAGCTGGATATCGGACTCGAGAGGAGACTAAGTCTACGAGTGGATATGTTTTCACTCTAGCAGGTGGGGCATTTCTTGGAAGAGTTCCAAACAGACACTGCATAGCTCGATCCACTATGGAATCCGAGTTTATTGCGTTAGATAAAGCGGAGAGGAAGCCGCTTGGCTAAGATGCTTTTTAGAAGACATTCCTCTCGGCATAGGCCTGTGCCAGCTATATCTATACATTGTGATAATCAAGCTGCTATAGCTAAGGCTAAAAACAACTACTATAATGGTAAGTCTATACACATTAAAAGAAGACATAATACCCTGAAAAAACTAATCTCAAAAGGCGATATTTCAATTGATTGGGTAAAGTCTAAGGAGAATATCGCGGACCCTTTGACGAAAGGTTTGTCCAAGGAGATAGTTAATAATGCATCGAGGGGATGGGGCTTAGGCTCATTAAATAAACTTGCCATGAAGGATACTCAACCTTGCTGATCGGAGATCCCAAGATCAAGGTTTTGAATGAGACAACTAATTTGTGGCGGGTCAAGGTAAACACTATCGAGAGAATTTTATTCTCTTGCCCCTTCCCTATGGTGTAGACGTGATAGTGTGATCGCATGTGAAGGATGACTTTTAACTAAGTCTTAATGAGTTCTATAGTTTCAATTTAAGATTGAAGTGGGGTGTAGCAGTAAACACTCTTGATGGAACTCACCTATCTGAATGTGGAAGTGGGTCGCTTCCTATGAGAATAGAGCTGATTCTCTAAAGCATTCTGAGGAACGGGATTTGTCCAGGGCCAAAAAGGACACAACGGCACGAACTTGACAGCACCTAGAGAGATATCACGCGTGGTTATTATCGCGGATTACACCAAACGATGGCAGTTCAAGACATCGCGTTCACTGTCCATCAAGTAGTCCCGGCAATTTCTCACTAAGCAAAGGTTCAAGACCTCATGGACACCTCTTGCCTAAGTGGTATTTCTCGCTTTCCGTTTTCTGATTTTATCGGTATTTCATTAATGTGGGGGATTGTTGGAGAAAATGAGTCCTTAATGTTTTGATTTTATGGTTTTGGTGGGAATGGAACTTAGAACCCTTTGGGTCTCTAAGAGCTCTTACTCATTTTCATATGAGTGAATGAAATATGACCTTTAGTCCCACATTGGGTATAACTAAAGATGATATCCACTATATAGCTATTCCTTTATGGATAGTTAGTAAAACAATGTGGGTGGAACGGGTGGGGCGAAATATTTTTGATTCCACTAAGGCTTGGGCTTAGGGCTCGGGCTCGTGCCACCATCGTGGACAAGTCAACCAAGACATTCCTTTTTGGCAAAAATTCCTTTGATTTTATTACTAAAAGAATTTAAATTAAATTAAATTTTGTCATTAATTGTGGGGGGGCGTTTGACTGGAGAGAATTATTTCTTTCCGTTTTTTCTCAATGTCGACATTATGTGCATGGCCGTTTTATTCTTTGTTATGGAAAATCTTGAAAATTAATTCGAATTTATTTTGTCATTAATTCTCTTTATTCTCTCTTTAATTCACTCTTAATGCACATCAATTCGACCTCTCTCTTCTCCCCTATATAAACCACTCGACTTCTTCATTTCAATTTGTGTCCAGAAGAGCTACTATCCTCTTCTTTTCGTCTCTCTCCCTCTGTGTGGTCTTTCTTTTCTTCCGTGCTTTGCTGTTGAGTTCGTATGAGTGGGCAAGTATTGTAGTGCTAACAATACTTGCAACATGCAGATGATTTATCCTGGATACAACTTGACCACGGTGGTATAGGCATCACTCATTCTTGAGGCGTACCGGTCAACTATTGTGTTAAGGACAGCGTGTTGAACACGTGACTCACATCTCTACGTTTCTTTGTCCATTGAGTGCTTATTTACCTTTCAGCAATTTTACTTATAACTTATTCACATCTTCTTTTTAGTGTTTTATTGTTACAGTCGCAACAAAATTAACCAAGAATGGAAGTACAAACATCTGATATGGGTTCCTTCCTTACAAAACTATCCAAAAAAGGAGGAAAAGAGACCCAATTATCCTTAATACAATACATCCTAGCCCGACGTGCAAGCCGGTCAGCTAATTTATTTTTTGAACGCTTAACAAAAACAACATTAAAATTACTACTATTCAAAAGCGAAACTCTCCAATCTTCCAACAGATCACTACATCTCCATTCTATATTTACATTATCTCCGTTAACAAAATCCACCACTCGGAGTACTCACAAACAAAACCTTAGACAGATTCATCTCCTACGCCCAGGAGATAGCCAAAAAAAGCTCAGTCGCCTCAGCGCCAACTGCTTCTGAAATCAGTCCAAAGTCCGAGCGAGAGCGAACTATTTTACCTGCATTATCACAAAGAATCAGACCCAACACCATGTTAAAGATCTTAAAGGAACCATCTAAAAACATGATATACTCCACGGCATTTACTGAAGTTTTAACCTCTCTATTAACTGCCTTAACAGTCAAAGAAGGGGCAATGTATGTATTGATCATTTTTTTAGCATCTTGAATAATTTTATCCATATTAATAGATACTTTTTTGAAAACCATATCACATCTTGCCTTCCATATAAACCACATAATAATAGCCCCAATACTTGGCCAATTCACAGCAAAAGGAGACTGCCCCAAGTTACTATCAAACCCGCTGAGAAAGAAATCTCCAATCCAAGAAAAATCAGAATGAACTAGATGTTGAAAAGATAGATCAAACCACACATGAGAAGCAATAGGACAATGAAAGAATAAATGATTCAGAGACTCCATATGATTGTTACACAAAGGACAAGTATCATCAACAGAAGGATTATAAATATTAAGCATAGTATTGACAGGAAGCATTTGCGCAAAAATCTTCCACATGAAGAACTTAATTTTAGGAAGACAATCTAAAGACCAAACTTTCTTCCAAAAAGAGGCATCTTCAACCGAAAAACTTTCATTCATATACACCTTATAAGCCGATTTAATAGTAAACTTATCATTACTAGTATGAGCCCACTTAACTTTATCTTTAAGATGTAGATTAAACCTAACTGTTCTAATCTTGATAACATCATTCGAGGAGAATAAAGAATTTAAAAGGTTAATATTCCAGCAATGATTTTGCACATCAATAAGCTCACTAACAAAAGTATAATTAAAGTCAGGGTTAATAGACACAGGCGGAGACGAAGTACCAGGTAACCAGATTGAAGACCAATTTTTGGTAGAATTACCATCATTTATTTTCCTGACTATATTAGAATTGAGAAAGATTAAACTATTGACAATACCCTTCCAAATACAAGAAGACGAATCAACAGCTTTATCGATTTCCAGTAAATTTTAGTTAGGAAAATACTTATCCTTTAGAAATCTGGAGATCAAATGCTCCGGATTCTGAATAATCCTCCAACTAAGTTTAGCTATGAAGACCCTATTAACAACATAAGAGTTTCTAATACCCAGACCACTGCATTTAGATTTACCAATGTCCATCCATGAACGATAATAAGCTGCATGTCTTAGATCCTTCTTAGACCACCAAAAATTTCTTTGAGTAGAATCAATTATAGAAGTAATTTTCTTTGGAAAGTGAAAACACGACATATGATAGACAGCTAGACTAGAAAGAACATGCTTAGTAACCAATGTTCTACCAGCACAATTAAGATTTGATCTTTTACAATTACTCAATCTAGAATAAAACTTATCAATTAAAAATTGAAAAGATTTTGTTTTATCTCTGTTGATAAAAAGAGGAGTACCCAAGTACTTCTCAGAACTACTCATATATTTAATCCCTAGAGTTCTTGATAAAAGCTTTTTATGTTTATGATGCATCTTAGCACTAGTAAAAAATCCCGATTTCTCAAAATTAATCGCTTGACCAGAAGCTTTTGCAAAATCATTTATAATTTTCATAATATTCCTAGCATACAAAAGAGAAGCTTTTGAAAAAAGCATACAATCATCGGCGAAAAACATATGTGAAATGGATGGACTATCTTTTCTAATTTTAAAACTCTGTATCAATTTATCTTATTCACCTTTTAGAAGTAGTTGGGATAAAACTTCCATACATATTATAAATATATATGGAGACATACAATCTCCCTGTCTTATACCCCTAGAAGGAAAACACATCTCACCTGGTGATCCATTCACTAAAACAAAATAAGAAACTGTGTTGATACATTGAAAAATTAATTGACACCAATCCTCAGAGAAACCTAATTTTCTAAAAACTGATATGATGAAAGACCATTCTAATCTATCAAAAGCTTTGAAAAGATCAAGCTTTATTGCCATAAAACCAGTTTTAGCTTTTTTTCCTTTCCTTTTTAAAAGAATGCAAGATTTCGTGGCTAATAACGATGTTGTCATGAATTTGTCTATTTGATATAAAAGCTGACTGAAAAGGAGATATAATAATAAAGGTTTAAGCCTATTGGTAAAAATTTTAGAAGCAATTTTATAGACAGTATTAGATAAACTGATAGGTCTAAAATCATTCGGAGTAGAAGGACTACCAACTTTAGGAATCAAAGCAATGAAAGAATGATTCATTTGCTTTAGCAAGAAATTGGTACGAAGAAATTTCGAACATGAGCAATTACCTCTTTCGAAGTTTCTTCCCAATTATCACGAAAGAAACCAATTGAAATCCATCCCATTCCCGGAGAATTCCAAGGTGCCATTTCTTTCACTGTATTATGAATCTCTAGCTCAGTTGGAATAGCCACTAAAGTAGAATTCATATCTTATGTAACAATAGGTTGCACATCTTTCAAAACTTCATTAATGACATCATTGCTTGGGTTAGACGAAGTATAAATATTCTTGAAATGATTTGTGAATAGAGAAACAACTTGTTCTTGACATTCTAACCAGTTACCTTGATTATCCTTAACAGTACGTATAGTATTATACATGTTTCTAAGCTTAACAGAATTATGGAAGAATTGCGTATTTTTATCATAATGAGTGAAATAGTTTATCCTAGATTTTTTTTTATAAAAGTCATTTTCCAATTCATACTAGTAATCAAGCTGCTTAGAATAATTCAAAATGTAACCACCAATAGAAGAAGTATACGTCATGCCTTGCAACTTTTCAATTTCAGAATTCAATTTATTGATTGTATTTTTAATATGACCAAAAGACTCAATGTTCCACTTGCTAAGATCCTTTTTAAGATTTTTCAGTTTGCCTACTGCAATAAAACTTGGTGAACCATTCACTCTAGTAGCCCAGAATTTACACAGAACATTCTTAAACTCAGGATTTAACTGCCAACATGTAAAAAACTTATAAGGAATATTTAGCATGTGTTCTCGGTGAAAACATTTAAGCAATATCGGACAATGATCATAATAAACTCTACCCGAATTTGTAACACGAGTATGAGGAAGAACAAGCAACCATTCATCATTCATAAAATCCCTATCCAGTTTCTCAAAGATCAATTTTGCAGGATTCTTGAATCTTCTATTACACCAAGTATAAGGATTACTAAAAGCACAAACTTCATTCATATGCATTTCAACTAAATTAGTTTTAATGAAATCTGGCGGGAAAGAAGAATCTGGATTCCCTCCTTGCTTTTCAGAGGAATGCAAAATAAAATTGAAATTATCATTTTAGAGTGGACTTTTTTTCACCCCTTGTTACACGATACCATACAAATTTACTGAGACCCTGACCGGAAAAACCATCATTTTAGAGTTGGAGCCTAAACCGGGATAATACATTGATATTTTCAGAATTTCGAAAGTCAATGCCAAGCTTCTTAAAAGCCAGGTGACTGACTTTCCGCAGATCTGTCGCATTGACTTTTTTGAAAACTTAAAAGGTTGGAAATTTCAGTCATTCACTTCCAGTTTGGTCATTAAGAGCGAAAATGCTAGTCTTCCCCCAACCATTTCCACCATGAGGTGTCATGCATATAGTGGTGTGATACCACACAAAAGGACCCCTGTTACCTCCAATCCAAGGGTTCAAGGGCTAAGATCACTGCCACCTAACAGGGGAAGGGAGTGGGGAAGGGTAGGAGCTTCGCATTAAGAGACTCACTGTAGCACCAGTGAACCTACTGCTTCTCAGACTTTGAATGTTGTTAGAGCAACTGCAGTGGTGCGAGCATAACCAAAGACCAAAGAGGAAAAAAAGACCAAAATTTGGGTTTAGTCCGTGCTGTGACACTACGGGCAGAAGACTAAATTTGGTGGGGCGTAAATTATAAGTTCGCCCGATGGTGGAGCGTACATTATAAGTTCGCCCGATGGTGGAGCGTACGTTATAAGTTCGCCCGATGGAGCGAGATCCTGTTCACGTACTTGGGGAAAAAAAAAAGTTTATGGGGCGGAGGTATAACAACCGCCCCAACATAAAAAAAAAAAAAAACAGGCGAACGTATAGTTAACGCCTGGTGTGGGGCGTTAACTTTATGCCCGCCTGTTGTGGGGCGTTAACTATAGGTTCGCCTGGTGTGGGCGTTAACTATACGTTCGCTCGACTAAAAATTTGGATTTGGTCTTGGTCCCCGGACCAAATATAGTCTCAGGATTTAGTCGATGGTGCAGGATTTGGTCGATGGTCCGTCCCATTACGCCCTGGTTGAGAGACCAAATAAATGGGTTTAGTCGCCCACCTTGCAGGTTGCTCTTAAGAACCCAAAAGCTAAGCCTATAAAGTCCTGAAAATAAATGCTCACCAATAGCAACTTTATTCATGCTTTTCGGTGTACATCATTGACTTGGACAGTCAATAATGGGGTTCTTGAATTTATTTCTGGTGGCATAGTATATATTGTATGCATGATTAATCCCTGAATTTTAAATTTTTAAATCCTAAGAGCAAGCTGCAGTGGTGCGAGTATAACCAAAGACCAAAAAGGGAAAAAAAAAGACTAAATTTGGGTTTAGTCCGTTGAGTGACGCAGTGGGAGGAAGACTAAATTTTGGTGGAGCGTAAACTATACCAACGCCTGGTGTGGGGCGTTAAGTATACGTTCGCCTGATGTGGGGCGGAGGGTATACGTTCGCTCGGTGCCGAAAACTTAAGAAAAGAAAATATATATATATATATATATATATATATATGGGGCGGGGTATAATCCACGCCCCTTTCACATATTCTAAATTTTTGAGTGGGGCGGAGGTATAAACCCCGCCCCACAATAAATTAAAAAATATATATATATATATATGGGGCGGGTATAAACTACGCCCGCCGTGTGGGCGTAGACTTTACGTCCGCTTTGGTGTGGGCGAATACTATATCAACGCCCGGTGTGGGGCGAACACTATATCAACGCTCGACTAAAATTTGGGTTTGGTCTTGGTCGCCGACCAAATATAATCGCGCACTGTTGATTTAGTCTGGGATTTAGTCGATGGTCCGTCCCGCTACGCCTGGTTCAGAGACCAAATAAATGGGTTTAGTCGCCCACGGCAGTTGCTCTAAAGAAAGTAAAATAATCCAATCTTATGCATTATAATTACCACTTTTAAAAAAAAAATTATCCAGTATTCCTTTATGCGATTTGATTGTCCCTCGATGGACAGCAGCAAACTCCATTAGGATTTTCTCATGACTGTTCAAGGCGGCTACCAAGATTAGGGGGTATTATTGCATTAACATACGCCATGTTTGTTTACTCTTGAATCGTCCGGATCCGACTGAAATTACCTGACTTGAGTCAGATTTGACTCAATATGTTTGTTTTGAGTCAGATCTTACTCAACTAACAAAAAAATATGAGTCAGTGATTTGGTCACATAAGTTAAGAGTATTTTATTTCTTAACTCAAATGGGTCTGTTTCAGAGGTTAGGTCTGGGTCAGAGGTTGAGTCAGATCTGACTCAAAATGGAAAACAAACGGCGATCGATTCTGGCCGACTCGGTCATGAGTCAGGGGTTGACTCAGACCCAAACGTCGAGTTAGCCGCAAACAAACAAAGTGATACCATAAGTTTGTTAATGTTGTATAACCTATTTTCGTGGTAATCCAGTATACGGTATGGCAGCTTGAAAAAACCGAATCGAATGTATTCCTCCTACCAAGTTGAGCTTTTGTCTAACCGTTCTCCTAACTAATCTCATGTTGGTCACCCATAAGATTTGGTTCTTTAGGAATTGAATACCCAAATATGAAGATAATGTTTTTTCAAGAAGAAGAAAAAAATGGTTGCCCAATCTTTCACCATCTCTACGTTTTCTACATTCGTCGAATCAAATAACTAAATTAGCATCACAAGTTTGCAAGTCACATGAATTCCATTGTGATCCCTAATAAGATTGGGTTTTCATCATGTGAACCTCATAAACTAAGGACTACAATTCACACCCACAAAAAACCAAAACACTTGACACGTAAAAATTCTTCGACAACAATATACAGATAAGCAGAGTAAAGACCAAATCACTTCCATTTGGCAAACTACAACCACACACACTAAAAAAAAAAAAACAATTAAATTAAACGACGGGTGCAGCAGAATTGGTATTTGGAGTGCCGCTAGGTTCAACTTTCCTCAACTGGAACCCATGTTTGGGTAACGAATCATCGTCATCATGATAAACATATGCGAAACCACCATGCCTAGTTACATCCATTCCTTGCATTTCATCTTCGGATGAAATTCTCAATAGCTTCAACTTGTTTAGTATCAAAAACAACGGACCCATTGTTGCACTAACCCAACCGGCAATAACCAAAATCTGAACAATATGTGCCGCTAACAATTTTCCGCCACCACCCATAAACAAACCATAAGGTCTACCATCAAGGCCGCCGTTATATATCTGAGCAACATATTCTTTCTTGGCAAACAAAGCTGTAAAAATTATACCCCATGTACCACAACCACCGTGCAATTGAGCTGCTTCCAATGGATCATCGTACTTGAATCTCTCGGCGAGTTTATTACATCCAATCAACACCCCGGACGCAACAAATCCGCAAATAATAGCTGCCCACGGTTCGACAACAGAACAACCGGAGGTAATCGCAGCGAAACCACCCAACAAACCATTACAAACATCAGTAAC
Source organism: Papaver armeniacum (assembly GCA_023531295.1). NCBI lineage: Eukaryota > Viridiplantae > Streptophyta > Magnoliopsida > Ranunculales > Papaveraceae > Papaver > Papaver armeniacum. Next base: position 163,332 of record JAJJWW010013014.1, on the reverse strand, counting down.
ATTCCAATGCCCGACTAACAATCTTTTCCCGAACAAAGTCGTCAGCGCGGCTGTACAACCAGCTAAAGTAGTAGTAACAGCAGTTCTGCCAATAGCACTCCATTGCCCATAATAACTTCCACTTTCGCCATACGTCTTCAAGATGGTAACGAAAGAGCCAGGGTTAAATCCGTACCATCCAAACCACAACAAGAAAGTACCCAAAACAACCAACGAAGCGCTATGACCTTTAAGGGCAACGGCCCTCCCAGTATGATCGAATCGGCCGATTCTGGGTCCTTCGATTAACGCACCCCATAAACCAGCAATACCTCCGACCATATGAACAACACCGGAACCAGCGAAATCGATTACTCCAGAACCGAATAACAAATTCCCATCAGTTCTGGACGGACTAGCCCAACCATCAACAGACCAAAACCAATGAGAAACAACTGGGTACACAAAACCGGTGAGGAAAGCTGAGTAAATCAAATAGGCGACGAACTGAGTTCGTTCCGCAATCGAACCGCTAGTAATCCCAGCAGCAGCAATAGCAAAAGCCCATTGATAAAGGAAATAACCATAATCAAAACCACCAGCAGCAGGAATCTCTTTAAGACCAAAGAAATGTTTCCCGATGAATCCATTAGAAGGTGTACCAAAAGCAAATGCAAAACCGAAAGATAATAAAACAAACCACCGGCAGCTGCATCTAAGACGTTTGTAAGCATTATGTTCATGGTGTTTTTAGCTCTTACTGAACCTGCACATAACATAGCAAATCCTAATTGCATAGCGAAGACTAAGTAGGCTGAGAATAATAGATATGTTGTGTCGATTGCGAATCCTACGTCTGTGAATTTGGTTGTCACTGTACCGAATGAACCACAGAGATATTCTGCTGCTGCTGTTGAGTTCGTTAGTCCACCTAATAGTGGTGCTAAATCGGTGGCTGAACATAACTCCATGATTATGAAGAGGTTGCAGGGAAGGAGAAGGAGCAGAGATTGATTTCTCTGATAATTTTGGGTCAAGGATCTCTTTTTATATAGGATAAATTATTTGTTGACTTTTCTTCTTCTTCAGTTCAGAGTCGAGTTCTGGACTCGGGACGGATACGGAATCTTAAAGAGTCGAAAATATTTTCCATACTTACATGTAATTAGTAAGAAGTATGAGGGGTATTTTAGGAGTATAAAAATAATTAACAGGATACGTGTAGCATACAGATTGGATTTCGGATTTATGTTCCTATTTTCTTTACTGCCCGTGGGAAGAAAAGATTCTCTCTTGTTTATCTTTTTTTTGTTTCTTTCTGTGGCCGTTGTACGGTGGTCGTTCCTTTATATACCTCACGAAATGCTAACGACACCCCTTAGTCTCTATGCCCTTAAAATTTTTGTGCTTTTTGATAAAGTATTCCTACTTTTCACATTACACTAAAAAAGTGTCCCCGTTTTTAGAAATTTGTCAAAGTACCCTGTTTTATTTAAAAGGCAAATTCCGTCCAGTTAAGTGCTAGGTGGCAGTTATCTTTCCAATTAAAAGTCCTATTTACCCCTGAACTACATCTCCTTGGTGGGGAAGGTAAATGACCCGACGATCCTGAAAACGGTGTAATGATCCTGAACCGGGCTCGACGAACCTGGAAGTGTTGTGACGATCCTGAACCGGACTCAACGAACCTAAAAAAATGTTGTAGAAGGTCGATTTTCCTCCAACCAAAAACCCCAAAACACTTGAAATGATGAACCATTTTTGGGAAATGATGTAACGAACCTGAAAGCGGTGTAACGATCCTGAACCGGGCTCAACGAACTTAAAAAATGATGTAGAAGATCAATGTGGCAATAAGTAAAGGGCAAATATGTAAAGTAAAACAGTCTTAACTAACACTAGATGGAAAAACTAACGTGGGGATACTTTAACAAATTTCAAAATAACGGGGCATTTTTTTTGGGGGGGGTTCCTGAGAGAGGGGTACTTTATCAAACGGAAAACTATCGTGATATGTATTGTTTCATTTTTCTGTAAGTCGAAGGATTGAAGAGATGGATTATTACTTTAATGCGGGAGGGAAGATTTAAACAAGCAAAGAAATAATATTGGTCTTCAACACTAGAAAAATAAAAAATAAACCTTAGAATATTTAGGATTATTTTGTTTTGAATATACTTAGAAATTTAACCTAGGGTTTGATAGATTTCATAGCAGCAACTTAATTTAGAGTAAAAAGGTCTTCAAGAATCAAAAATAAATCTGTTAGATCTCGCATTTTTAGTTTGTGAGTCTTTCGTCATAGGGAAGGGAAAAGAAAACAGAGATGGGTTTTCTTCACTCATCTCTGGTTAATGCCCACCGATGACAATTTCTTACATTAATGGTTTTCAACAACTACCTCTCTTATTATTATTGATCCCAGGTGTTGAAGGATACGTCAATTACCTTATGAACATCAAGCTTAGTTTTGAAATCCTAGAAAGAGTTACTTATGAATCTGAAGATGTTGCGTGTAAGGGTCTTACTCCTATCTTTTCGCACCCCTTTTATTTCGTTGTATGCATACTTTAAAGAATTGAGAGATTAAAAGTGCTTAGAAAAGATTTAGAATGGTCTCAACAACAATATAACATTGAGAAACTTTTTTTAGCTACTGGAAATTGGGGTATGGCTATCAAAATTTTCAAGTAAATTCCTAATTTTTATTTTAACCAAATTATAACTAACATAACTGACAAATGGGGTACCATTTACATTTTATGGGGTATATAAAGGAACGCCCTTAGGAAATGTAAATTTTTAATGAAATTGGATTATGTGGAGTGTGTTTTGGTAATCCGAGATATTTTCTTTCTTTTTTTCATTCCAAAGGATGAAAGGAATTAATGAAGAATCCTTGGAAACAAGGAAAGGGTAACAATTAAAAATTATAATAAAAGTTACCGTTTTGGCATATTTTCGAAATCAAAAATTTCGACATAAAAAAAGTATAGTAGTAGTTGGGATCCCGTGTTGAGAATCTGGTAACTTGTCTTCCTGAAAATTGTGTTGTTTCCATATTCTCATAGTTGGGTTAATTTTTTTTGATTTCTTTTAGGGTCGGAAATAATGAGTGGCTAGTAGAGAAATAGCTGTTTGGAAGAGCCGAATGCATCATCACCACCAGTAAATCTAGCTAGGCTATTTTTGGGCATATCAAATTCCTCATCCAACCTAGAGAAAGAGAGGTAAACAAGGTAAAAGTACTAATATGGTGTTTGGATACCAATTAAAAGTAGCTTTTTGACTTATTTAAGTCTAAAAGTCACAAGTCAATATGGTAAAGTGATAATAGATCGACTTATTTAAGCAGAAAAGCAACTTTTCTTGACGCAAAAATTTCTTGCTTCTTGCTTCTGCAGAAGTAACTTCTCAAAACAAGTTGTTTTCTTTTTCTATTTTTCTTTTTCCTATTTCGACTGGTTATTCTCTTTACCTTTGAACTTTCATGTGTTCTATCATTTGATTCTGATTGTTCACGAATGAATGAAATAAAGACGACTATAAAAATATTGTAATCTTAGAGTTGCAGAGAAATAGAATTGTTAATCTTCTTTGTTAAAATGAAAGTTCAAGTAAAAAGGGTTAGTGATGTTGGAAATCGTATATTAGATGAGATGAGCTTTTTGTAATCTTTTGAACGGAGGATTTAATAATGGTAGTGGCAATGGAAGAAGTATACACTGTATAATTCATTTATTAATCAGAATAGGTTTTTCTTATACGTATATGCTAAAGATCTGATGTAGGATATCAAATAGTTGGACATTTAATTGGGGTTTTGAATACATTATGATAATTGATATGTATGCGGGAGATATTTGGGTTGAATCAAATTAGACTTGGAATTAAAATTAAGCTCAAAATTTGAATTTCCCAATTTGGGTTCGATTAGTTTTAGTTTAATTGGATTCTTCTAATTTTTATAATGGTTCATGGACTCTGTAAGTGCATTGAGAACATGTATGTTGAAAGAATAGGTAGAGTTGTTTATGGGATTTCATTTTTTGATAGTGAGATTTTAGGAATGTTATGTAGGTGTTGATAAGTGCATAATTCAAATGATTTTAGTGTTCATTTTTTGATATGGAGGACGCCTCCGAAAAGATGATTACAATGATGCAAGGTCTTACGTGTATGTTCCAACAAAGTCAGCAACAAACCAATTCCGCCATTAAGGATTTGCGAACATGACTTTTATACTATTTATAATTGAGTGGAAGATAAGTCGTTTGTAAGCATTATGTTCATGGTGTTTTTAGCTCTTATTAAACCTGCACATACATAGCAAATCCTAATTGCATAGCGTAAACTAAGTAGGCTGAGAATAATATATATGTTGTGTCGATTGCGAATGTTGTATCTGTGAATTTGTTTGTTACTGTAGCGAATGAACCACAGAGATATTCTCCTGCCGTTGTTGAGTTCGTTAGTCCACCTAATAGTGGTGCTAAATCTGTTACTGGACATAACTCCATGATTACTACCTGTGAAGAAGTTGTAGAGAACAAGAAGAAAGTAACAAAGACTGTTGTTTTTTTTTTGAGAATTTTGGGTTAAGAAATTTGATCTTGACCTTCTTTTCTAATAGGATAAATAATTTATTGACTTCTGGACTCGGGACGGATAGGGAATCCTAAAGAATCGAGAGTCGATCACAATTCTCGGCATACTAACTTGTGATTAATAAGATGTGTGAGGGGTATTTTAGGAATATAAGGGTCGGTACGTGTAATGTACAGATTGGCTTCCTGTTCCTATTTTCATTAAAAAAAAATCTTCATGACCGTTGTCTCACACGACCTCCCATGATGGGCCTAAAAGTGGCCCCTGCTAACTCCTAGTGTGGCCGGACGCGTCCCCATTGAGGGGTTGTTTTTACATGGTTTTTTTTACACGGTTTGTGTATAATTATTCTTTTCATTACTGTGTCGAGGGAGGAAAATATTCTCTCTGTGACGTTTATTTGTTTGGGTCGATTGACCAGAGGGATCGAATGGAGGGATTCCTTTTTATGGCCATTTTTTTGTAAAATGAAACCTAACGCAAATGTGCAATTTGATAAAAAGATTGGAAATTGTTTGGTGGACGTCTTTGGGGCCTGAAAATCCCGAAATGCTCCTCACTTTTAATTTAATTATTAAGAACATAATATATCTAAAAATTTGTGCCTTGGAATTTTTAAAATTTTTATCTCATTGGAAAGATTTGAAAGAGATCTACACAATGAGTACAAACAACAATATCAAATTTAGAGTTTTTACGAAAAATTTGGAGGTATTTATCCTTTTAGGCAACTTTCAAAAATTAAATGCATAATCTTAATGCAAACCACCACAAAGGATATTATGCATCCATATCTTGGTTTATGCATCAACTGATTTTCCGTTGCAACTAATAAAACAATGTACTCCCTCCGTTTTAGGAAAAGTGATACTCTCACTTTAGGCACAATTTTCGATCATATCTTCGTTTATGCATGCATCAACTGATTTTCTCCCTGGATGTTCGTTGTTTTCTTTTGTGGCCGTTCGATGTTAGATGTATTAGAAAATATAAAATTTGAATCCTATTATAGGGGCTGGAACCTAATATGATTTGAAGGCTGAAATGGATATTCACATCAAAAATGGATAGGGGAACCTAAAGTGACTGAAAAATCAAATTTACCCTTACCTTATAAACATATTATAATCTAATTATTATTATAAAAAAATTAATCTTCTCTTCTTCTTCTGTTTTCCTTCATTTCATCACGATGAAATCATGATCATTAAAAAACTTAACTCTATAATCTTTCTTTCTCACTACTTCGTCTTCTCCATCACATTGTGAATCTCCATCGTATCGTGATGAAGATGATAATTATAAAAGAACCTAATTCTATTATTCTTCTTCCTCTCTTCTTCTTCTCCATCACATCGCGATGAAGATAACGATCATAAAAAGAAAAAACTAATGGTGGGTTTGTTTGCAGAATTCATAATTTCTAGGAATTTATAATCCCATAGGATTACAAATTATGGGATTCATGTAAATCCCTTTTATGTTTGGTAACTCAGCTGAAAATCCTAGGATTCATAGAATTCTCTTATGTTAAGGTCTATGTACTTTTTGGCATTGCCCTAATAGTCTTAAAATTGTATATATATGGGATTTGGAGTTAAAAAATAAATGGGTCCATAAATCCCTTGATAAGTTTCCGAACAAATATTAGGTGTGAGGGGTCAGACTCCACATGGAGGATTTGATGGAAAAGTGATTCCCGTCGGAAACATAATTCCAGGGATTAAGGCAACCAAGCATACCGAGAGAAACGTAATTCCACCAATTCCACCTTTAAAATTCTACATCCAAACCCACCATAAGAAAACCCACCATTTACTTTTGCTTTTCATTGACGAAAAAATCATGTTCGCTTAAGTTAGAGCAAAAAAAAAAATATTCAAAAAGGTGTTGGAGCTCAGCTTGTTGCTAGGCTACCAACCAAGGTTCTGTAAGAGATATTATATTATTATTTAAAAAAAAAAAAAAAAACTGAAACTGTTTACGTTGGGGAGTTCTTAATTTCCCAACCTTAAATCAAATGTTACGTCTAAGAAAATAGGATTTCCTAGCCGTAATTTAGATTTACGGGTGGAACAATTAAAACTCATAGCGTAAATGTTGTGTAGGGTTAGGAATTCCTTGCCGTAAGCGGTTCTGATAATCACAAAAACAAAGAAAAAACAAAGGTAGGGTTTCGGTTAGGATTTCCTAACCATACTCTGGTATACGGTTGGGAAAATTGAAATTCCCATCCGTAAGAGGTTGTTTACGGTTAGGATTTCCTTGCCGTAAAAGATTCTGATACTTGCAAGAAAAAGAAAAAAAAATAGATGTTGAGTTCCGACTAGGATTTCCCAACCGTGACTAGCACTTTCGGCTTGGAGTTCTTAATTTCCTGGCTGAAAAGTGTTCGTTATGGCTTGGTCGACAATATTTCCTAGCCGTAGCTGCAAAAAAAAAAAAAAAAAAAAAAAAAGATTTATGATGGATTTTGAGCGGTATTGAATTAACAAAATTGTTATTGGGATCAAGTATAAGGTTCTCCTGAGTGTTTTAAAAAAAAATCAAAAAAAGTTAATTTTTTCAAAATCATCTTACCGAATCAAAAGAAAAGAAAGAAGAAAAAATAATTCATCAATTTTTTTTTGATTTCCAGAAAATTAGTCGAATAATTAATCTTAATCACTAACCAATTTGGGTACTTTAGCCATTATAAAAATAGTTGGTTAAGGGTTCTAAATTTACTACTAATGACCTAGTAAAGCCCCCAAAACATCCTAAACAAAACCCAAATGGTGGGTTTGTTTGTAGAATTCACGATTTCCGGGAATTTATAATCCCATGATATTACAAATTCTGGGATTCATGTAAATCCCTTGTGTGTTTGGTAATCCAATTAAAATTCCTAGAATTCATTGAATTATCTTGTTCTATAGTCCATATACTGTTTGGTTTTACCCTTGGAATTTTAAAATTGCATATATATGGGATTTAGAGTTAAAAAAAGTAGGACCATAAATCCCTTGATAAGTTTCCCAGCAAATTTTAGGGGGGAGGGGTCGGACTCCATATGGAGGATTTGCTGGAAAACTGATTCCCATAGGAAACGTGATTTCAGGGATTTGGGCAACCAAACAAACCGAGGGAAACGTAATTCCACCAAATCCCCAGGACCCCTAAATCCCACCTTTTAAATTCTACACACCAAATTTTTTTGGGTCTTGTTAACCTGTATACCCGTATACAGGTTAACAGGGGTATAATAGACTTTAATTTGCATAGGAAAAATAAATCAATTATTCAATCAACAATAAATTAACCTTGTCCTGCAATTGAGATTTATTTTCCGTTAATGCCCTTAAATTTTATTAAATAAAAAATATGAAGATAGTCAAATCGCCAATCACGAAGTTCCCTCTTCCTTATCTCACTTTTCTTTGCTTTTCTTCTTCTTCTCCGATTTAATCACACTGTTAACCTCTAAACTAAATATATGTTCACCTTCATAAACAATACCTATCCATTGATGTCGTTATCACACTCCCTTTCTTTCTCTTTTTGCGATAATTTTCAGAGATTTTATTTATTATTTTTTTTTGATCGGTATCATCAGGTTTTACAATTATGAATAAGCTAAGAAAATTGAAAATAAGAGCTTGAAAGATTATAATCCTAATGGGTTTAAGTTGTTTTTATTATGGGTTGAGATGTTATCTGTTTCAATTCTCAACCATTCCACCATTAATGGTCATCGGTCTTTCACCTTCAAAACCCTAAATTCGTAGATTTAATTTGTCTCAACTGCGATGGGTGATTAAATGTGAAGAAAATAAATAAACTAACAATTGATAATGCAATCAGTAATTTTATTTCGAATTTTACGATATTAAATCCATGGTTTATGAACAAATTAATTGATTTGAATCATGATATAGATTTCTTTGATCAAAGGTATAATCTTAATCGTAAGTAGTTGATTTTATTCAATAGGTGTTAAATTTCAATGGGTTTCGGTGTTTCCCAGAGATTTTTTTTTGCCCAGAGAATTTACGGATTGAAGATTGGGTTTAGTGTGAAGTTCAATCAAGTTGTGTTGCTGGTAGTAACTGTTGGAACAATTGCCGAATTATGCCTGCACAACAAATAAAATCAAACACGATATAAATTGTTATGGCTGAGTCGCGGACTAGGTCGCTTTCTTTAAGACGTTTCGCGGCTCTGCCCAAGATTGTGCAAGCAGTTCTTCAATGGCGCGTCGTCCCCAGGATAAAACAACCGAGATCAATCTCTTACACTATCGCTCTTGCACGGTGAGAGGATGTGAAACTTCTACACTTCATTCTTGCTCAGAAACTCTTTAGAAAAATCAAGGATGATCACATACTTGTTTTTTTCTTTCTCACAAAAAAATCCATTTTTCTTTAAAACTCAAAAAGACACAAAATGGAAAAGCTCTCACACACTATAGAAAAGGTTTCAAAAACTCTCTATATAATAAAATTCTGATTTTATTTTTTAATATCCAAGAATAAATATGGGATTAAATGAAAGACATTATTATGATGTTAATGAGCATCATTAACCCATTCAACAAAAAACGGTTTTTGGCATTAACACAAAATAAATTTATTACCTAAGAGAGAGAATAATTGTCACATTAAAAACATTTAAATGAGACATAAATTTTGGAAATCAATAATGTTTTTAAAACATATAATCCCAACAATCCCCCACTTATATTTTTCAAAACATTGAGCAAGAACGTACAGAGTTGTGCATAAGCAAAGGTGTCTCGCAACTTGAACCTTTACGTAGTGTTAATAGGCTCTCTTAAAATCGACCATAGAGTGAACATAAGTCTTGAACTCTAGGAGATAAAAAGATTGCTTAACACACACGACTATACTAGTGTAAAGTCTAAAGCCAGCACATTACGGCCCTGTGCTTGTATCCCAGTTTTAATGAATGATCTAGAGAACTGCCCATATTCTCATAGAAAGTGGCCACACTTTCACATTCATATAGGTGAGTTTATCAAGAGTACTCCTGAAGGTACCCCACTCCAAATAGAGATATAAACATCATTAAGAGTTTAAAAAATTAAAAAGTAAACTCAACCTTACTCACTTCAGGATATCATGTCGTGGGATGAATTCTTCAAAAGCATGATTCTCGCATCTCCATATCACCTATGACTTCGTCTAGTCCCTTTGAACCTATTTCTAGGTTGGGTATCCATCATAGATGACTCAATCTCAATGGGCATCAACCTCATCCCTAAGATGTATTCACATCTTCTTATCAATCCTTTCGTCAAAGGACTAATAGAAACTCGTTTCAGACACTATATAATCCATATTATCATAAAATCAACTCTTATAGTTGTCGTTACATTCTCAATTCATGCAATAGCCGCGGTACTATCACATTGGATTTATATGTCTATTCCTCTATCTAGTAGAGAATTGATTCGCTCCATCCCTTAAAGGATTCAACTGAAAGGATGTCCAATCAGCTTCGCAATATCCTTAAAGGATTGCGGTAACCATTTAGATAGTGTATTTATAGGCGTATTATGTGTTTGAAACACCTCATAACCTTCTCAATATTTTACCAATTTTCCATACTAGGATTGGCAAATTTGAATATAAAACCCCCACTATGGAAGCAATATATTACACCCCCACTACAAAAAAAATACTTATATATATATAGTCAATCACGTAGCAAAGAAGCATACTGAGCTACCATACTCATGTCTAGTGCAATCACACACAATCTCAAAAGCATTAGCACTAAACCAAATGAATGAAAAATTGTTTACAGTCAGACTATATATATATTTCTGTCTCTTTTAAAAAATTTATTTTCATTGAAATGAAAATGATCCAAAGAAAGAAAAAATTCATTTCAAAAATATACACCATCTTCACTCAAGTATTTCATGTCAAATAGCAAACTAAGCATGTTCTCAATTTCATTTTCATCCTATAAGTTAGAATAAAAATTCAAAAAATCACTTATGCATACAAAACAAAGAGTATTGTGCATTTCACTTTCATCAATTCTGAAATCATTCGAATGAATCAAGTAAACAATTTATATTTTATAAATTATTTTAAAGTTATTTTTCAGAATATAAAGGATAACTTATCTAACTTATATGATTTCTTTTATTGTAGAAACTACACAGTTTTCCATGCTTGGTTTACATAGATTCTCATCCTTAACTTACACAAAAGTATATATTTCTACTTATGACTATAACAAATCATACACTGTAGAAACAACATCAACAAAACAAGCATGTAAGTTATTTAGCGACATGAATGTAAGAGTCAACAATTTTCTGTTTGCTTGTCTAAAAACAATAGGCTCATAAAAACTTTTTGCCAAAGATTTAATAGTTTTAAGAACAAAGTTACTCTCTATAAGAAGTTATCTTTCAAATTATAAGCAACAAAATATTCATGACTAAAATTTAGTCTCACTATATATGCTTTTCTAGGTTCATTCTTAGAGAATTACTTGTCACCTTCATTTTTCTAGTTCCTCTAATTTAAATCAAATGTGTTAAAGCATAGGATATGAACCCCACTATTTTTTTGACTCAAACAAGAATTTCAAAACAATATCCAAAGATCCCAAAAATTACGAAAAACTAATAAACCAATGATCTAAACCCAAAACGTTTTGCACAATATAGAGAAAAATTCAAACAATTTTCTTGAAAATAACATTTTCTAACTCACTACTCAATAGATCATATTTGACATCAAAACAAGTTACTATAAGCATCTTTATAAAATTCTCAAATATTTTATTTCATCCAAAAAACATTGCAAGTTGCGTAAGATTTCAAAGTGTACATGCTTTTATGAGTTAGGTAAGATTACATACATGTTACTCAAAAATTCACCAAGTTTATAACATGCTCTCATTCATTACTAACTTATTCATTTCTTAAAAGCATGACAAAATCTCATATTTCAAATATTCAAAATTCAATTCATGTTATGATAAAATTGTAATATTATATTCAAACATTTTATCCATAACCTATCATTTGTAGTAGTGCAATGATCAAATTCAACAAATTTGTAATCTCAATCTTGTTAATAACAAGATAGGCGGAAACTATAATTCTTTCTCATTTCGGAAGTATGAACATCTTTAACAAGATTGTTCTACCCAAAGTAAACTTTTAGGCTATACCAATACCGAAATTCCTAGTGATGTGAGTATATTTCAACGCCACTTTGTTTCAAAACGATTTGGTTCAACTTTTGAACAATAATCTATCAAAACAAATATGGTGTAAAACACCTATATGTATCAACCTCTCACTGTATCCATAGTTCACATTAACTAAGCCTGAAAAGCGTTGTTAATAATATTTGATATCCTTGCGAGTCTGCCGTGCAAGAATAGCAAATAATCTCATAATCAATATTATGTTCATTTCTTGGTGAGAGTTGATATTCTCATTTGTTTTGACTGGGTTTCTAATTATTTCGGTTTTGAGTTCGTATAAAATTTCATCTCATAAGTTCAAAACTTATATGAGTCACATGTTTATTGTCATACACAATAATTCTCAATATCTTGTTTCCCTAAAATTTATTCTAAGATTAAACAATCAATTTGTTCATTGGTTTATTAGTTTACAAATAGTTCATCAAACATACCTCAATTGCTTTTAAAGCTCAATTGGTTATAAACCATTGTCCACTCTTTGCACACCAACAAAGAAATCAGCAACCCCATTGCTCCACACATCGATTAATCTCCCGCAATTTTATTTCATTGAAAAATAAAAATTTGCTCAAGTAAGTGAATTTTCACCTGTCACAATCATTTAGATGTGAGCATTTGTAACTAAAAATAAGTAAGGTATGCATTTACATAATTACTTGAAAATCAAATAAAATATAGTACTCCAAGTTTCTCTTGAGTGTCAAATAAAGATTCAAAATTATATAGTTATAACATCATATATTTATAACTCTCTATCAAGCATTTTATCAAACATATGTGGTGCACTATTTTGATTGCTAACAATAATCTTCCTTTTCATTACCAAAACAAGAGTAACAAAAAATTGGAATCAAAACATGATTTTTAAAGTAATTTCTTACATCTCTAATCTTTAATCTCAAGTATCATATACGTCTTATATTTTGGAAAAACATACACAACGATTTTAAAATCACTACGTCTCTCAAACTAAAAATCCAAACGGAAAATCTCAAAATGGGTTTTGAAGATAAGTTCCTTATCTACAATTTTCATATTGTACACAAATCCAAAATATCAACACAAAGATCTTAAAAACGAATTCAACAAGGACTAAATTTCTGCTCGTCAGGAATTTTCAGCAACGTTGTGCAGTTTCTAAAATACTTTAAAAATAGTTTTAGAACTCCAAAAATTCTGAAATTTCGCATGGATGACCTGCATGATGTCTAATACACCCGGTTAAAATTTCAAGACCCAATTCAATTTCGTGTAGGAGATAAAAATAAGACTCTACAGCATGTTAAAAACATTCGTTTAACATCAACAATATTTGCCTATGTCAACTGTTCACAAAGAAAAAATATTTAACCATGTTATTCCTAGTCCATCAATATTAGACATAAAATTAACTCTAGGTATCGTTAAAAAGTTACCTAAAATCTCAAGCATCATGTTTAATCGTTAAAGAAAAATATTCCTAATTGGTTATAATTCTATCAAACAAAATAAAACAATGATACTTATCGCGTTTGAGCAATTGTTTTCTTTAGTTAGTATCCATGGCGTAATAAATCGTCTTAAAATTGTTGGAACAATTGCCGAATTATGCCTGCACAACAAATAAAATCAAACACGATACAAATTGTTATGGTTGAATCGCGGACTAGGTCGCTTTCTTTAAGACGTTTCGCGCTCTGCGCCAAGATTGTGCAAGCATTCTTCAATGGCGCGTCGTCCCAGGATAAAACAACCGAGATCAATCTCTTACACTATCGCTCTTGCACGGTGAGAGGATGTGAAACATCTACACTTCATTCTTGCTCAGAAACTCTTTAGGAAAATCAAGGATGATCACACACTTGTTTTTTTCTTTCTCACAAAAAATCCATTTTTCTTTAAAACTCAAAAGACACAAAATGGAAAAGCTCTCACACACTATAGAAAAGGTTTCAAAAACTCTCTATATAATAAAATTCTGATTTTATTTTTTAATATCCAAGAATAAATATGGGATTAAATGAAAGACATTATTATGATGTTAATGAGCATCATTAACCCATTCAACAAAAAAACGGTTTTTGGCATTAACACAAAATAAATTTATTACCTAAGAGAGAGAATAATTGTCACATTAAAAACATTTAAATGAGACACTAAATTTTGGAAATCAATAATATTTTTAAAACATATAATCCCAACAGTAACAATAAAGATGGAGTATGGTAGTTGAGAAGAGCCCAAGCAAGGTGATGTGGCGATTGACCGGCAGTGATGATTATGGGTTTGATCTTGGTTGAGTTTGAGAACGGTGATGAGGATTGCTGCCGTGGTGATTATGATTAAACGGTGACTGAAGTTTTACGGATGAGGAGAAGCAGTCATGGAAGAATGAGAATTTAGTCATGAAGGGACGGTAAGACAGAAGCAGATGAGACTTGAATTTTGCATCCACTCAAACCAAAAATAAAAACGGAAAATGGGTCATTTGTCCAAAAAAATTTAAAACACGGTTCAAATGGACGAGTAAAAACTCTTATGGGTGAAATGGACAAAAAAAGAATAGCAAGGATGAAACTGGATGCATCCTGGCTTATACTTAAAAAAATAGCAAGGATGAAACTGGATGCATCCTGTGTAAAATAAAAATAAGAAAAAATATTTGAAAATGGACAGGATGAAACCTGGTTACATCCCGCCTATTTTTAAATTTTTGTCCATTTAAAACGATATCTAAACCTGACTGTCCTTTTCACCCAGGAAATTTTGATTTTGGTCTTTTTAACCAATTTTGTGAAATAAAAAAATCCTTACAATTCTAAGGGTATTTATGGAAAAGGCAGCATTTGTTAAAACAATTTCTTAAAAGTCTAAGTGCAGAAATCCAAGACAAAAACTGATACAATCTATACAAAATATTAATGCTTAACGTATGCCCTGGTATACAAGTTAATACTTTGCCATTTTTTTTTTTTGATTTTTGAAACTGAATTCGGAGCGGAGGTATCGAGTAATCCGAGACATTTTCTGCTTTTTCCGTCCAAATGAATAATTAAGAATCAATCCCTGGAAACAAGGACTGTAAAGTGTAAACACACGTTTTCGAAATTAAAAAGTTACCGTTTTGGCATATATGCGGACATGTTTGGTAATCCGAGATATTTTCTGTTCTTTTCCATTAATGAAAAATCCTTGGAAACAAGGAAAGGAGACTGTAAAGCGTAAACACGTTTGTAATAAAAGTTACAGTTTTGGCACATTATCGAAATCAAAAGTAGAGTAGTTGGGAGGAGTTGTTGAGAATCTGGTAATTTGTCTTCCTGTCTCTAAAATTTTGTTGTTTCAGGAATCAATCCACGTTTTCGGAGTCAAAGTCGAGTAGTTCCAGACTTCCAGATTCTGGAGGAGTGAATCGTCAGCTCACTATCAAAATTTAATATGACCAAGGCCAAAATGATGTTTTATCTAGTTGTTCCTTCGTCGTCATAAGAGTAAAAAATGATGTTTTTCGAGTGAAGTTCGTGGAATCTGTAACTCTCAACTATAGTATAATCTATCATTTGTTAATAATAAAAATAAAAGAAATACACACAGCTTATCAAGTTATAGAATCAGAGAACAAGTTGAAAAACTAAATAACATTAAGTAGAGAACTATGAGCAATCCCCATCAAGAACCCGATCATCAATGACGAATATCATCGGAGATTTAAACGAATAATATTCTGAATTTCAGTTTAAAAATTAAACAAAAAGCTCAACTAGTACATAATATTACCTCCGTCTCACTATTAGTTGACCTACTTGACCTACTTTAAAATTTAGTTATAAAGTAGGTCAACTAATAGTGGGACGGAGGGAGTAAATAATAATTAAGATAAACAGAACAACTAATTTTTATATGGAAACATACATGGAATAAGAAGGTAACTGAATCTTCAATGGAAGGACCACGTTATGGCATGAGTTTGACTGGTACCCAGTAGTGCAGTTTGGTCGGGTAGATGAATGCCCAGTAGTGCTAGGATGACTGTGAGGAAAACCGGGAGAAATCCCGTGGCTCTAATAAGGGTGGGCCCCTCCCGGTTTTTCTCACGGTCGACTAATCATTTTCGATGAATACGTGGAAAATTATTAAAATTGGTTCCAGCTTGATTACTTCAATTACTTAACTACAAGTTCAGAACCAATGGTTGACATTTAAGCCTAACTAGAACACCTGGCACGCGCTGTAATAGCAGGCGTAGATAGTTAAATTTTAAATGCAACCTGGAATGGAAATTCGACAAATTCTCAAAACCCGTTTCCAGTGGGGGTGTGGGGGGAAAGCACAGTTTGAATCGACAAAAAGATCACAAGCAAATTAATAGAAGTTTCTAAAAGAAAAAAAAAGAAGGAAAAAAAAAACCCAAAAAATGGTTCTTAATATTTTCCTGTCTAAAAACAAACTACTTTCATGATAAACCAATTATATCTTTTTCCTAATCTTAATTTATTTCATACTCTGACTAGGGTAAAGTAAGAAAGTAATTATTGGCCACATAAACTCTTCTGAGGTCAGTTCACTTTCTAAGAGCATATCCTATGGGTAGTCTCCAAATGGAGACTAACTCGCCCATATGAAGGACTCTCGCTCATATGAACGAGTGAACCCACTATGGGCAAATAAGAAAATGGCACTACACGGGAGACAATTTCCCGTAAAGTAAAAAAATTTCGAAGAAGACGGGGGACAGTCCCCCGTCCAAAAAAAAAGTAAAAAAAAAAAACAAACTTAGACAGGGACAGTCCCCGTAAAACAAAAAAAAAAAAAAAAACTACATGGACGGGAAAGTCCCCCATCCAACAAAAAAACTAAAAAAAAAAAACTAAATAGACGGGGGATAGTCCCCCGTCCAAAAACAAAAATGCAAAAAAAAAAAATTAAAACGGGGGACTGTCCCCCGTTTACTTCTAAAAACAGCAAATTTTTTTGACGGGGATAGTCCCCCGTCTAGTGTGACACTCCCAACCACTCGCTCGATCGAACGAGTGCATGATAGTCTTTGGCTGAAAAGGGACCAAAACACTACCCATAAAAGACTCTAATTTGGTCTAATTGGTAGTGCCCTCCTTCATTTGAAAGAGTGACACTACCCATAGGATTTGCTCTAAAGAACATAGACATTCAACTTGCTAAACTATGGTCATTTGATAAAACAACAAATCATGACAACCAATCAATCTGTCTTCTTTCTTAGTTTTTTTTCTTTTGTTTTGTCCAATTCAATTACATCAGCATATTATGGAGAGATGAAAATGTGAATCACTGAAGAAATCAGAACAAGAAAAACCATACCTGATAATAAGATATTGGTCTCCATAACTGGTGACAACAACTTTCAGAGCCTCCTGCAGTAGATCTGAAATGAACTATATAATAAAGATAGAATTTTAAATAAATTAGTACTCATCTAAAAGCCTCAATGATCGAGAGCACATATCCAATAATATCAATCTGTTCTTCTCCATAAAAAAGAATAAGAGGAAAAAACAGAAAGTCAGAAACTGATAAACTACCGAGTCCATAAACATCACTAATCAAAAAGTCAGAGTAATTTCTAAAATATCAAATAGTATTCCTGAAAAAATAAATAATTCATGTTTACGCTATATAAATAGAATTTAGCCTGTTCTGGTTCTTGACAAAGCTTGAAATGTACTCCCTCGGTTTCTGGAAAATAGTTATTATCACTTTTTCAATTTAGCCTATTTTTAGGCTAAAATGAAAATGTGATAGTACCTCTTTTCCGGAAATGGAGGTAGTATATAATAAGAATGTTTGGTAGCTCAAAAACCGATCTCTTGGTACTTCAAAGAGGCAAATGTAATCAACAGACTTCAGCATACCCAGTAATCAACAAACCTCCACGTCCCATATATAACAGTAATATTAATTACTCGAACACTTATGGAGCTAACAGTGATCAAACCTGAATCATAACTAAACATATTCATGATACATTTCTTCTCATTGTACTGAAAATTTATTATGGTGGAGCCCATTTGCCGTCTTTGAACCTTTCATAGAAGCTGGAGCTTTAGACACAACATAGAAAACTGCAGGCAGAAACAAAAAGGAAAGACAATTTAATAGAAGGGAAAAATGAAGAATTGCACTGAAGTTATAAAGATGACAACTGGCAGATGAATTTCTAGGAAAGAAAGCCCACCAGGGATTTCAGGAATTACGAAGTTCGACTGCCTCAGAAGTCAGAACATTTTGAAGCGTTTTCTTTTTCTTTTCATTTACCTTGACCCAGCTAACAGATACTTTGCCTAGGAAATAAAAACAGTGAAGTTAGCTTTCTGCAAGTAACCTAGATAAATAATCTAGTTTAGCTGTGAGTGCGAGAATATATTTTGCAAGAGTTTGCAATATGCTGCAACAACAAACCAGCAGATTGGAAACTATAACACGTGCATAGATTATTTTGGCATCATGATAAACTTACTTTTAAGGGTAACAGGACATAAATAAGTTCATGATCATCCCGATGGACCATGATGGGCCAACAATGACCATCACCCAAACTAAGAATTCTTTTACGTACTAAGGTTTATAATTATGACCCAGAGTCCATAGACATCAAATTTCGCTTCTATTGTACTTTATTCAACTAATTAAACATAATGTTATAATTATGGGAAACATGTGAGAGGAATATTGGCTATCGGTCCTACATAGCTCAGTGGAACCATCAACATAGAGGTGTAGCCGTCTAACAAATCATCTTTATTTTCTTCCATTCCTCATAGAAGAATGTTTAGGAAAAGTATGGATATGTTGTCTTCCCACAGATAGCAAACAAAAGACAACTCCAGATGTACATTACCTGCTGAGGCGCTGTCAGTTAAACTCGCACTAGCATCTTTCTCTCCTTCAATGATGCTTTCGGCGAGAGAACCGGCACTGCCTTCTAGAGATGCCGAAGATATTCCATCTTTGATAAGGGAGATCCAGCGTCAACCTGATGATTCGATGGTTAACAAACATTTGGAATGCAGAATGCCCATTGAAAACACATCCAACACGTTCATGAACTAATGGTGGATCTTAACTTTACACATTACACCAAAAGAAATGCATTCAAAGTTGGCCATACCTCATAATACAAGTCGATAGCTTCACGGGTGTAAGCATGTTCTCTATCCCAAAGTAATAATGGAGAACTTTCTGCAAACATGTTTGAAGCTAAGGACATCATAAATTACTTAAATGCTACTAGCCTATAACTCCCGAGTAGTAGATTCACAATTCGCGAAGATAATTGAGGTATAATCAGAGTCATTAAACGGTTAATTACTCAAACAATTCCGGCATCTGGGTAGTGCACTAGTGCTCTTTGCCCCCCATCTTTAATTAACATACCCATTGCCCTTTATCCTACAGCAACAAACAAAATTAAAACACCTTATCCTTTGGAATTAAGCAAGCAAGAGTTCCGTAAAATCTACGAACATATATACATGGAGAGTTCAAATTAAAACCTTGTTCAGAAACTATCCCAAGAACAACGAAACGAAAGATTATATTCGAGAAAATCTATACTGAAGTCGCGGAGAATTCATATTTAGTGAGGAGCTATCAGCAAATAGAATCTTAACCCTATGTTAATTTCTTAATGGGATACTAGTAGTAGTAAAGTAAACACTGAGTTGTGACCGATATTTTAATTTTACTTTACAAGGTGTAGATACTACGTAATTTGACACAGCAGAGCGAGAAAGAGGAATAACCTTGAGTTAGTTCGAAGGCAGATATATGATTCTTTGATAGCAGCAATGGAATCTAGGTCGGTCGGTTTTCTCGTTTTCTGTGAAGGGTTCTTCTGCTCCATTAACAGATCACCATGATTAACAGCAACTTCTCCCACTCCCTCACTCTCTGCCTCACTCACTGGGGCAAATAAATCGAAAATGTTATATCTACCGGGGCTCAAAATCCCGGGAGATTACCGTGTCTCACATGTATGTGGGCCCACAGGGGTAAACAACACCCCCTATAATTCTCTGTCGTGGGGGGCCGGGCTGTGAGTCACGGGATTTCTCCCGGTACCCAGCCCCGGTCAGTGTAGCATCACTCCAAATAAATGGCTTTACTACTCCTTCCTTGGTAAAAGCATAGTTGATTTGTCGGATTTAACCCTAGTGGTCGTTCTGCCAGTGGCTTCAGATGAGTAGAGGATATCGGTATGAGTTTTGCAAGGCTTTGTTGAGTTTTGGGAACTCTTCTGGGTCCTGATCCAATATTTCTAAGGGCTAATAATGGATTTTCATGCTAAGGGCTCACTGGGACGTTTTTGTGTTAAAATGCCAAGATTAAGGTGCTCTCGGACATAATCAAACGGATTCGCAAAGGCTGAGCGTTTATCCGATTAGAGAAAAAAGCGCTGATGAGGATTCGCTGTCTTGGATGTGTCTGTGATAGACCTGGAACCGTTTGCTAATGAGATAACACTTTTATGATTTCGACTTTATTTTTCAGGAAATGTTATGTAAGTCGATGAAAAATCCTTCTTTTGATCTAAAACTCGGATCTAGATTTGTGAGAACTTTTTGTCATGACTGGTGGTTGGAAATCAGTTTCCTCCCTAATAGTAACCATTAGGGCTGCACATGGTCCGGTACGGCCATGTTCTCTTATGGAACCGGTCTCTGTACTTGATGTTGGCCGGTACCTCCTTTTGAGGACTGGTACCTGTACCTATACCTCCGGTACCGGGTTTTTACCTAGTATAGAAATGTTCTCAGAATACATAAAAAAAAAACGGATCCAAATACACCAAACAGATCTGAGTTTTGATAATCAATACAATCCATACAAATATTTTCCTACTACAATGAACATATTTCTAATTCTTCTGTTCACCAGGACAACCGAGTTTGATGTGTTTCATCTAATGGTCTTGATAATACAGCTTTATCAAAATCATTTAGATTTCTGCTTCTATCAATGTCTGTTGCTGAATCTGCCTTGTATTTTTAATGACATCCCCATGGATGTCTTCCATCATATTTAGTAATTACTTCATAACAAAACATCTCGGACCCTAAATATCAACAGAATCAAATCATCAATCAATTTAATCCAAACAAAACCCTAAAAAATCCACACAATAGTCAAACAATAAATTGAGATTCTTCAACTAAAAATTTCATTTTCAAAATAATTAAAATCAATTAGCTATCATTAATAATAAAAATTATACCTAAGAATACCTATTTTTGAAAAAAACCCAAGTTATAAATCTAGGGCTCGTTTTACTGAGAACCCCTGAAAAATTGAAACAAAATTGAAAATAACTAAACCAAAATCGAAGTAAAGAGAAATAGAAGAATAAGAAGAATTGAAGTTATAAATCTAGGGTTTGTTTTACCTTATTCCAGATGGTGATGAAGAAGGAGTAATAATTTCTTCTGCTCCTTGCTTTTGAACAAGAAAAGTAGAAACAAAAGTAAAAACAAGAGAGTAACACGAACAACATGGTGGTAATTGTGGTGGTGGAGGTTGTAATGGAGACTGGTGAGTGGTTGCGGCGTTGGCTCTCTGTGAAGATGAAGAAGAAAAAAGAAATGGAGAAGAGAAGAGAAACTGGCTAGGTCATTGTCTTATCAAGAATGTATATGTTAAGTGGACGGTTAGGATAGATTTTAACCTTATAATCAATGGTCCAAGTTTACTGGGTACTATCGGTCCGGGGTGGCCGGGAATAAGGTAAGAACCGGTACCTGTCCCGGTCTGCACCGGTTCTCATATTCTATTCCCAGTCCCTATACCGGTCACACCGGTTCCGGTTCAGTACCGGCCCGGGTTTTCCGGTTCCAGGCCGGTTCTTCGGTTCCCAACCGGTTCTTGTGCAGCCCTAGTAACCATGGTTGAGATATGAAACTGTAATTGAGTGGACAACCTCCCATCGTGGTCGCCAAAATGTAGTTACCTAAGAATGGTGAGATGGTAGAAATAGTATTTTAGGGTTTCTGAGTGTGAGTTTCGGGAAGTTGAGCACGAACAGTTTTCACCTAAACCACGCACAATGTCCATTCAAAGGCTGTTTCAGTCACAGAACGAAAAGGGGCTAGTCTTAGGGAGGGAAGTTGAAGAGAGAGAGAGAGAGACAGAGTATTCTAAGTTTTGCATAAGAATTGCTCTGAGTTGTCGAGAGAAAGTTGTCCTTCGCTTGGAAAAATAGATGACCTATTTATAGCTGAATTCTCTGATCTCTAGTCGGTGAAAATATGGTTTGCTCGCCGTGCGGATCACTTTACCCGTATTTTCAGGAATAGATAAGGATAAGTGAAATCGTCCTTATCTTAAATTCATTTGACCGACTTTACTCTCTTTCATGTGACGAGGAAATATCAAAATATTTCTCATATGTGTCGTAGACCGCCGGACCAAAACCCTAATTAATATCCTCCCATTTGTTTATGACTGAAGTAGCAGGGTAGGATATTCTATGTAGATGATGTGGGTCAAGACTCATGATAGAAGAATATTCCATGATTTACGAGTATGACTAGGATGAGTCATGTGTTGGGAAAAGAATACCTTGAAATTCGTGTGTAGAACATGGAAAGAGCTGAGGCTGAGTTTTATATTTGTGTGGTCGGCCACATGTGGCTTGTGAAAGTGAAATACTTGTTTGTGGATCCCTCATATGTGGAGCTCCAAGGATCCTATTCACGTTTTTGGATAAACATGTAGGATTTAGACTCAATTTACTAGCCGTGAGCGTGTTTGAGAAGCTGAAAAAGAGGCTCGTGCCTTAGGTGAGGCTTATGCCTAAGCCTTGTGATCGTACAAGACTCTAAAATGAGCTCACATTGCTCAGAGCTTGTAAGGCCGGCTAGGTATTTGATGTATAAAGTTTGAGCCTCTTTAAGTTTGGTGGACTGATACTGATGCGTGTCGTAACCACAACAAATTAATTAATACTTTACTACCTAATTAACAAGTAATATAGGGTAGTCAAGGTCGATCCCACGAGGAGCAAGAGATTCTAGTTGTAAAAATTGTCACGAAAAGGGGGGTGTAAAAAAGCAAAAGAAAATAAACAAAGCAATTAAAAGATAAAGTTGAAAGCAATAAGAGAGATTTAGATCAAGGAATCCTTCTTCGTTGCGAAACAATGATTAAAGTTATGTTCTATTCTACTTGTTATTAGTCACAGATTATCACCAACCGTAGGATAGCATGTACGCTTAGCTAGCCCCAAAAATCCCTAATTTCACCGAGTAACAGTCCGCTTAGTTATCGATTCTATTCAAAAGAACCACCTTGAGGTCCGCTTACAAGATGTAATTCCACTGAATGCATTAAGATTTATGAATTTAGGTTTAGTACTAGTAGTTAAACTCGGTTCGCTTGGTTCACTTTCTAGTGTTGTTTCTACACACAATTGCTCCACGAATCCCTCCGCAAGGTCTTGTGTTTTCTACTTGTGTAAAGTGTCGAGAACGATTACTTATTCCCTAACTTATACTAGATTTAGATTAAACTAACAAATCAATTTAGCATGCATTCTAAACAATCTATCAATCAATCATGAATGTCATTAAGATCATTCCTATTAGTAAAAACAAACGATAATCATGTGAAAACTTCAAGATATAATTAAAAACAAAAACTCAAATCATATTAAGAACTAGGAATTCATCCTCAATCAATAAAATTAGCTACTCATGTTAAAGAGTTCACACAAAGAATAAGAAAAGAAAAGAATTGTTGTGTGTGTAGAGATGTGTGTGTAAAAAGATGTAGAAAAACTTCTCTATTTATAGGCTTCAATATTCTCCAAATCTTCCAAGGAATAGAATCCTTTTTCTTTTGCAATTCAATTTCCAATTCCAAGCTTTTCTCAACTCTTCCACCTTCTCTTTCCAAATTTGAGTCCAATTCTCCATCCAATTCCTAGCCCAAGTCTTCACACCCATGAGAGAAGTCCATAGAAAATTCTGGAATTTTTGGCTCATGGGAAAACTGGGATTGTGGCCGGAATTTGGCTTGGAAACGTCACCGCCGGCAACTTTGAAATTCATTTCACGGTCATTTGGAATCTTTGGCGGAATATTCCGTCGTCTGATTAGGACTAACGGTCAAACAGGTCAACCGTCACCAACTGTTATTCAAAGGTCAAGGAGAAGGAGTGAGTCGGACTCGAGGTTGGCTTCGACTCGGCTAATCTGGGCTTACTCGGTGAGTCAGAACTGAGTCAGAAGCTTACTCGGCTGACTTGATCTAATTCAGCTAACCGGAATCGGTCACTGAACTCGGTTGGGATCGGTCATCGGGATCGTCGGATCGGTCCGAGTCGACTCGCGGAAGGATGATTTGGCCGAGTTTCGGCTATTCTGAGGACTTTCCGGCCAATTTCGGGCCTTTCTTTAGTGTCTTCTCTGTTAAGAATCCTACACATACATCTAAAGACTCATTCATTCACAACTTCCCTGTACAGAGCTTCAATCGTTCTTCCATTCCTCCCTGCAACCACCAGCTCTTCTTGAAATCTCAGCTCAAGCCATTCATGCCTGCAAGACCAACTCTGTAATGAATAACCACCAGTTCCGTGGCAAGCATCATACCACCACCATAAGCAGCAACTAAACAAGAGTCTCCTCCTCGCCCTGAACCACCAACACATTATAGTCAGCAGCTTTATCAAACCAACTTGAACCACTACCTAGCCATCTCTCCCAATTGTCAGTACTTCACTAATCCATTTCTGTCAAGTTTCAACACAGTCTCAGACCCATTCTAGTAATCCATGTCTGCTCAGAACCACCTTCTCTAACCATCTCAATTCACAAATCGAGCAACTTCTCAAACCCTGGTTTCTTCTCTGCGTTTAAATTCCACAATACTCAGCTACTGCAACAGCTTCTTTCCTGAGTCTTTTCAATACCCATTATTGATTCCATAGCAACAACTTGCCTTGAATCGACTTCATCATTAGCATCCATCTCCAACAAACCCATTTCTCGATATCTTGATTCGATTCAAATCCATTCAATCCTCGATTATCGAACTCAAAACCCATTGTTCCTCTCACCAACTGAGACCGCCATCATCTCCGAACCCAATCTTTATTATCATCTTCTCTGCCTCAATTCAGCTTCAAAAACCCATTTGCTCATACATCAGCTCACAACTCTTCTTATCCGTAAGACCCATTTCTTCTCATACATACTGACTCACAATCGACGGCAATCATCTCGATTCACAAAGATCGAGTGTCTATTCTCAAACTCTCGGCACTCACTTCGATCTACTCAACTCCATCTTCTCTACACCTTCACTACTGACTCAATCGCACCCTATCTCCCCGAGCTTCAATCGAATCAAACCCTCGATTTACAGCGTCACCACACTCTTCATCTACTGAGTTCGACAGTAACAAACCCATCTGTAGTTTTTCATCTCGATCTGAATCCGTCATCAACCATCCCCGAGCTCAATCAAATTCTTCACCGTCACTAGCTAGTTCTTTACCAGCTCGAGCTTGTCTTGACTCTCTCTCGATCTTTGACACTCGGCAACTCACGTCTCAATCGATTCATTGATGCAATCATCGAACCCTTAACAGACCCATTAATTTCTCAGATTCAATCCCCATCTCCCTGAGCTCTATCTCTCATTCAATTTCTCAGCGAACCCATTTCCCGATTCCATCATTGAGATCTCTCACAAATGAATTCCTTCATCTCTCGAGCTTTCATTCTTCTCGTCGCTCAATCAACACCACCAGACGCAGCTTCATCCATCTAACCCAGTCGATCTCGATTCAACAAACTCTAGTTCCCGTGTTTGCCTTTTCGACCATGAATCAACTTATATAAATCTCATACAACCACGAACTGGTTTCTACTCGGTCGAATTCAATCTCTGGCTTTCAGACGCAGCCATTGTCTGCTCTTCTCAATTTCAGGTGAGATTGGGTAAATGAGAATGATTGAAGAGAAAGAAAAACCCTTTCTCGATTTAGGGTGAAGGTAAAGTAGGGTAGGATGGTTACACCCCAAGGACAGTGACCACCCCAATTGGGTGCTCATAATAGGATGTCACTTCTGATAAGGGCTAGCCAGATGGCAGCCCCTTAACCTTGATTAGTCTGTCTTTAAAACTTCCCAAAAGGGTTACCCCTTAACCATTACTGGGCTCCGGATAGTGTTCGCCCGTAAAATGACCTTTTTGCCCTTTTGACTTAAATTGGGTGATTTCTTCTTCTTTTCCTCCGTGCGACTCCATAGTAGCTATAAAACTCAAAACAAGCGTAAAATACATAATTTACACGAAAAATAGCAAAGAAAGCATAAACTACTAGATAGTAAATACGGTGTATTCTACACCTATCAGATACCGAGACTAATAATGTCTTTTGTCCTTATAAGATTGTCGCAATGAGAACTATGAAAACTTTGTCTTCGGTCATCATATCTCTTGTGGATGTGCTAGGAGTCAATCATGAAGTTGTCCATATCATGGGGCAGACAAGACCAGTGGAAGGAGTCTGTCAGTATCTCAAGAGGATGTTCCAGGAGTTTGTCATGAAACTCGGTGGCCGAACTGTCAGTATATCCCGCGTGGATATTCTAGGAACCACTCATGAGGCCCAGGTAAGATGAGTCGTGGACTAGAGTAAACATGACCAGTTGTATCTCGCTGGGAAACCAGTCTCTGATCTATGTCGTACTTACCGAGACATTAAGTCTCTGCTCATGCTCATGAGTCAGTCGTGGGCGTTTGATGATCAGTGTTTAGAGACTTCATGACCAGTGTGTCTCGCGCAAACGTGTGTTAGGGATCGTGGCATCATGACCAGGACTGAGGTTAGGGCCACCAGGACTGAGGTTAGGGCCGAGCTCCTCTTTTAGCGATCAGAAATCAAGCTTGAACTTCGTCTCTAAAGATGAGGCTTAACTTCGTCTTTTGACGACGAGAGTCGTATCACATCTTCAAAACCTTCCTAATATGTTGATCCTCATCTTTTGAATTTCACATTTGACGTGGATACTGAGGGAGTTGCAAAATAACTGTTTGTGCCCCTTTGCTCGACTTTCGGTAAAATGGCTATTTTGCCCCTACTGCGGAACTTAATGAAAATTATTTTTGCCTCTAGCTATAAAATGATTGTTTTTCCCTGGTGCATGACGTGGTCTCAAAATTTATCCGAATAACTAATTTACCCTTCGCTCAAATTCTCCATCTACATGGACAAACTTATAATATCATGGTGATGGATGTTTTCTTTACTCTTACATCAATGTTAAAGGTTTTAATATGTTGTGATGGTGCTTGTAAAGAGAACCCAGGGGTTGCAGGATATGACTTTGTAGCTATGATGCACGAATACTGATACGAGGACACGAATACGGGGATTCGTTAATTTTCTAAAAATAGGGATACGGGATAAGGTGAGATACACATATTTATTAAAATAATTAATTTAACAATAATTCACTTTACTGGAAAAAAATCACATAATTTTTTCCCCTAAATAGTATTGGGAATATTAAAAAAAATAATAGATAAAAACTAGGATCTAACACTGCTTGCTCACCCATCACTCATCAATAAAGTCTTCACCGAAGAGCATAGTTTTTAGTTCTATTTCGTCAAGTGAATTCTCCTGCCCCATCTAGTGGATCAAATACATCTCCACCAATGTCCCACATTCTACTTTCCCCTTTCGTGTAATTTTTACCTTTTCTTGAAATGAATGAAGATTACTATGAACAAACACATAATCCTCAACACGTTGGGGTCCAATCTTATTTTACTTCATTGAATGGATAAAATATATGTGCCCCAAGAAGCCTTAAAGCTAAGTTTGTAGCACTGAGGCTGAAGCACCATAATATATCCACCATGTCTTCGGATCCAAAGCTCCCCTATCATGTAATTTTGATAAGTATGATTATATATATAAATATTTGTTAAATTTTTTTATTATATAATATATTGAATTTGTTTAGAATATATTTTAGGGATATTTTGATTTTGGGTCACAAAAAAGTGACCAGAGTTGCGTTTAGGTCATGGGAAAATTTTAATTAGAGTTTGGGTCACATGACCGTCATTGACCATCTTGACCGTTAGTTCATTATTTATTTCTTAAAATTAATTTTAATTTATCTAACTCCATTAGGTGCCGTTAACTCAACTATCACCACCACCACCACCACTTCTGGCACAACCACCACCACCTCCGCCTCCTTCAGTTCAAGCAACACCACCACCTCCTTAAGACAAATACGGAAAATGGAAATACGGAAGAAGAAAAAAAACAGAGAGAACTCAAGTTTTGGAGATGGTAGTGATCCGTTAACGGTGAGAAATTAGTAGAAATTATGGTTTTGTTTTTGTTTGAGTTGATTAGTACTAGCACATGTTTTGACCAAGTGCAGTCATCCATTTTTAATTTCCTCTTAGAAGTTTCAGATTAGGTAAGTTATGGTTGAATCAATGTTCTGTTTGTTCATATGGCCAGATTCGATCATGCATCACCATGATTCAGTCAAAAGAAGATGCATGTGCATACAATCTTGTTCAAAGAAGCTGGTGCTAATTGATGCCTACTAGGTGCTCGACTTGGGCTCTCAAAGCGACATCGCATTCTTCCCAATGAACATGCATCGAACATACATTAATGGTGATAAGCAAATAAAATAGGGTTTGTTCGATCAACAGAGAAAATGGGAATGAATTAGAGAAAAGGGTTATTAAAATGGAAAGAAATCTATGTATTTGTGTCGATTGTAAATTAGGATTTTTTTCTCTAGGTTTAGATAAACGAGATCTACATCTGTTGATGGTGTCATAAGGGTAACCAAGGAACGAGAAGAAGAAGACGACTTCTTTTTTTTCTTCCTTTTAGATAGTTATTATTTGGGGAAATCACGACCCTCCATAAACGTGGAGACAAGAAATGTGTCAGATTATATGGAAAATCCGAAGAAGTAATCGAGGAAGAGTTCTTTATTTGGGTTTTCAACTGCTATCTTAACCGTACCCGTTAAGGCACAGTTAGTAAATAATTTCAAATGCCAGTATTAGTTAGTCATTTACACACTTAACAGATTTTATAACTGTCAAGGCGGTCAACGAAGGTCTTGTGACCCAAACTTTAATTAAAATTTTCCCGTGACCCAAACGCAACTCTGGTCACTTTTTGGTGACCCAAAGTCAAAATATACCTATATTTTATATTATAGGAAGTATCCCCTTTTAGAGTATCCGAGAGGCATCCCAGAGTATCCCCTACCCTTTTCGTAATTAATAAAAAGGGATACTTTAAATGGATTATCTGATAGGTATCCCAAGTATCTGATACCGGTACATCGTCGGATACGGATACGCCACCGATTTTGAAGATACATGCTTCATAGTTTTGTAGTTAGAGCTGAAAATGCGGGGGTACAACAACCACACCCAACAATTCGTTTGGCAATCTGAGAGGACTTACTCCAATATACTTTGAATAGAATCACCTAGATAGTCAGACTCAATCTTTAGAAAAGTATATCAAAGAGTTTATATCTCTATCTCTCAATTCAATCTGCAATCAGCAAATAAAAATTTGCGAACCCGATTGAATATAAGAGTAGTAACTTGAACGGTACCAAAGACCAATGTTCAAGGATCAATCAATTTCAATCAACAACCAAAGGTTGGATTTCCTAATTGATCGATACAATGCACAACCGGTGATATTTCAATTATATAACAAAATATAATGCGGAAAAGAAATAACACAGATACCGGAATTTTGTTAACGAGGAAAATCGCAAATGCAGAAAAAACCTCGGGACCTATTCCATCTTTGAACACCATACTGTATTAAGCCGCTACATACACTAGCCTACTACCAATGAACTTCAGACTGGACTGTAGTTGAACCCTAATCAATCTCACACTGATTCAAGGTACAGTTGCGTTCCTTACGTCTGCGACCAACAGGATACTACGCACTTGATTCCATTAGCTGATCTCACCCACAACCAAGAGTTGCTACGACCCAAAGTCGAAGACTTGATAAACAAATCTGTCTCACACAGAAAAGTATATTGGAATAGATAAGTCTGTCTCCCACAGAAATACCTATGAGTTTTGTTCTGTCTTTTGATAAATCAAGGTGAACAGGAACCAATTGATAAACCGGTCTTATATTCCCGAAGAACAGCCTATTATTATCAATCACTTCACAATAATCTAAATCGTATGGAAAAGAAACTATATATTGTGGAATCACAAACGATGAGACGAAGGTGTTTGTGATTACTTTTTATCTTTCCTATCGGAGATTAAATATCGAGAAAATCTTAGAGAAGATAGTACTCAGACGAAAGAATCGGGCAAGATCAGAACACACAACTATAGAGAAAATAGTTGGGTCTGGCTTCATAATCCCAATGAAGTCTTCAAGTCGTTAACCTAGAGGGTCTCGTGAGAAACCTAAGGTTAAAGGAGAGTCGACTCTAGCTATGCAACTAGTAACACACAAAAGTGTGGGTATTAGGTTTCCCAGTTGCTAGAGTTCTCCTTTATATAGTTTTCAAATCAGGGTTTGCAATCTAAGTTACCTTGGTAACAAAGCATTCAATATTCACCGTTAGATGAAAAACCCGATTCAACCAAGCTAATATATTTCAACCGTTAGATCAAAATTAGCTTGTTACACACAAAAGAAATGTACCCTCATTTAAGTTCATGTAGTCGTACCTAAACGTGTACACCATGTTGGATCAACAATAGATAACTGAGGTTAGCCATATGAACACTCTCATATCAACCTTATTCATCTTAACCATAACTAGTTCAAATGACTCAAATGAAACTAGTTAAAGAGTTGTTCAATTGCTATATTCCCATAGAAGTATACAAGAACACAATTAAAGCAAAATCGGTTTGATTCACTCGAATCAATTCATGAACATTATAGCCATGGTTTTCAAATATTGCATTCCTTATTATATAAATGTTTAAGTTCATGTACACAACCGATTTTAGAACTTTAACCCTCAAGTATGCAAACGGGTACGCATACTTGAAATACCCGGACCAAGAATGGGTTTCGCCCGATCTCGCAAAACGGCACGCGTACTTCCAATCCCAACAGAAATATTCGGACATGAACCTTACGCCAGTACGCGAACGGGTGCGCATACTTAGGTTCCCGGATTTCTCAAGCCAACATGTACGCGTACAGGTACACATACTATGGTTCCCGGATTTCTCAAGCCAACAGGTACGCGTACGGGTACGCATAATATGGTTCCCGGACATGGATTACATATGTGCAATAGTACACAACATGTCATATCCAATAATGTTTAAGTTTTCTAAACTCTTTTTTCAATCACTGAAACTTTCTTAGAGGATGACAATAGCCGTTTTCACACACTATTAGCATCAAAGCAATTTTCAAGATATTGAAATAATCATAACGAAACATTCCAAGACTACACTAAATGATTGTATCACACAAACCATGTAAGATGTTACTCGGCAATTTTCACATCATATAAGATGAACTTGGTCGAAGCGAAGCTTTCAACACATATTTCGAGAAATATGTAAGCGAGATAAACTCATTCGAAATATCAAATGTGTATATAGAAAACTATATCGTAATACGACTTATGTCTCAATATAGGAGATAAAGTAGAAATAGACTTTCCAAGTGATAGATGAGTTTCAGTCTCCACATACCTTTTTTTCGATGAAGTTCCACAAGCTCCCTTAGTAGTTCTTCGTCTTCAAATGATGAACGTCGTGAAATCTAAACTCAACTACACAATCTATGTCCTAGTCCGAGACATCTATAAATAGGCTAGAAATCAAGACTTATAGTTTTGATCACTAACATTGACAAACATGCTTGAGATAGCAATGCATGCGAGTTCGATCGAGCAGTGCTCTAACAAGAGCTGGTATGGGTGAGTATCTGGTAGCAGTGGCTGGTGGTCTAGGTATTGCCATGATTTTTTCCCCTGAAATAATAGAAATGTTATGTGCAGGAGAGTTTGTTGTTCAAAATAATCATTTGGAGGTAAGTTTAGATCAGACTCAAAAGCTGTCTTGCTAGCTTTCAGAAATAATAAACTCCCATGGTTTATAGTGTCAATATGAATAAGGTAAATGATAGTCTACGAAATTTTGATTTTGATTATTGTACATAGAAGTAAACTTCACTGCTGACAAACTGGCAAACGAAGGTAGTGGTATGAGGAGTGGTTGTGTGAAAGTTTACACAAAGAATAACTCATTTTTTTTTAGAATCTCCATTTCAGGTATTACTGAATTTTGTTTCTTTGTTTGTGTAATTCCATTCATGGTCTTCTTGTATTGTTTTGGTGGTGATTATTGATAAATGAAATGTTATTATTGATTGAGCAAAACAAAAAATGATTCCATATAACCAACCAGGACGAAAGCTAAATACTAGTCTACACTTAAGTATGTGGCCCATATTTATATGCTGACAGGTCTTATATTAAAGTAACAAAAAAATCTAAAACAGTTTTATTACCTAACTGTTTGTCTTTATTTTGTTGTTAACTTCCTATTTTTCCTCAAAAAGAAAGCAATTAAGGGGATTTGGAGGGGGCGGGTTTTTAAATTAATTACGTGTCAAAATATAAAGATGGGCCACATCCAAAATGTATGTGGCCCGACCATATCTATATTGAAGCCCAAAAGTAGTCTCCATTTTTCCTATTAACCTTTTAATTTTGCTGCAACGCAGATTCCGCTATGTACCGAATCTACTGACCTTGGGGGTTTTTCTGGAATCAGACACTTCCTAATTTACACTCTTAACGTTCTGAACCAGTATTACTAGTCTACTACAGTTGTCATCGCAAAACAAGTGTTAAAACTAAAATTCATCTAAACTTGGGTTTCAAGCAATTCTTCTGATTTATAAAGCCACTATTTCATCTCGTTCCCCTATCTTGGCATCTTCATCTTTCTCTCTGAAAATGGCTGGTTTTCTTTCTAAATCATCACCATCAACATCATCATCATCTTCTTCTTCAATTGTTGTTGATTCTAAGAAAAAAAGAAAATCTTTCAGATGTAGATGGAAAACTATTGAAAAGAAGTTCACTAAAACCACAACAGTATGTGATTTAGATGGTATTTTAGAGTGTAATTTTGAAGGAACATTTGCATACATGAGTTGTGATGATGATAAATATCATCAGATTATACAAAGGTGTCACATGTATGATGATAATCAGAAGGGGAAAAGAAAAAGCGGTTTTGATTCTAATGATATATATTGGTGATGGTAATAAAAAGAGTAAAAATAAAAGAATTTTCCCTAATTTTCATGAAGTTTCAAGTTTAGAATCTTTGGCCGAAATTGAGAATGAAATAGAGTCTTTATCATCCCTGCTTGATATTTTTATTAACCGGATTCATGAAGATCAGAAGACGGTTCACATTGATCCAGAAGTAGAAACTGATCATGAATTTGATTACATTGATGAACAAATAGTTCTTCTTCTGATGAATGAGTTTGAAGATGAAATTCATATGTCCACCAACAGCAGTGAATATTGGAGAAATTGTTAGAGCATTGCTCGGTTGAACTCACCAAGCGTTGGTATGTCAAGTTTGGTTGTCATATTTTAGTGTGTCAAAACTCATCTAAAGTCGCTTGATTATATAGTAGAGTCAACTTCATTTAGGTTAGATTAGAAAGTCTAGGAATGTTGAGACATACAAGTATTACTCCGAAGACCTGAAGAATGTGAACAAGTAGCGAACTAGAATGACGATATCATCCTTCCACTTGAGGTTAGTAATATTGACTTGAGCTGTTTCATTCCTAACATATCTTTCAAGTCGTGCTATATTGAAAACATAACTGCGAAGCTGTATATATTGTACATATTGTATAATACTCTAGTGATGTGACATGATCATTTTAGTATGATAATAGTATTAGGGAATTAGACTACGAAGTATAATGCTTATCTTTTGAACTTCGTAGATATGACATCGACATAATCTTGTATATATTGTTATGATTATGTGAATGGGTTATGGTGAAGATTTCATCCTAAGAAATAATATTTTATATTTGTTTAAAGGAAGTATATTCATGAACTTGTTTTATGAATCGAAAGGGAAATCACTAGGCTTATTGGTATGGATATTCATTGCAAATCTTTGGATTACCAATATGTATGAGATGGTAGAACCGATCATAACTTTGTTATGTATCTTGGTATAACTAATCACAATGCCTCACTTATGATTTGGGATGACTATTTTTTATTAATTGGTGTAACCGATCCTAAGTAATCACCATGAGATGGTATGATCGATATTTATAATTGGTGTGACTGATCCTAGTAATTGGTGTGGCCGATCACAGAGTATGTGTAATCGATCATTGTAACTGGTAATCGATCCTGGTAATTGGTGTAACCGATATATCTTGGGAATTGGTGTAACCGATCACAAGCAATATAGTAACAGGTCCTGGTAACTAATGTAACTGATGTAACCGGTCCTGGTAACTTGTGTGACCGATCAAAAATATTTCCATATTGAGGTATAACCGATCCCAGTGATTGGTAGAACTGATTGAACCCATATATGTGATTTGATCAATCACATAGTTATCTTGGAATACATGTGAACCAATTCTAAACTTGTTTGGAAGTGTGGTATAACTGATTCCAAGAATGTAAATCCATGTAGATATGAATAAGGATTTATAACGAAGAGATGTCAACATACTTTGAACACGTACAGTAATTCTTATCATTTATTGTTCAAAGATATTCCTTAGTACTCAAGGAGATCATGTGCTGAAATAAATTAAGAATATATCTTACTATAATAAAGAAAAGACCCCTTTTTGGTGAAGCCTTCTTTTGGTGAAGCTTTTTCACATGACAATAATACCCCCATTAACTAAGTTAATATTTGTATATTTACGAATGCCATTGTTTTAAAAATAGATCAAAAAATTAAAACTTAAATATCTTTAAAAATACATATCGGATTTTTGCAAAATTGATATATTTGGAAAGCTCTTTAAATTATCTATGTAATGAGTACAAACAAGGATATTAAATTTTTATTTTAAGATTTTTTTTCTCCATTATTATCAAATTTGGTGTTGTTAAAAGAATCCAATTCAAGCATGTGCATCGCACATGTGGCCTTACTAGTTTTAATTAAGGTTATTAGTTTTATATACATTAATTACTAGCAATTAATTACTAGCAATTAATGTGTAGCTCTAGAAAATAAAAGTTAGTAAATGTGCATTTACTGAATGGATCTTTTCTACTGAGATATTTAGGAAATATTGGAAAAGCATTTATTGGAATTAGAAAAACTGAATTTTGCTATTCATTGCATATCTTGAGAATATTTTCGGTTTTGGAAATTCCTTGGTGTCGAAACATCTTTGGTCTATAAATACCTAAGTTTTCATTTCTAGCAAACTATCCTAAGAGCCAGACAAACTTCATTTCTTGTTATTTCTGGTGGAGCCGTCTATTCGGAGAGGAAAGTATCCTAATTAGGTGAAATCTCTTACGGCCGATTAGTTGTATTGTCTCGACTTTGTCCATAGACGATCACTTTCGGCAGAGGACTTATAGGTTGAAACAAAAAGATTGTGGTGTATTTGGGTACCCTCGTATTTTCAGAAATGGTAAAAGGAAGTTCTCATTAGAATCGATAATACAATACAAAGAGATTTGATGTCTTTGTATAGAGACACTGTACAAAGAAGACAACTCATTACAGCTGTGAAATAAATGGACAGAGAGAGTAACTGTAACTAATCGTTAAACTTAACAGAATATTACATAGATAAAACTAACCGACGTTAGCAGTGTTATTAGCCCCAACAAGTTGAGTTGGGCATACATATGAACACTCAACTTGTCACGCAGAAAATTAAATCTGGCTGAAGTGATGCGTGTCGTAAGTGCAACAAATTAATCAAGATATTTCCCACTAATTAACTAGTAATATAACGGTAGTAAGGATCGTTCCCATAGAGAGATGTAATTGATAGGTTATTTGAATCACCAAAATAAAGTAAAGGGGGGTGTTTAATTAAAGTAAAAGAATAAAAAGATAATAAGATTAAAGGGATGATCAAGGAGTCCTTCGCCGTTACCAAACGTTGACTCAATAGTATACTTATCTATCTTCGTTACAACCGTTTATCAGCAACTGTGGGAAAGCAGTTAGAGCAGTGCTATCCCCAAAGTTCATTGTGTAACCGGATACCGAAGCGCTCGCATATCAAGTTTTATCCAACCGAACCACCAAGTAGTAGAGCACTCAAGGTGTAGCCCAATCAGAAGCTTTAAGTTATGCGAACTTAGGTTGATCCCAGGATTCTCAGCAGTTAGACTCTTAGCGCAAGGTCCACTTACTAGTGTTGTATTCACACACGATTTCTCCACAGAATCCCTCTGCGAGGTCTCACGTTCTCTACTTGTTAAGGATTATTCAAAAATTACACGGATATCCTAACCCTTTACTAGCAATAGAATGATCAACAGATTAATCTAGCGTGCACTCCAAACAATCTAATTAATGAATCATAAACCCTAATCATAGTGACACCAAACGATGATGTTATTAAAACTCCGAATATATTTATATAATAAAGCTTCACGCTTAGAATATTTAATTCATCCTGTTAGATAAATGCTCAGTCGAACTCGCAGGCGTTACTATCTCAAGCTTGTTTGTCAAGTTTAGTTGATCAAAACTATATACTTGATTTCTATTCTACTTATAGCTATGTCTCGGATTAGGATAAAAGTGTAGTTGAGCTTTAGACTTCAGGGCGTTCACCAAATGAAGATGAATATCTACTGAGGAGATCTTGGAGGAACTTCATCAACAAAAGGTATGTGGAGACTAAAACTTATCTATCACTCAGAAGTCTATTATATTCTATCTTCTAATGAGACTATGTCGTATAACTCTATAGACTTTTACATTATACACATTTGATATTTTGAGCCGAGTTTATCTCGCTTATCTATTTCTCGAAATACGTGTTGGAAGCTTTTTTGCTTTAGCTACGTTCATCACATTCTTGACGAGTTTAGTTGGAGACAATCTATTTGTTGGAAACTAAATATTAAGTCAAAAGATAATCATGTGAAAATTGCCTTGAAACATCTTACATGATTTGTGTGAGACAATCATTTGATGCCGATTTGGAAAGTTTCGTATCGATCATTCGATCACTTGAAAATTACTTATAAGCTAATGGTTTGTGTGAGACATCCATTGTTGTCTTCTAAGGATGTTTCAATGATTGAAATGAGAGTTTAGAACAAATACCTATGTCTGGATACAACACAGTATACGTATATATTATGCGAACTGTATTGGTATGATTCAGGCCGGGGAACTTTGTTTGCATACCTAGTATGCAAACGGTTTTACCTGTAAAGGTCTGGGAACTTTGTTTGCGTACCTAGTATGCAGATGATTTCACCTGAGTTGAGTCCGGGACGGCTGTTTGCGTACCTGGTTTGCAAACGACTGGACAGACCAAGGTCCGGAGCTGCTGTTTGCGTACCTAGTTTGCAAACGCAGTGGTTAAGTTTTAAAATCGGTTATGTATGATTCTCATACTCATGAACTAAAACATTTATGAATTAGGGAATGCAATCTTTGCAAACCGTGGCTTAATGTTCATGAATTGATTATTGTATAAGTACTTTGTACGATTATGAATCAATCCGATTTTGTTTCAATTTGTCCATATATATTTCTATGAGATAGTGAACAATTGAACAACTCTATTTGAAACACAATTAGATTCATTTGATTATCTATCATGATTTATTGATCATCATATTTGATCTAGAAGTATTAGATGAATACGGCTAAGACAAAAGTGCTCATATGGCTAACTTCGGTTAACTGTTACTGAGCCAACTCTATATACACATTTAGGTACGGTTACCCATATCTAAATGAAGGTATAATTCATTTGTGTGTAACAAGCTAAGACCATCTAACGGTGGAGAGATATTGCTTCGGTTTTAAACAAACTTAGCTTGAATCTTAAATCAGGATTTCATCTAACGGTGAATATTGAAATGCTTTGTTACTAAGCTATCTTAGCTTTGATTGAAAGCAAACCCTGATTTGAAGACTATATAAGGGAGAACTCTAGCAACTGGGAAACCTAATCCCCACACCTCTTGTGTGATACTAGTTGCGACTAGAGTCGATTCTCCTTTAGCCAAGTTTTTCTAAAACCATTAGGTTAACGACTTAAAGACTTCATTAGGATTGTGAAGCCAGACCCAACTATTTTCTCTGTAGTTGCATGTTCTGATCTTAATTTTTCTATCGTATTGAGTACTATATTCTCTAAGATTTGCTCGGGATTTAATATCCGATAGGTAAGATAAAAAGTAGTCACAAACATCTCCGTCTCATCGTTTGTGATTCCACAATAACTTGTTTCACTTCCATATGATTAAGTTATTGTGAGGTGATTGATATTACTAGGTTGTTCTTCGGGAATATAAGACCGGTGTATCAATTGGTTCCTGTTCACCTTGATTTATCAAAAAGACGGAACAAAACTCAAAGGTATATTTGTGGGAGACAGATTTATCTATTCAATAGACTTTTTTGTGTGAGACAGATTTGTTTATCAAGTCTTCGACTTTGGGTCGTAACAACTCTTGGTCGTGGGTGAGATCAGCTAAGGGAATCAAGTGCGTAGAGTCGTGTTGGGATTCAGAGACGTAAGGAACGCGACTGTACCTTGATCAGTGTGAGATTTGTTAGGGCTCAACTACATTCTAGTCTGAAGTTAGTTGGTAGTAGGTGATAGACACATTTTTGTGTCTAATTTGATCTCAATACTATATATTGTTGGCGCTCGATTTTGTACTAATTTTGATGTTTTATGTGTTTGTAGGCATTTTTGGAAAATAAACATTTTTGGAAAATTCGGCTCGAAAAGTTGTTAAACGCACCCGGAGGACAACCACTAAACGGAACCCTACTTTGGATAAGGGGCACCTCAGTTGGACACCTGATATTCGCACCCCAGCTGTTGGATAAGGGGCAACCCTTTCTTCTTCATTTGAATTCGTTTTTGGCGGGAAATTGGTTCTTGAAAACCCGAGAGTTTGCACTGAAGATTTCGACGAGTTTCAAGGACATTAAATAGCTGGAGTTGGCATCAAGTATCCTGTTTTGACTAAACAGGGTTGTTAATGTTGTCAGAATCGACTAACTTTGGCTACAATCACGCGTGGGAGAAAACATGGAGTACGTGTATAGGAGGATTTTCTTCATTAAAGTCGAGAAGATTTGGGGAGATTTTTCTTGTTCCAATTAGTCGAGACCAGCCTATTTGATCGAAACAGAGATGGTAAGAGCTTTAATTTCGAGAAAATAGAAGTGTGGTGTGATTTGGAAGAAAACATGGAACGTTTGTTCTTGGAGATATTCTCGGGATTTTCACTTCATCTTTTTAAGGTTTGCATGAGTTTGAAGCGTGCTAAACTTCTTATGGAGCGTGTTTGAGGCTGTTGAGTGTGTGCAGAGTATATTCAGACGTGTCAAGAAGTTGATTCAGGAAATTATTCCCGGTGACTGCATAGGAATTATTACAGATATTTGACGAGTTATTATGGGAGATTCTTGGTGCAGTTGGGTATATAAAGAGTGTTCGAGACTCGTATGGGGGGATGGAGTGATTGGGGAGTAAACAAGGATCAACAGCGTGAGAAATCACGAGTTGCAGAGAGAAGTTTCTGCTGCTGCAGAACTGAAGAACACGAAGAACATAAGACGCCTGTGGACAGTCGTTCATGATACAGTGTGAACGACAAATATTTGAGGGTCGCAACGCTACAGTGTCAGCGACAGTTGAGTTTTATCGTTCTGTAACAGTATCCATTGTAACAAATATAAGTGTTACGAATCTCTGTTTTCATATATTTTCATCCTTGTAAGCACCTTTTGAGCAATGAAATCATACTTTGAGCGTGTTTCCAACATGATGAGCTAAACCCCAATTCTGGGACGATGGAGGAAGACGAATTTCATACATGGGTAAAATTATTTAATTCTCTTTAAGACTTTTGCATTAATTTTAATTGAAATATGATTTGAATTAATTGGTTGTCATTTAATTTGATGAGGTATGCTTAGCTTAAATGTTTTGATACATCATGCTTAGGATTTACAACTAATCTTTTGAGAATCTACATTGGCAAAATCAGAGTCCATTTTAATTTTATTTATTGAGCTTTAATTGTTGAGAATAAATAAATTGAACCTATGTTATGAATTCGACGAAATCCTAGTCCCAGTAACTCTCTTCGTCTTGTGACAATATTTTGTATATATTTTTCTTTTATTTTAGTTTATTAATTCTTAAAATCAATCTCATCAAGTCCGAGTGAACGACAACCTATTTACCACTATCTACAATTCCATCAATTTTTGGCGCCGCCGACGCGGACTTGTTTATAGATTTGTTTTTAGGTTTTATTTTTTATTTTTTGTTCCTTTTTACGTGTTTTGGTATTTCTTGTTTGCTTCCAGATTTGGAGCTGAGCTAAAGAAAAGAAAAGAAAAAGTGCTGAAAAGAAAAGCGAAGCCAAAAAGGAAAGGAAAGAGGAATCCAAAAGGAGTGAAGACGAAGATTTTGTACATAGTTATTTTATTTTTATTATATTTTATTCTTTTATTTTTAGAAACTGTAATTAGGAATATATTTTTGTAATCTTTTATTTTTGGACATTTTAATTTTTTTTTTATTTTTGGACATTGGACATTGGACTTTATTTTTAAAACCCTAAGGAAGGGTTAGTTTAAATATAAACTGC
The DNA here is from genome assembly GCA_023531295.1 of Papaver armeniacum. Classification (NCBI taxonomy): domain Eukaryota; kingdom Viridiplantae; phylum Streptophyta; class Magnoliopsida; order Ranunculales; family Papaveraceae; genus Papaver; species Papaver armeniacum. The sequence goes on along the minus strand of JAJJWW010013014.1, from coordinate 122,617 downwards.
ACAGGGAAGGACGACGGTTACGATACTGTCTCGGCCCCTCCGGTTCGTACACTGACATAGGAGTCAGTGGCCCGAGTCGACTTCAACGGTTCATACCTCGTCTGGTATGGGAGGTAAGTTTATCGAAACACCCGCAAATCCCCTGTCAGCGGGTTTACTGTACTCCTTCGTTTGCATATATGTCGAGGAACTGAATACGGCTACTTTAATTTCCTTGTAAAGGGAAATGCCTAGCCATACAAGATAAGGGTTCGAATTTCATCACCGTTCTCTTCTTTCCCGCCTTAGGAAAACGATACCAAACGCGAACCCAAGCTTAAAATACTGACTAGAACGAGACCGATAGGGTAACAAGCTTTATAGGAAAGTCGTTCGAAAAATATTGGTTACTCTTTTAAGCATACTTCGAAGTTCATAATGGTTTTTGTAAGTTGAATGCGCCGCCTTGTAATGCCGGTGAGGCCTTGGGTATCAAAGCTCCACGGAGCTTCCCTCGTCTCTATTTAGCTTACTTTAACTCAGATTGATTCCAGAGAGGTTTGCTCAAATTGTAACGAATTCCCTTCGAAAGAATAGAAGCTGGTCTAGAAACAATATAAGGGAGCCATCATGCTTTTTGTTTGCTAGATTAAATAGGCTTGTTTTGGTCGAGTCAGCCTTGTTTGTGCTTGTGTAGAATTCCCTTGCAGTTAGGATGTCAAACTGGTATAGCCAATACAACGAATATCCAACTGAACAATATGGACATTACTACTATGACCATAGTGTGAATAGTGGTTGGGAACGCCAACCTTTTGAAGGTTATGGGTCATACCATGGTGAGCCCAATTACTATCCACACGTGTATCAGTCATACGAGCAAGAAGATTATAATACTAGTTCTTCGTCTCTAGAGGATACAATCAAACTATTGAAAAGCAGTCCTTTTTATGATCCTTCATTTCTTATTCCTTCTCTAGAAGAGTCCTCGAGGATTTATCGTAGTCGACACGTAAGTTAACCGAATCGACATATAAGTTAGGCGAGGTGAATAACGTAGTTAAGGACGAAAGGACTGCAACAAAAATCGAATCTTTAGAAGATATCCTCAATAGATTAACTCAAAACTTAGATCCAACACTAAGGGAACTTTCTTTGGAAGAGACCCTTGAGAGGATAGCTGAGTCGACACGTAGACTTGAGTTAGAGACGAACGAAAGTATTGCTCGAAATAACTTGAATTGCAAATATAGTGTATCCAATAATACCCTTGAGAATGAACATAGTTATTCACATAATCAAGATGACGAGGTTAGAATTGGTAACACTACTTGTTTATATGAGGTTCAACCATTTTCATATTATTATAATGATTATGATGTGGATAGTGTTGATGAAGAATCAAGTTTTTAGGCATAGTGATCAGGAATTTGTTACTCCAATTGAGCTTTATAATGACAGTAATATTTCTCGGTTCAAATCCAAATAATTTTAATAATTATTCACCTATTCAAAAGGATGAGGATTTGACTAGAAATACCCCCGTTTTAGACGATGTGGTATTTCCTTTTCACGAAGCCGATGATAGTTTTGAGGAACGAGTTTATTCTGAGAATATTGTTTTAGAGTCTAGCGATTTAGAAACATTAGACTTAGAAAAAGAAAATGAACTCGTATAGATGAGTGAGGATGAAGAATCAATTGACCATTTTCAGGAATCCGATGACCTAGAAATTAGGGAAGTTGTGACTAGTCTTTCTAGAGACTCTGAAAACTCTAAGTTTGGGGGTGATTATCATTCTCCATGTGCTTCAACTCTTAGAAAGGTCCCTCACTTGGGACTTGACATATGTGCCTCAACCATTTTACAAGATTATCTTCATACACGTTTTCCTGAACCTAATGATGTCCAGAAAGAAGTTCAGTTGTTAGAAACCCATCCTCTGGTTGATGTGGTTAGCCCAGGCTACGATACCTCGATTGACTTTGATTTCCCACCAAAAACTTTTTCTTCAATTGTGGGAACTTATGAAATTCAAATGTGTCAAATATTAAGTTTTAAGACTAAACCTAATTGCTTTAGGAGATTAGGGTCGACACATTTGTTTAAGGAAGACCACCACTCTCTTTGTGGTCAGGTGTGTGAGTCAAATCTGATTGACTTAGAGGATCCCCAATTATTCAGGTTATTGTTATGTTCTTCTAAGTTCCTACTTGAGTAATTACAGACTCTACAACCTGATCTTAAGAATCCTTCTTTTGAGGAAGTCCAGCCCATGAAAACATTTTATTTAGACCCTTTTATAGAGCCTGAACCTGAGCCACAACTAGATATAGTTGTCTTAAACAAAAAGTTAAATAAGGGTATGTTCGGTATCTTCATGGTCTGTTGTAATTTTCTCTTCTTTTGGGTAATACTTTTTGATCCAGATGACCCACAGTTATTCCGGTTACTGCAATATGATTATGGGAGGTAACCCATGCTCATGCAACACGGTAATATCTTTCCTTAACTCTTTGCTTCAAGTGGTAACAATTTCTCCTTGTTCATGCTTTTAATTTTATCTTTTGAACATTGAGGACAATGTTAGATTTAAATTTGGGGGTATGGGAGAAACTTTTTAGTTGCAGTACAAATAAATAAACTCCAGAGACTAGAAATTTATGCTTATTAAGGTTGGCACTAACCAATCTAAATGGATGGGAACATCTTGGTTGTAGGAGTTGAGGAACCAATCTGATTAGATGGAAACATCTATAGAGTCTATTCATAAAAGCACAGAGCTCAGGTGTTAGGAAAAAAAACATGGTAGCTTCGCCATATCTCGTTGAATCCTTTTCACCTTCTGTTTTTATTTTTCTTTTCTTATAAGTGATTCGGTGGGGCACACGATTCAAGTTGTTATCATTGCTAGGGTGAAATAGAGTGATTGAGATACCCAACAAAAAAAAAATGTAAAAAAAGAAGAATTGAAACCAGACCATCAGACCAACCGGAATAAATTTTAATAAAGTCGACCACTGGTGCCCTTGTATATGCCAGTTGTGTTGACCTAGAGTTAGGATTATCACCCGTTGGTTCCCTTGTATATGCCAGTTGTGTTGATATTAGTCAGACCGGTATCTAAGTCCATTATGATAGGTTCATCCTAGTAGTGGCCTTCAGACAGATATGGGAAACACCGTTCACCTTAGTCAACATCAAAACCATCTACGTTTTTCTCTACATCCATCTTCTTAATCTATCCATGTGATTGGTTGACTCACGGTTATGATGTCCGAAACTATCCGAGTAGAGCTCTGTCACTTATATATGAATTTTAGTATGCTTGAGTGCAAACTCGTGTACAACAATTGGAATTTCGCATCGTGGTACTTCCTCCTATAGTCAATGATTGTATGCCAACCAAGGATATTCTTTAGTGCCTTTCAAGGTTAAAGTAGATAGTTAGGTCCTGGAGTAAAGGTTTTGTGGGTACACCTCTGGTAAACCCTTCCGAGACTATAACTCGGTCACTAGGGCCACCTAGGGGTTCAAAGGCTTGTTGCACATGCTAAGTGCAATCACGATGCCTGCGACAGTGAGTTAGGATTTTATTTTATTTTCCAGATTAGATTAGCTCGAGGACTAGCAAATAATAAGTTTGGGGGTATTTGATAGACACATTTTTGTGTCTAATTTGATCTCAATACTATATATTGTTGGCGCTCGATTTTGTACTAATTTTGATGTTTTATGTGTTTGTAGGCATTTTTGGGAAATAAACATTTTTGGAAAATTAGGCTCGAAAAGTTGTTAAACGCACCCGGAGGACAACCACTAAACGGAACCCTGCTTTGGATAAGGGGCATTTCGATTGGACACCTGATATTCGTACCCCAGCTGTTGGAAAAGGGGCAACCCTTTCTTCTTCATTTGAATTCGTTTTTGGTGGGAAATTGGTTCTTGAAAACCCGAGAGTTTGCACTGAAGATTTCGACGAGTTTCAGGGAGATTAAATAGCTGGAATTGGCATCAAGTATCCTGTTTTGACTAAACAGGGTTGTTAATGTTGTCAGAATCGACTAACTTTGGCTACAATCACGCGTGGGAGAAAACAGGGAGTACGTGTATAGGAGGATTTTCTTCATTAAAGTCGAGAAGATTTGGGGAGATTTTTCTCGTTCCAATTAGTCGAGACCAGCCTGTTTTATCGAAACAGAGATGGTAAGAGCTTTAATTTCGAGAAAATAGAAGTGTGGTGTGATTTGGAAGAAAACAAGGCACGTTTGTTCTTGGAGATATTCTCGGGATTTTCACTTCATCTTTTGAAGGTTTGCATGAGTTTGAAGCGTGCTAAACTTCTTATGGAGCGTGTTTGAGGCTGTTGAGTGTGTGCAGAGTATATTCAGACGTGTGAAGAAGTTGATTCAGGAAATTATTCCCGGTGACTGCATAGGAATTATTACAGATATTTGACAAGTTATTATGGGAGATTCTTGGTGCAGTTGGGTATATAAAGAGTGTTCGAGACTCGTATGGGGGGATGGAGTGATTGGGGAGTAAGAAATCACGAGTTGCAGAGAGAATTTTCTGCTGCTGCAGAACTGTAGAACACGAAGAACATAAGACGCCTGTGGACAGTCGTTCATGCTACAGTGTGAAAGACAAATATTTGAGGGTCGCAACGCTACAGTGTCAGCGACAGTTGAGTTTTATCGTTCTGTAACAGTGTCCATTGTAACAAATATAAGTGTTACAAATCTCCGTTTTCATATATTTTCATCCTTGTAAGCACCTTTTGAGCAATGAAATCATACTTTGAGCGTGTTTCCAACATGATGAGCTAAACCCCAACACTGGGACGACGGAGGAAGACGAATTTCATACATGGGTAAAATTATTTAATTCTTTTTAAGACTTTTGCATTAATTTTAATTGAAATATGATTTGAATTAATTGGTTGTCATTTAATTTGATGAGGTATGCTTAGCTTAAATGTTTTGATACATCATGCTTAGGATTTACAACTAATCTTTTGAGAATCTACATTGACAAAATCAGAGTCCATTTTAATTTTATTTATTGAGCTTTAATTGTTGAGAATAAATAAATTGAACCTATGTTATGAATTCGACGAAATCCTAGTCCCATTAACTCTCTTCGTCTTGTGACAATATTTTGTATATATTTTTCTTTTATTTTAGTTTATTAATTCTAAATCAATCTCATCAAGTCCGAGTGAACGACAACCTATTTACCACTCTCTACAATTCCATCAGTAGGATAGTGTCTGTAGAGGCTTAATACAGTGTGGTGTTCAATCTGGACTAGGTCCCGGTTTTTCTGCATTTGCGGTTTCCTCGTTAACAAAACTTCTGGTGTCTGTGTTATTTCTTTTATGTATTATATTTTTTTATATAATTGAAATATCACAGGTTGTGCGTTAATCAATCAATTGGTAAATCCAACCTTTGGTTTTTGATTGAAATCGATTGACAAGTTGTTTCTCATAACAATCAGGCTCACAGATTTCTGAAAAAGCGGGGGTCTAACAACCACACCCAATCATTCGTTTAGCAATCTGAATAGACAAACTCCAATATACTTTCAAGAGAATCAACTAGACAGTTAACTCATTATAGAGAAAAGTATATCCAAGAGTTTTGTATCTCTATATCTCAATTAAATCTGCAATCAGCAAATAGAAATTTGCGAGCCCGATTGAATAAAAGAGAAATAAATTGAACGGTACCAAAGACCAATGTTCAAGGATCAATCAATCTCAATCAACAACCAAAGGTTGGATTTCCCAATTGATTGATTAAACGCACAACTTGTGATATTTCAATTATATAAAAATATAATGCGGAAAAGAAATAAAACAGATACCAGAAGTTTTGTTAACGAGGAAACCGCAAATGCAGAAAAACCCCGGGACCTAGTCCAGATTTGAACACCACACTGTATTAAGACGCTACAGACACTAGCCTACTACCAATGAGCTTTGGACTGGACTGTAGTTGAACCCTAATAAATCTCACCCTGATTCAAGGTACAGTTGCGCTCCTTACGTCTCTGATCCCATCAGGATACTATGCACTTGATTCCTTTAGATGATCTCACCTACAACTAAGAGTTTCTACGACCCAAAGTCGAAGAATTGATAAACAAATCTGTCTCACACTGGAAAATTTTATAGAAATAGATAAATTTGTCTCCCACAAAAATACCTACGAGTTTTCTTCGGTCTTTTGATAAATCAAGGTGAACCGGAACCAATTAATAAACCGGACTTATATTTCCGAAGAACAGCCTAGTATTATCAATCACCTCTCAACAATCTTAATCGTATGGTAGCGAAACAAGATGTTGTGGAATCACAAACGATGAGACGAAGATGTTTGTGACTACTTTTTATCTTGCCTATCGAAGAATAAATCTCGAGCCAATCTTAAAGAAAATTGTACTCAAACACGATAGAGGATGCAAGATCAGATCACGCAACTACATAGAAAATAGTTGGGTTTGGCTTCACAATCCTAATGAAGTCATCAAGTCGTTAACCTACAAGGTTTCGTGAAAAACCTAAGGTTAAAGGAGAATCGACTCTAGCTTATGCAACTAGTATCACACAGGAGGTGTGGGGATTAGGTTTCCTAGTTGCTAGAGTTCTCCTTTATATAGTTTTCAAATCCGGGTTTGCAATCTAAGTTACCTTGGTAACAAAGCATTCAATATTCACCGTTAGATGAAAACCTGATTAGATTCAAGCTAATATCTTTCAACCGTTAGTTCAAACTTATATTGTTATACACAAATGAAATGTACCCTCATTTAGGTTTATGTAACCGTACCTAAACATGTACACCATGTTGGCTCAACCGTAGTTAACCGAGGTTAGCTATATGAATACTCTTATATCAACCTTATTCATATTAACCATAACTAGTTCAAATAACTCAAATGAAACTAGTTAAAGAGTTTTTCAATTGCTATATTCTCATAGAAGTATACAAGAACACAATTGAAGCAAAATCGGTTTGATTCACTCGAATCAATTCATGAACATTATAGCCACGGTTTGCAAAGAATGTATTCCTTAATATATATATATATATGTGTGTGTGTGTATTAGTTCATGTCACAACCGATTTTAGAACTTTAACCACTCAAGTATGCAAACGTGTACGCATACTTAAGTAGCCGGACCAAGATTGGTTTTCACCGGTGTGCGAATCCCAACACGCACACCTCCAATCCCAACAGAATTTTCGGACTGAACCTTACGCAAGTATGCATACGGGTATGCACACTATGATTCCCAGACATGGATTACACATATGCAAAGTGCATAGCATGCACATAATCCAATACGGTTAATTGTTCTAAACTCTTATTTCAATCATTGAAACTTTCTTAGAGGATGACAATAGCCGTTTTCACACACTATTAGCATCAAAGCAATTTTCAAGTTATTGAAATAATCATAACGAAACATTCCAAGTCACACCAAATGATTGTATCACATGAAACCAATATAAGATGTTACTCAACACATATTTCGAGATTTTTCACATGATAATATGTTTTGACTATTAGAGTAGAAATAGACATTCAAGAATATTTTAGTCTTTAAGATGAACTCCACAAGATGTAGTTCTTCGTCTTTCATTGATGAACGTCGTGAAGTCTAATGCTCAACATCCTATCAAAGACATTAAGTAGACATGGAAATCAAGACTTATAGATCAAACATATTGAGATAGCAAACTTGCGAGTTCGGCCAGAATCCTTTATGCGGTTCTAACAATCTTTCTTCTCATCTCAAATATGTATAATAGAAAACTATATCGTAACACGACTTATGTCTCAATATAGGAGATAGAGTAGAAATAGACATTCCAAGTGATAGATGAGTTTTAGTCTTTACATACCTTTTTTTTGATGAAGTTCCACAAGATCGCCTTAGTAGTTCTTCGTCTTCAATTGATGAACGTCGTGAAGTCTAATGCTCAACTACACTATCTATCCTAGTCCGAGACATCTATAAGTAGACTGGAAATCAAGACTTATAGTTTTGATCACTAACATTGACAGACAAGCTTGAGATAGCAACGTTTGTAGACGAGTTTTGACCGAAAGCAACGCTTTTATGAAAGGCTCTAACAATCTCCCCTTTGTCAATTTTAGTGACAAAACTATCAATACATATGGATACAAAATAAATAAACTTTGTAGCTTCTCATTCAAATGCTTGATCTCCTTGGTTGTTTAACATTACTCGAAATCTTCTTCACTTCCAAGTACTCCAATGATTCTAAATGTGTTCAACTCAGCATCATCGTTGTTGAAGATCCGTAGCTATAACAATGAGAAAACAGTTGCTCTCACTCATTGTTATACAGTGTCATAGTATTATTATACAACATCAAAGTTCAATTGTATCACAACTTTGACAACAATACTATGGTGATATGTATCACTCCCCCTTAGTCAATACTTCATCTCACAATGAAAACCACTCCCCCTTACATAATGATCCGTAAACCATATGTATTTCTAGTGTGAACTACACATTAATTCTCCCCTTTTTGTCAATGAAAATTGGCAAAGGTACGGAAACTAGTGGGATCCTCATGAAATTTTCATAGAGATACTTCATGACCACAAGAGAACAACATATCAACTTGTTTAGATTCCATCAAATATTCGAAGCTAAATGCATTCATCAAGGAGTTTATAAAGATACAAGATAACCCCTACAATATTCCACAGTCGCACTCCCCACAAAGATTTGGCAATTAAGCACAAGTTCAAATAAGAACTCTTCCCCATAAAATGTCATTCCCGAAAGAACAACATGAGCGACCTTACTTTTACAATAAAAGAAGGATTTCTTTGGACATTAACAAATCACATAAGAATATGAATTTGTATCAAAAAATCTCAATTGAATTATCCACAAGGAAAATTATCAATTCAATTGGACATGCTCAACATAAGAGAACTTATGGAGCAACTTCAGTATATACACAAAGATGTGCATCAGGGAAGACCAATACTGCAGAATAATCAAAGATTCAACAATGACATATAATAGACTTAATATTTGTAAACAAAAGTTCATCCTTTCTTCCATCAAATAATGAAATAAAAGGCTTTACTTCTGTAGTCAAAAGTTCATTCTATCTTTTATCAATACTTTCATACCGACATATAATAGAGATAACTTTTGAACAAGTATGGGACAGTCAAGGTTCACAGACGTGAACAACATATCCCATAACAATTTGCAATATATAAAACCATAAAGATTAATACTGCAAAAATCATCTTCCAAATCAACTTTAGAATTTAAATAAATCTAAAAAAATTGCAAGATGAAATCTGTTGGAAATATCTATGTGTACTCACAATAATGGCTATTCCAAACCCTAGTTATCCTTCTTAAAACACAAGAATAAATTCTTATAAGAAGTTTCCTAGAAGGGAATACTGCTCTTTGATAACTTCATACCTTTCAATGAATCCATCATAGTAGGTGTCGCTGATTTCCTTGATTTTCTTGACCGTGGAAACCCCGTGATCATGAGTCATAACACTAACTTTACGATCAACAACACGAGCAAGTTGTCTAGCTTTAACGCAGCCCACGATGAGTTTCTTCTGATTCCTTATCAAGATCTGTTGATTAGCATGGATTCTGGCCTGACCATCCAAGAGATGATTTATTTGCAGTTGAAGATTTGCAAACTCAACCTTTGAATCACCCTGAAAACGACTTAAATCTTTGACAGATTCATCAATCCAGGAGTTGTGCTCTTTCCTTGCAAGCATCTTCTTCAAACAAGTTCTTGAAACGAATCACGTCCTTGAGTGTCCTCCTCCATGTCAAGACTCACAATCTCTTGCGACCTTGAAGAGTTCTCCATAAGTTTTTGTTAGGGATGGAAAGACACAACATAGAATATATATATATATATATATATATATGTTTGTAAACAGGAGAATGAATCTCTTGTTATGGAAACCCTATGAACTCATATGAAGGGGACACGGATCTTTGTGGACCGGTCACAAAAGAGGAAAGGATTTAGAAAAAAAAATCCAACTAGAGAAAACACAATACTTGGTAATCATGGCTCAATAATTTAGAAAACTTCTCTTCAAATTAGAGTACGATCAGAAGGATCGACTAAAATTAACAGATCGACGCATAAAAACATACAACTATTCTTGAGACTCCCACATCATCATCCTTGCAACTCTAAAGATAGATACAAGGATGAAATTACCTGGAATCATGTAAATAAGTGAGAAGTATTCTCACTGGGAACTATGGGAGATGAGTTGTACAAATCTTTTGTGCGTTTGTATCGAGTATTTCCCTTTTTCCATTCATTATAACTTATCCCAGAGGAATTTGTCATAAACCCTTTTAAGAGTCCATCTGAAGGATTTTTATGAGGACTAAGTCTAAGACCTCTAGAGATTGGTTCCAGAGGAGAAGATTTGAAGGATTTCCATCTTCTTGCTTTAGACTTGCCAGATTTGTTCTTATAAGCACAGGGAATGTGTTCACTCGTGGGACAAGAGATTATACCATCGAGAGGAACTTGGACCCTGTGACGATTTCTTGAAGAGAGATCATTCTTATAAGAGTTCTGGTTTTCTGTAGGAAAGAAATTCACTGTAGATGTCGTCAGACGATTTACTCCATTAACAATAGAGAGAAGCAAATAATGAAGATGTGAGATTTGTTTCTTTCTAGAAAAACAATGAAGAGCATAGTGATTCTTTTTCCCACAGAAGGAACAACATGGTGGATTAGAAACATGATCGCCTTGACTCATAAGCTTTTCCGGCACATGCGAATTTTTCAAGTGATTCTCAGCAGGTGATTCCTTGGAGGGAATTTTCTTTACGCTGGGCAAAGCCTTGTGAGTATCAGAAGAAGGTGCTGAGGATGACTTACTCATCAAAACAGAGTTTTTCTTGTTCAAGTTGTTACACTGTTCTTGGGAACATCGAAGATATGTAACAAGTTTCTCTTTCTCAACATGATGACTGTTTATTTCTGATGAATGAGCCTTGATTACACGTTCTTCTCTAAATGAGTTCTCTCTTACTGTATTTTCAACCATACTAATCTTTTCACGCTGTAGAGTAGTTTCTTGAACCAATCTTTCGATATTGTTAGAGAGAGATTCAATAAATCAATAGAGTTCACGTTCTCTTTCAAGGGTTTTCTCAAATTCATCAATGAGTTGATCATTCTTTTCTTCAAGAGTCTTGATTTTAGAATCTTAAAAGTCAATGATATCAATAGATTTTTTTAACGATCTGGTGAGTTCCATTTCTGATTCTGACACGATGTCAAATTTCTTTTCTTTTCCCAAGGATTCGGAAGAATCTGCTAAGGAGTTATCCTTTGAGGAAAAACCAAGTTTTTTGGCATGATCAGAAACTTTGGAATACATCTCTATGTACGTAATTTGTGAGATACTTCGTAAGTCCACGGAAATCAGATTGCTACAAACACATACTTATGAGGTCATAAATGTGTTTGCTTTCTTTGATACCAATTGAAAAAGCGGGGGTCTAACAACCACACCCAATAATTCGTTTGGCAATCTGAATAGACAAACTCCAATATACTTTCAAGAGAACCAACTAGACAGTTAGACTCAATCTAGAGAAAAGTATATCCATAATTTTTGTATCCATATATCTCAATTTAATCTGCAACCAGCAAATAGAAATTTGCGAGCCCGATTGAATATAAGAGAAATAACTTGAACGGTACCAAAGACCAATGTTCAAGGATCAATCAATCTCAATCAACAACCAAAGGTTGGATTTCCCAATTGATTGATTCAACGCACAACCTGTGATATTTCAATTATATAAAAATATAATGCGGAAAAGAAATAACACAGACACCAGAAGTTTTGTTAACGAGGAAACCGCAAATGCAGAAAACCCCCGGGACCTAGTCCAGATTTGAACACCACACTGTATTAAGCCGCTACAGACACTAGCCTACTACCAATGAACTTCGTCTTGGACTGTAGTTGAACCCTAATCAATCTCACACTGATTCAAGGTACAGTTGCGCTCCTTACGTCTCTGATCCCAACAGGATACTACGCACTTGATTCCCTTAGCTGATCTCACCCACAACTAAGAGTTGCTATGACCCAAAGTCGAAGACTTGATAAACAAATCTGTCTCACACAGAAAAGTCTATAGGTATAGATAACTTTGCCTCCCATAGAAATACCTAAGAGTTTTGTTCCATCTTTTGATAAATCAAGGTGAACAAGAACCAATTGATAAACCAGACTTATATTCTCGAAGAACAGCCTAGTATTATCAATCACCTCACAACAATATTAATAGTATGGTAGCGAAACAAGATATTGTGGAATCAGAAACGATGAGAAGAAGATGTTTGTGACTACTTTTTATCTTGCCTATCGGAGAATAAATCTCGAGCCAATCTTAAAGAAAATTGTACTCAAACACGATAGAGGATGCAAGATCAGATCATGCAACTACAGAGAAAATAGTTGGGTCTGGCTTCACAATCCCAATGAAGTCTTCAAGTCGTTAACCTACAAGGTTTCGTGAAAAACCTAAGGTTAAAGGAGAATCGACTCTATCTTATGGAACTAGTATCACACAAGAGGTGTGGGGATTAGGTTTCCTAGTTGCTATAGTTCTCCTTTATATAGTTTTCAAATCAGGGTTTGCAATCTAAGTTACCTTGGTAACAAAGCATTCAATATTCACCGTTAGATGAAAACCTGATTAAATTCAAGCTAATATCTTTCAACCGTTAGATCGAACTTATCTTGTTATACATAAATGAAATGTACCCTCATTTAGGTTTATGTAACCGTACCTAAACGTGTACACCATGTTGGCTTAACCTTAGTTAACCGAGGCTAGCTATATGAACACTCTCATATCAACCTTATTCATCTTAACCATAACTAGTTCAAATGAATCAAATGAAACTAGTTAAAGAGTTGTTCGATTGCTATATTCTTATAGAAGTATACAAGAACACAGTTGAAGCAAAATCGGTTTGATTCACTCGAATCAATTCATGAAAATTATAGCCACGGTTTGCAAAGAATGCATTCCTTAATATATATATATATATATATATTAGTTCATGTCACAACTGATTTTATAACTTTGTTTATGGGTGAAAACTATTTCTGCCGGTTTTGGTAATTCGGGGTGTGTGGATGAGAAATGAATCTAAACCCTAAACAAATGCACTTTGCACGGGAGTGCTTGTGATTCGAGAAATCAATCATACAACTCGGCCTAAACCAAGAAATGGCCGTTCCGACTTGCTTGTCACAAAGTGAAGGAGATGGGGTTGATCTTAGGGAGGGAAGCGAAGAAGGTGTTGATATTGTGGAGGTGTTGGCTGTTTTATCACTTGTATCAGAAAGCTGAACTGGCTTGCAGGATGTAAGCTATCAGTTCTGGTGTTTGAATTAGATTGTATCAACACTTTGTTTTCTGTCTTGTCTTGTCTTCTTTTTGGAAATAGGGAGGAGAACCTATTTATACAAGTCATTAAGCCTAACCCACGTCTCTCATGGGAAGTGGAGGAAGTGGAGTGATGGAGTAGTGGAGTTGTGTGTTAGTGTCACACGACCCGGTCTTTCCCACTTCTCCCGTCATCACTAACCGTCCATGACTTCGACACGTTCTTGTGATGGCGCGTTGTGCGCCGCACGCTGTAAACCGCCAGACCAATACCCCCGCCAGTGACACGTTTGATGTCTCGAATGTGTGGATCGTGGGACCCACAGAAAGTAGCATGTGATGCTGGATTAAATAACTAAGTTATTTAGGAAGTCGATATTTATGAAATATCGTGTGTATTCTATGCAGGTAACGCATCGAATATATTCAGCATGTGTGAAGCATCACTGTTTTAAGGCTTAACGGAGTAAGTCACGAATTAAGCATCTTAAAACAACATCACGTCCAGCAGTCTTCGAGTGATCGTTTGGAGGTTGTATGGGCAAACCACGCTTTGGCCGATCACTTCATGTGGAAGAGTGGTGGACGGTGATCGTGGTGATGCCTTGTTGGTCGCCTAACTCCTAACCAGGGCTTCTTAACCAAGCTGGTAGAGTTGGACGGACGAGATGATCTGTGACGCTCATCTGCGACCGTTGATGAAGTTTTAGGGTTTTGAAGAGGTGCGCAAGCATCACTCTTCAGCTTGGTCGAATCCAAGCATGGGAGACATTTTTGACAGGACCGACCGGGCATGCGTGTAGACGGCTTGCCGGTGTACACGTCCGTACCACACTGTCCCATGAAAGTGTGATATAAACCACTCAATTTTTCTAGCAAAGGGGAGCGGCTGAGATTGATTTGCGACAGAAATCCCATGCCGCAAAGGAGTTAAAAAACGCACGTCATGCCTACTTCGGGCGCGCGTTTCGAGATGTCCATCCATGGTTGGCCTTGGTCGATCAGTCATGCGTGTAGATGGGCCCACGTTGATCGTGTTGACATGCTCGGGACCCTTTGAATATACATCTACACCCTCCATCTATGCTTGCGAAGATGGACGCTCTTGATCGATTAGCGACACATGTAATATGCCGCAAACCCTAATTAGGGTTTTGGATCGGTCATCTGTACACGACTTCAGCCTAACGGTTTGGCAGGCTATGCTCCTCCTTTGGGGAGGACGACCATGTGGGGCCCATATTGGGTCGGTGGTGAACATGGTGATACCCGACCGACGGTCCCTAGGCCGATCTAATCCATCCAAACATCTTTGGTGAAGTTGGATGGTCGTGATCAATTTGAGACCTTAGTGGAATTTCTGCGACCCTTTAAGCATTACGCGGCCATACTTTGGGCAAACGCACGTTGCTCTCTATGGCTAGGTCAGGAGATGGTCGACCCCGGGCGGGTAGAGAGGGGCCCGGTGTGCGGGGACAAGCTTGTCCGACCGGTCATGGGATAATCAACGTCATTCAATCATGCCGGTGAAGTTGGACGACCGTGGATGGTTTTGAGACTGCCGTTGGCGGTCTTGTGCGCACAAGCTTTTCCAAGCTTCTCCACACCAGTCCAACCATCCAACTTTAGGTTGGTGTTCGGTGATTATTTGGGAGGCATGGTATGTATTCGACCGAACAGGGCATAAACGGGCCCGCTGGTGGTCATTAAGGTGGTAGCCTGCTCCTGCTGAGGATCGTCTAGGCTGGTTAAATCATGCGGGTATGCTCAATCGGGCTAGTATAACACACCGAGAGATGTATGCTCAATCGGGCTAGCATAACACACCGAGAGATGTAGCCTCAATCAGGCTAGTATAACACACCGAGAGATGTAGCATGTACGGGTATTTCTTGCATGCCTCACTATTAACACTTAGAGATTCGTGTTACTCTGCTGAGAGCAACACTCAGTCGTCATGCCGCACTAATAATGAGAGTTATGTGGGAACAACACAGGAAATACAAGGCTAGTCATGCATTAATTAATAATGCTATAAATTCACAGGGTATATGGGATTGTTGCCACATGCTCCAACACGGATGAATTTTGTGTATTTAATTCACGGAATCTTTGGGATTGTTGTCACATGCTCCATTCTAGGTGAATTAGTAAAGTGAAGAAGTATTCATCACTGATCAGTGGTTTTATCCTTTGCAGGATGTCAGCGCATAATTTTGGTTTTACAATTTTAGCCCTAAACTAAAATCCACCATCAACATTAAGTCCCCTGCCTAGCTCATAATGGTTGCACTATTGTGGGGTAGGCATTAGGTGGTGACAAATAAAGATAAACTTTTGAGACAAAGTTAAATGTTACCAGGAAAGACGGGTCGTCCTGTCCTTGGATCATGTCATGTTCAAGAGGCGTCCAAGAGAGCGTTCCCCTAGCATAATGTCGGTTTTGCCTGCTTCGATGGAACTTTGCTATGCCTGCTTCGGTCGAGAGCCTGCTTCATTCGTCGGGCTACTGTGCCTGCTTCGCTCGATCGTGGGACTCATCGTGCGCCTGCTTGATCGAACATGGGCTTGTTGTGCCTGCTTCGTTCGTGGGGCTACTGCGCATGCTTCGCTCGATCGTGGGACTCATCATGCGCCTGCTTGATAATAACGTGGGCTTGTTGGGCTGTTTTGCCCGTCTTGGTTGATGTGCTTGCTCGAGTGTCATCCTTGCTACTTCGACCAAACACCGATCCTTCTATCTTGACCAAACACCGGCCTTGCTGCCTTGACCAAACACCGACCTTGCAGCCTATTTTGCTTCGCTCGAACGTGGGACCCACCGCGTGCTTGCTTTGCTCAAAAATGAACCTTGTGTGCTCAAATGTGAATGTGGGTCCTGCAGAGAGCGTCGAAGCAGCTTCTGGAGCAAGCAGGTCCGGAGAGCGTTGAAGCAGCTTATAGAGTGTACGTCTAAGTGGGTCCCGGAAAGAGCGTTGAAGTGTTGAAGCGACTTCTTCTGGAGAGAGCTGAAACGCCTTCTTCTGGAGAGAGAGAGCATTGAAGCGGCTTCTGCTGGAGGGAGCGTTGAAGCGGCTTCTTCTTCTGTTTGGTTTCCCCTTGCGAATTACATGCTTCTTGATTGACCATCTATCTTGTGCTGAAGAAGATCTTGACTGATGGCAAAGGAATTTCATGCTGAGCCTCAGTCCCCAAGCGTGGTCTACGTGGCTCTATCTTGTATGGTCGGTGGGTTTACCATAATAAAGATATCGCCATCTCTCCTCCGTGACTCTATTGCTTCTCCGTGGGAAAATAAAATATGCAGAAGTTCGAATTACCTCTGTCCGTAGTGGTTGTTTCTATGGTGAAGCTTGAACAACGGTTCTTAGCTGCAGCTGTGATCAGGGGAGACTGGAAGGAAGATGGCGCGAACTTGGCGGTCTTCATATAGTGGTAGAGCTCGTCTCGTTATTAGAGGGAGAAGCTAATGATGGAACCGATGGCTTCTTGATGTTGCCTCATGGAATGAAGAAGAGGGGGACAGTCCCCTGCCCACGAGTATCCATTGAGCCTTCGACTTGATAGATGTTGTCACGCTGGGTTCATGAGGACGTCTTTACGCCTACGTTGCGCTTCGTAGACGTCCAGGAATATCACCGGCCTTTGACAATACATCTGCGCTCTTGAGTATATCCTTGTCTTTGGATATCTTGGAATGATAGCGTGCTTTCATGTCTCTAAATTCACCATCTTTGAGATGGGCAGTGCTAAGCGTCATACTCCTTTGCCATTATCATCTTTGGATAGTGTGTTTGAGGAGTAAGGAAGTTCCTTCATGCGAATGACTTAACTAATAATGAAGCTCTTGACATGGAGAATCTGTATGTACCTCTTAAGACCCAGGTGCAATCTCCTTTGGTAACGCAGCTACTTCTTCTACGAGAGACAAAATTCTGAAAGCGTCTCTCATTGATGTTGCTGCCGTCGAGCCAGACATGTAATATCTTGGACGTTGTTTCATTCATTGTGGCGGTCGTGCATGTGGTATTGGATTTGAAGTTGGCGATCATGGATGCGCAAGATGTTGTATCTCGGTGGTTTTCCTCTAGTTGCTTCAGCAAAACTGCTTACAAAAGGCTGAAGGTTGTATTGCGTGTTGGTGAAATATATGCTTCCACGAACATCGTGAGGCTTTTCATTACTGGCAAGCTTGTTGTTTCTAGCAGAGCAGGTTCTGTCGCAACTGAGCGTGGAGTTCAGAGGATGTCTGAAAGCGCTGGTTTTTTAACAAAGCACGATTGACAGGCACCTCCCTATTGATGCGTAACTACACCTTGAGGTGTCGGCTCCAGTAGATCTGAAGATGTCCCAGGCCCGCTCTCGTCCGGGCTGACATAATAGGCGAACCCTTTGTGATGATTTGAAGATGACAATATTCGTTGAATCTTTAGAAACGCTTCCTGATGTAGTGCGGTCAAGACGAAACTTGTTCCTTTCTTCAACAAGGGAGTGAATGAAGCAACGAGCTAGGCTAGACCAGGTATAAAACGTCGAATGTAGTTTACCTTGCCTATGAAGCTTTGGATCTCCTTCACGGTTCGCGGCAGCGACATTGTGAGGATATCTTGAGTCTTGGATTTGATTGCATCATGCTCATACATCCTTATCTGTTTGTAGCCGCTACATCCATCCATGGAGGAGAACATGCCGTGTCCGCTGGTAGCATCTACCAACATGTCGATGTTAGGTAGAGGAAAATCATCTTTGGGGCAGCATTCGTTCAAGTCTCTGGAATCCATGCAACACCTGATCTCGCGCCTAAATTGCCTCGGAGATTTTATGACCGGCTTGGATCAGAGATTGTATGAATGCTTACACAAGGTCAAGCTGATGGAGATAGGCCTAGGAGATTCCTCATCGTCGAGCTCATCAGTTGTGGAGTTGGTGCCATCTTGCAGCTGTCATGGAGCATCTAGTACTTCTCCCTCTGGATCATCGTTGTTGTAGCATTCCGTTGGGCGGAGAGAATAATTGAGACGCCTTGTCATCAAGGATGCATCATGGGGCCTAGCCTTGGATGATGCAAGTCGGTCCTCCTCCTGGATTGACGCCCACGTGGGGAGTGGGATGCAATGAACTTTGTCCGATCTTTCCCGCGGAGCTTCTCTCAGTTCGAACAGTTCCACTCCGCATATTGGTGCGTAAGGAGACAATGATGCAGGTATACGAACGACTTCTTTATTGATCATAGTCTTCAGGCATTGGTGATACGTTTAAGGGACGATCTCGTATATGCTGGTCTGGATTCCTTCAGAGCCTGTTATTGTGGTAGGCTACCGTACGATCTTGCATGGGCGAACCTTTGCTATTCTGAGAGTCTTGAGAGTAATCACATTTGAAGACGCTCCCGTGTCGATGAGGATCCTCTTGAACTCTGAATCCTTGATGCGTGCAGTAACATGTAGGGCCCGGTTGTGACCTTCCTCCGCCATCATGTCGACCTCTATAAATGTAACATTATTCACAGATATTTCTGATGCGTTCGAGACTTCTGGGCGTGAAGGAGCCAAGTGCACGTCCAGGGCTATCTGGTTAATTGCAGCAAACGTCTCCGCCCGCTAATTCTTCGAGAGGTGTAAAAGTTTGCATAAACTTCCAACTAGAGAATCCGCTTCCTGATCCACCGGCCTCTGGTTCATAGTGAAACTATTGACTTGAGGAGGATCGCTGTGAGGATCAGTCCCCAGTGTAGAAATCCCTGTGACAGGAGAACTGCTCGTATCTGATGTCATCTCGATGAGGAGATCGAGTATGTCGTTTATCGCTTCTTTGATCATGGTCCACATTTCTTGCCAGAACTTCTTGCCTCCGCGCTAGTTCAGCCAGCGTTGGGATTTATCCAACGGTTGAAGCGACAGAGATAACGGGGGTATCGAAATATGGAAATTCGTTATAATTAGAATTGTTCAAAGGAGGGTGATAAACATTACCATTTGAGGGATTTTAACTGAGATCCGTCGCGGTAGAATCATCCCTGAGGCCAACCATCCTTTTTGAAAATCTTGAGATTGCAACCGAGAGATTAATCTCCCACCGTGGTCGCCAATTGTTTATGGGTGAAAACTATTTCTACTGGTTTTGGTAATTTGGGGTGTGTGGATGAGAAATGAATCTAAACCGTAAACAAATACACTGCACGGGAGTGCTTGTGATTCGAGAAATCAATCTATACAACTCTGGCCTAAACCAAGAAATGGCCGTTCCAGACTTGCTTCGGTCACAAAGTGAAGGAGATGGGTTTGATCTTAGGGAGGGAAGCGAAGAAGGTGTTGAGATTGTGGAGGTGTTGGCTGTTTTATGACTTGTATCGTAAAAGTTCTAACCGGCTTGTAGGATGTAAGCTATCAGTTCTGGTGTTTGAATACGATTGTATCAACACTTTGTTTTCTGTCTTGTCTTGTCTTCTTTTTGGAAATAGGGAGGAGAACCTATTTATACAAGTCATTAATCATAACCCACGTCTCTCATGGGAAGTGGAGGAAGTGGAGTGAGGGAGTAGTGGATTTGTGTGTTAGTGTCACACGACCAGTCTTGCCCATTTCTCCCGTCATCACTAACTGTCCATGACTTCCTGACACATTCTTGTGATGGCGCGTTGTGCGCTGCACGCTGTAAACCGCCAGACCAATACCCCAGTAAGTATCCCCCAGTTTGTGACACGTTTGATGTCTCGAATGTGTGGATCGTGGGACCCACAGAAAGTAGCATGTGATGCTGGATTAAATAACTAAGTTATTTAGGAAGTCGATATTTATGAAATATCGTGTGTATTCTATGCAGGTAACGCATCGAATATATTCAGCATGTGTGAAACATAGTTGTTCGTCTTAAAAAAGCATCACGTACAGCCATCTTCGAGTGATCGTTTGGAGGTTGTATGGGCAAACCACGCTTTGGCCGATCACTTCATGTGGAAGAGTGGTGGACGGTGATCGTGGTGATGCCTTGTTGGTCACCTAACTCCTAACCAGGGCTTCTTAACCAAGCTAGTAGAGTTGGATGGACGAGATGATCTGTAACGCTCATCTGCGACCGTTGATGAAGTTTTAGGGTTTTGAAGAGGTGAGCATCACTCTTCAGCTTGGTCGAATCCAAGCATGGAAGACGTTTTTGACAGGGCCGACCGGGCATGCGTGTAGACGGCTTGCCGGTGTACACGTTCGTACCTCACTATCCCATGAAAGTGTGATCTAAACCACTCAATTTGTCCGGCAAAGGGGAGCGGCTGAGATTAATTTGCGACAGAAATCCCATGCTGCAAAGGATTTGAAGACCGCACGTCATGCCTTCTTCGGGCGCGCGTTTCGAGACGTCCAGCCATGGTTGTCCTTGGTCGATCAGTCTGGCGTGTATATGGGCCCACGGTGATCGTGTTGACATGCTCGGGATGCTTTGAATCTACTTCTACACCCTCCATCTATGCTTGCGAAGATGGACGCTCGTGATCGATTAGCGACACATGTAATATGTCGCAAGCCCTAATTAGGGTTTTGGATCGGTCGTGTGTACACGACTTCAGCCTAACGGTTTGGCAGTCTATGCTCCTCCTTTGGGGAGGCCGACCATGTGGGGCCCACATTGGGTTGGTGGTGAACATGGTGATACCTGACTGACGGTCCTTGGCCTGATCTAATCCATCCTAACATGCTGGTGAAGTTGGATGGTCGTGATCAATTTGAGACCTTAGTGGAATTTCCTGCGACCCTTTAAGCATTACGCCGGCTATACTTTGGGAAAACGCACGTTGCTCTATGGCTAAATCAGGAGATGGTCGACCAGGCAGGTAGAGAGGGGGCCCGCCGGTGTGCAGGACAAGCTTGTCCGACCGGTCATGGGATAATCCATGCCGTTCAATCATGCCGGTGAAGTTAGACGACCGTGGCTGGTTTTGAGACTGCCGTTGGCGGTCTTGTGCGCACAATCTTTTCCAAGCTGCTCCACACCAGTCCAACCATCCTACTTTAGGTTGGTGTTCGGTGATTATTTAAGAGGCATGGTATGTATTCGACCGACCAGGTCATAAACGGGCCCGCTGGTGGTCATTAAGGTGGTAGCCTGCTCCTGCTGAGGATCATCTAGGCTGGTTAAATCATGCGGTCAACTTGCGTGGTCGTGATTATTTCTGAGACTGATATGGACAGTCCAGATTCAAATATGCTCTATGGGCTAGTATAACACACCGAGAGATGTATGCTCAATCGGGATAGTATAACACACCGAGAAATGTATGGTTAATCGAGCTAGTATAACACACCGAGAGATGTAGCCTGTACGGGTATTTCGTGCATGCCTCACTATTAACACTTGGAGATTCTTGTTACTCTGCTGAGAGCAACACTCAGTCGTCATGCCGCACTAATAATGAGAGTTCTGTGGGAACAACACAGGAAATACAATGCTAGTCATGCATTAATTAATAATGCTATAAATTCACAGGGTATATGGGATTGTTGCCACATGCTCCAACCTGGATGAATTTTGTGTATTTAATTCACAGAATACTGGAATTGTTGCCACGTGCTCCATTCTAGGTGAATTAGTAAAGTGAATAAGTATTCATCACTGATCAGTGGCTTTATCCTTTGCAGGATGTCAGCGCATAATTTTGGTTTTACAATTTTAGCCCTAAACTAAAATCCACCATCAACAAACTTTAACGACTCAAGTATGCAAACATGTACGCATACTTGAGTAGTCGGACCAAGATTGGTTTTCCCTAATATGCGAACTGGTAGGCACACCTGCAATCCCAACTGAATTTTCCGGACCTGAACCTTACGCAAGTATGCGTACGGGTACGCGTACTTAGGTACTCGGAATTCACAAAGCAACAGGTACGCATATAGGTATGCACACTATGGTTCCTGGACATGGATTACACATATGCAAAGTGCATAACATGTACATAATCCAATATGGTTAATTGTTCTAAACTCTTATTTCAATCATTGAAACTTTCTTAGAGGATGACAATATACGTTTTCACACACTATTAGCATCAAAGCGATTTTGAAATAATCATAACAAAACATTCCAAGTCTACACCAAATGATTGTATCACACAAACCATGTAAGATGTTACTCGGCGATTTTTCACATGATCATCTTTTGACTTTCGTCAAGAATATATGATAAACTTGGTTGAAGAGAAAGCTTGCCAACACATATTCCGAGAAATATGTAAGCGAGTTAAACTCAGCTCGAAATCTCAAATGTGTATAATAGAAATCTATATCATAACACGACTTATGTCTCAATATAGGAGATAGAGAAGAAATAGACTTTTCAAGTGATAGATGAGTTTTAGTCTCCATATACCTTTTATTGATGAAGTTCCACAAGCTCGCCTTAGTAGTTCTTCGTCTTCAATCGATGAACGCCGTGAAGTCTAATGCTCAACTACACAATCTATCCTAGTCCGAGACATCTATAAGTAGACTAGAAATCAAGAATTATAGTTTTGATCACTAACATTGACAAACAAGCTTGAGATAGCAACGCTTGCGAGTTCTACCGAGCAGTGCTCTAATAATTTCTATCTGTTTGATTGTGGATTGAATTGAGAAACAGAGATATAACTCTTGGATATATTTCCATTGATTGAGTCTGACTGTCTAGTTGATTCTCTTGGAATTATATTGGAGTTTATCCATACAGATTGCCTAAAATAAATATTGGGTGTGGTTGTTAGACCCCCGTTTTTTCAGATATGACCCCTACAATTACTTCTAATATTTCACTGTATGTGCCATATGCAAGAAAATGCTTAGTATCCGGGAAAACTACCCCTATGGCATTCATTACTGCTTGGTCCTTATCCGTTACTATGATCCTCGGAGTTTTATCACCACTGTATATCTCCTTCAAAAAATTTAAAAACTTAATAAGGTTCAGTTAATAAGTTAGTGGTGCGCAGACGCCCACACGAGGTCGAACCTCCGGTCCTTATGTTGCCACAAGTCTAGTAACGGGGAGCCAGTCTATAATGTCCGACACTCTCAAATGGTTCACGAAGCCCTTTCAAATTGAATTCAAGTTTCTCTGACATCTTTATCTTCTTTTCCCACAACTCAATCATTTCATATGATTAAATCTATAAAACAACATTGATGCATATCCATAACCGGGTTCATTAAATCTTTGACCACCATCACAAGGACAGAATTCTGTACCACAGGCGTTGAAAACATCAACTTACAAAAGTTATCAATCTTCCAAATGACTTTGAAAATGGCAGGGGAGAGAATAATTGCCTGAGTCCCCATTGACTGCAATTAATGGTATCAGAAGAAGAACACGCTTCTAACCGCCATTAATGGTGATTTTCTAGATCTCGGATTTTTCTTTCACAACAATCTTCTTCTTGATTCTTTTATCAATCTTTCTTTAATACTAATCGATTTCATCAATTCATTTTCTGCTTTCATACTTGCAAACTATGAATCAAGAATTTCACATATTCCATTAAATCAAATTTCTTCTATTACTTCCTACAAGCTTAAGGAGGATAACTTCTTAACCTGGAAATCTTTGTTACTGCCACTTCTCAAAAGATACAAAGTGTTTGGATTTCTTTATGGATCTATTCCCT
This sequence comes from Papaver armeniacum, assembly GCA_023531295.1. NCBI lineage: Eukaryota > Viridiplantae > Streptophyta > Magnoliopsida > Ranunculales > Papaveraceae > Papaver > Papaver armeniacum. The sequence continues at coordinate 98,510 of JAJJWW010013014.1, read as the reverse complement.
GTCCACCATATCTCTTTGAGAATGAAGTTAATCTTGGATATGCATCTTGGCACGATGATGATAATACTCTCATTCTCTGGATTCAATCCTCTATTTCAGACACTGTGATTCCTTATGTTGCTGGAGCCGATTCTTCAAAGGATCTTTGGGAAACAATTGAGTCAATATTTTCTCGTAGCAGCTCCACTCACTCCATCCAACTTCCCTCAAGCTTCAATCACTAAAGCTTGGTTCAGGTATTGTTTCTTCTTTTCTTAGCGAAATCAAGAAAGTTACAGATGAGCTTTTTGCTGCTGGTTCTCGAATCGCTGATGATGAATTAGTAGTTACTATCTTAAACGGATTAGGTCCTGATTATAGTTCTTTATCAACTTCTATTCGAATTCACAATCCACCAGTGTCTTCAAAAGAACTACATAATGTTCTACTTAGTGATGAAAATGTTTTTTCCTCTAAAAAAAAATATCTTATGAATGAATTTAATGCAAAAGCCTTTGCCACTAGTTCTAGATCTATTTTTTCACTATCTAGAGGTCGAGGTCGTGGTTATTATCATCATCCTTCATTTCCTAATCAGTATAGACCTTTTGCAAGAGGATTTTCTCAATTTCAGATGAGTCATGTAACTAATTTTTCACCCAATCTTGGTTCAAAATTTGTGGGCTCTACTTCAAATGAATCTGGTAATCTTTTCAAATCCTAATCCTACTAGAACTAGTACTTCTAATTCTATACCATCTACTTCAGATAAAATTTGCCAAATATGCAATAGAGGAGAGGACATATAGCACTTGAATGTAGGCACATATTGAATATGGTATATCAGAATTCTTATGGACCTCACAATCTAAGTGCAATGCTAGCTTCTGCAAATATCATGGGGGGAATCCTTGGTATATGCTGACACAGGTGCAAATAATGATCTTACTTATGATGGTTCTGAACTCCAAACTGCAACTCCTTATGATGGAGGTGAGGAAATTCATGCAGCAAATGGGGAAGGTATGCATATTACACATATTGGTAGTGTTTCTAAATCTACACATGTGTCTACTTTTACTCTAAACAATATTCTTCCTGTTCCAAAATCTGCACACAATCTGCTATCAATTCACAAATTCACCAGTGACAGTCATTGTTCTATTACCTTTGACTCTGTTGGTTTATATGTCAAGGATCACTTATCCGGGAAGATCATTTTACAAGGGAAGCATAAAAATGGTTTATATCCTATCCAGTTTCTGAAGTCTTCACATCAGCATCAAGCTTTATCAAGTACATCCTCATGAACTTTTAACTTTACTGCAAACATTGCTAGTATTCCTACATCAGCATCCATTTGGCACAAGAGATTAGCAAACCCCTCTTTCCATGTTTTAAAACAGTCTCATCTTGTTAAGTCTCCTATGTTTTGTAATGAGTGCCAGTTAGGGAGAAGTCACAAATTACTATTTAGTCTGTCATCTCATAGAGCTACTCATCCATTGCTGTTACTTCATATGGATTTACGAGGTCCAATTCATGTAACCTCTGTTAGTGGGTTCAAATATTATGTAAACATAGTTGATGACTATTCAAGATTCTGTTGGATTTATCCACTTTATGAGAAATCTGAATTTAAGACCATTTTTCTTCACTTTAAAGCTATGATTGAAAATTTATTGAAATGTGTTATCACTACATTTAGAACAGATGGTGGTGGAGAGTTCTTAAAAAATGAGCTTAAGGATTTTCTGTGTGTTCATGTAATATTACATGAAATATCATGTCCGCATACCCCTGAAAAAAATGGGTTGATATAGGGAGAACTTCTCACAAACTTCAACCTAGAAGTATTCACTATGTGTTTTTGGGTTACAGCTCCAATCATAAAGGCTATAGATGCCTGGACATCAAGACTGGCAAGGTGTATATCTCAAGACATGTAGTTTTTAATGAAACTGACTTTCCCTTGAAATCCACTGAAGTCATTTCTTCTTTCATTTCATCCAAGAGTTCAACATCAGGGATATCAGATACAACTTCAGCAACTTCAAATACTTCTTATGTTGTTTCTGACATCATTACTGTTGTTTCTGTCAACATGTCTCAAATGATGTTGATGCTTCATCTACACCTCACAATGTTCCTTCTAATGCACGTCCAAGCAAAGCCACTTAAGATATTAACAAGGCTATGACCGGCCATCATATTTGTAGGATCATAATATCGCAATGCATAGGGCTCGCGGGATCAATAAACAACGGTACCGCGAGGGAGTCGCAGGAAACTAAAATGAACGACGCAATGAGAAACGACACAAAAACAACTGAAAGACATGGAACCTGGCGAGGGTTAAGAAGTGTCGCGAGATTGAATAGTTGTACACTGGCGACACTTCGCGAGACATTCCCGAAAATAAAGGATAGCTTAGCTGTCATCCACTATGTATTACCCTATATAAAGGGTCGAGTGAGTCTGTTGTAGAGGGGGATCTTTTTAGAATTGTGAGGCAAGTCATTAGGAGAGAGAAAGTTTAAGAGTGTTTTACTTGCTAAGTGTGATTCTACTTTTCTTGTGTAGAACTCATGAAATTAATCAATAAACATTCTCAATTATGCAACTTTCAATGGACTAATTAACCAAAATATAGTGAGGGGTGTAGTGTGGGATTTCCTGCTACTACATATGCGCTAGAAACAGGACGAGCAGTGATTGACGAAGAAATTGGAAAGAATTTGGATTAACAGAGAAGAGATTCGAAAAGATACTCAAGAATTCATTGAAAAGAAAGATGGCTAGAAGAAGAAATGTACAAGAGCAACCAACGATTGTAAGAAGAAGTGGGAGACTTGCTGGAGAAAGGAGGAATGAAACAGGAGAATCGTCAAGGATGAATATGAGAAATGACAGAGAAGATCAAAATCAACCACCGATCTCCCCAGTAGCAAACGCAGCTGTGGATTACGATAGAGTAAGTGTACATACTTGGAGATCTGATTCTGAAAACGAGAGAGAAGAGGAGCAGCAGTTGGTGAACAATGGACAAGGAGAAGGAGAGCAAGAAATGAATGGAGAAATGAATCCAGGTAACGAAGAAATCGCAGCCTTAGAAAGATTGAGACAAACAATACACGAGGAGAGACGGCTAGAGGCAGAGGAACGAGCAAACTTGACAAGACAGAACCATGAATTGAGGATGGAAAACATGAGGTTGCAAAATAGGAGATCTAGAAGTAGCGTGAGATCAAGTTCAAGGTCGAATGGAGAAGAAAGAAGAAGAGTTTTACCAACAGAAAGCACCAATGAAGAAACACAAAATCCGAATATAGAGCATGGCGAGAGAAGAAGAGAAATAGAAGATCGTTATATTCCTCAGCCCGAAAATCTTCAAAATGAGCGAAATAGGGAAAATCAAGAAAACATGCAACTCCAAGGGCCGAATGACCCAGCTGCTGAAGGAAGAACAATCCTGCACGGGAGAGAAGAATTGAGAAGAAACCGAGAAATCGAGGATGACATTGAGAGACACTACATAGAACAAGCGCGACTAGCTCGCGAAAGAGAAAGAATGAGAGCAGAAATGGAAAATCAAGAGATGGAGGAAGCAATCCGGCAGAATAACCATGACAAACGAGAGAAGAAGGGAACAAAATCGTACCAATAGAAATATTAATGAAGAATATGAGAGGGTGCAGATGATGAGAGCTGAGAGACCACCAAGAAGAGAAAACAACCGATATAATGGCGTGCGAATTATCGAAAGAAACGAAGAAGAGCGTCGCGAGGAAAGAGGAGAAGAAAATAACGAACAAGAAGGTCAAAATAGGCACGAGCGAAGAAGGAGAGAAGCAGAGCTGAAAAGACCAGTAGAAACAAATTCTGAGGCAAATGAACAAATCTTAAGAGAACTAGATGAAGTGAGAGGATTACTGAATAACAGAAGGGAAGGAGGAAGGAGACAACTGGACGAAGCCATCGCAGAAGCCGCGAAGAACCCCTTCACGCTAGAAGTACAGATGGGAGGAATACCTCCCTAAGTGCAATCTACCTCGCATTAACCAACATCTTTGATGGAACAACCATGCGATACAACATATTAAAGCTTACATGAGATGTATGTTACAATGGGAGAATCATGATGCCATATTATGCAAATATTTCGCGTCAAGCTTAATAGGAGAAGCACTAAAATGGTTTGAAGGTCTGCCAAGGAACACAATCACATCATTCGATCATTTACAAGCCACATTCCTGGGAGCATACATAAGTAACAACTCTTCGCGACCAGGTATTGAAGATGTATTTGGGTTGAAACAAAGGATTGGCGAGAGTTTAAGACAGTTGACAATAAGATGGAGGACCATGTGTAGCGAAATGGCAGGACGGGTTGAGGAGAGATATCTCATACTCTCATTTGTGAATGCTCTCTTTGCGACTAACTTGTTATACATTCAAATTTTTAGAGTCAAAAATACAATCACAATGGCAGAACTGCGAGAATTACAGGAAGAATATATTGCCTTAGAAGAAAGACAAAATGAAATGAATTCTTATCCAGTCGCGAACACGAGCTCCAACGCCGCGAACGCAAGTTTGTTACCTCAATTCATAAATACAGTGGCGAGCACTTCGCAAGGACAGCAGGCAAGGAGAGCTGATGAGGGACAGCAGAAGATGGTAGCCATGGGAAGCCACGATCAAGAAGAGTTTGAACGTGAAAGGAACTACTACAACCGTAACAGCAATAATAAGATTCAGAGGCTAGATCATATGCAAGAAACTTATGGTGGACGAAGACAAAATAACCGCGGAGGGCAGAGAAGTCATAGAACAGTATGGGAACAGATTAAGATGCCTCCACTGAACACTAGCGTTGAAAAGATCTGGGAAGCTATACTTGTGATGGAAAATGTACCAGCACCTTGGAATGTTGGAATGGAACCACCGCCTGGCGATAGAAGTCATGAGTTTTGTTCTTACCATCGCTTCCATGGGCATCAAACAAACGATTGTAGAAACATAAAGAGAATTATTCTCAGGATGATTGATCAGGGGAAGCTGAATCACTTTCTAAAGGGAGAAGAAACAGGTCAGACATTACCACCAGAGATGCAGAGAACAGTGTCAGCGAAAGGAAAGGAAACATTTGTGATAGAAGTAGGAACAAAAGCCAAGAATTTGAAAGAACATTTGTGATAATCAATAATCATCATTCGCGAGGTGAATGCTTAGAAACAGACCAATATTATAACAATGAAGAAGCAAAAGATATGAGGAACAAAAGGCATAAGAAGTGAATAATCAATAACAAAAACGAAAGAAAAAATAGCAATTTGAAGTAATGATGTGCGAGAATCTCGCAGCCAAGAGTGAAATGAGAATACAACTAAGAAAGAAAAGTGAAATACAACAAGTGAAACAGAATTGTGCGAATACTTCGCAAACAAATATCAGCAAATAATGAAACATGAATGATTGAATGATTTAACAAATATAAATGCGCAAATGAATGGGACGAACCTTTATGGCGTACACCCTAGTTCGCGAATAACATTTCGTAAGAGGCAAATGTAAGACCTAAAGTGCGTCATATAAGGGGGTATCTCTCGCCGTGGCTCAGGTGGAAGGTTACACCGCTCCTGAAGCCTGAGTCATGAAAATTTGGGGCCCATGAAAGCCTATCCGGAAGAGGTACCTTGGATTCCCAACTATATATGTAGGTTATACCCTGGTTGGGCGACCGAGGGTCTCTTCTTAGGAGTCGAGTGTATGCACAAGGCGCGAGGTACACGGTTGAGCGAGTGCCCGGGATGGATGAACCTACCCTGGCCATTCTTGGCAAGTCTTGGCATGCGTTGCACTCGCCCGAAGAAAACTCCACTTAGGGTGCAGTCTCGTAACCATAAACCATATAGGTATAAGGGATAAGAGGCTGCGAAAACAACTGGTTGTTGTTAAGACCGGATGGGAGGAGCTAGTCTTGTATGGCCGATGTTTCGCCTCCTTGAAGGGGCAACCGGGGAGATGATAAGGGCGACACTCTCCATTAGGGGGGGTGTCAAAACAGACGCAAATGTCATGAGGCTTTGTTTTCGCAAGGAGACTTAGGCTTGTCATATTTGTGCAATGATCCTGCAGAGGCAATAATACTAACGCGAGGGTAAGGCGAGATCAATGGGTCTTTACATGAAAGTGTACGGACGTCCTGCGATTTCGTCGCACGACGGCAATGTCATGGGGCTTTATGTTCGCAAGGATATTTAGGCCTGTCATATTGTCGCAACTAAAACATCCTGCAGAGGCAAAAATACTTGAAAAATGATAAGACAAGATCAATGGGTCTTTACATGCAAGTGTAAAGACGTCCTGCGATTTTGTCGCGATGAAAGGTGGCAGGGGAGGACCTCTAATTAGGGAGGTCTAACTCGGAAGACCACACAAAAATGATAAGGCAGGGTCAATGGGCCTCTGCATGAAAATGTAAGGCGGCCTGCGACTCTGTCGCAGAAAGAAAAATTAAAATCAAATCCCTAATTGGGATAGATTTACTTAATAAAATATTCAGTGAGCAACTACGCTCACACAGAGGGTATTAACTAAGAAAGGAAGAAAGAAATATGGAAATTACTCCATCAAAGAGTTAAATCGCTCAAACGAAGAAATTAGGCAAATTACAAAGAGCATTTAACTCTCTACATCAACATTATCAAATACGAGAGGATGGTTGAGACTTTTACTGCGCCTTTATCAGCTTCGCCCCCTCAATTGGTTGATTTTCATCGAAATGTTTTCATTACCTTCGTTCTCTCCGATCTTTGGATTTTCATCGAGAGTCTTTTTATTTGAATCTTCATCGACGATTTCCTTATCGAGAGAGATCCTCGCAGCTTTCATATTCATAATCACTATCTCGGAGCATTAGGAACTTCATCATCACTTACTTCCAAAGGATCGACGTGAATAGGATCAAGAGACTTGACGAAGAAAATGTTATTCACAAGAACCTCCGCTTTTAGAGGAATTGGCGAAGCAATGCCTTTTGTTGATTCTTACTATCAATGTCCTTACAATAAGACATATAATCAAATCTTCGCGCTCTGCACGGTCGCGAGAACGAGCAAGATGCGCGGAGAGTAGCCCATTTTCCTTGCGAATTTTAGAATAATCGGACACGAGGGTGGAGATAGTGGAACGAAGCTTTTCTCGAAATCACATAACAAATACACAAGATCAGAGAAAACTCTTATCGAACATTGTTGGCATAACAAATACATAAATTAAGATAGTCAAATAATTTGACTACCTTCCTTTTGAGAAGTAAGATGTTGGATTAAAGCTGCGAAATTATTCCCCAAACGGTCCATGACATCATCAAATGAATCTCCAACTAAGCCTTTCAATCGAGATCGCAAATTCTTTTCATTAGAAACAAGTATGGAATTTTCGGTCGCCAAAGTAGAGTTGGATTTTTCTAAGTTGACACATTGTTCTTGGAATTGCTTCGCTTTTACACTCAAAGTTATTCTGCCTTGAATAAGTTTATCTCTCTCGTAATAATTTCTTCCATTTGGTGTTTCAAAATATGTTTAGCTTGTTCGCGTTCTTCACATAACTTTTGACAAGCGGTATCTTTCTGCGAGTAGCTCGCCATCTTATTCAACAGAGAACGTTTCTCTTGAGAAAGAGTTTGATTCTCATCTGATAAAGTTTCCAACTCCAAATTAGTTTTAGTCAAAGTATAAGAGAGGCGAGATAAGTCATTACTTAATGAGTCTTGCTTTTGCGATAACTCAAAATTCTCTTTCGACAAGTTATTTATTTGATCAGTTGCATAGGTATGAAGATTATCTAAGAGATTATACTGCTCCATCCAAGAATCTCTTTCAACTCGAACTTCTTCAGCGATAGACTCCGCCTGATATATCTCCATTATTCGTTTCTGGTTTAATACTTCGAAGACGAGCAAGGATTTGAGTTGTAAAAAAAAAAAAAAAAAAAAAAAAAAAAAAAAAAAAAAAAAAAAAAAAAAAAAAAGGTGGAGAGCATACCTTTTAATTCTTCATTCTTCTTGCGAAGGTTATCACGATCAAGGTGGAGACTATTGCACTTCGCGTCATAACACAGGAGATCATCCTTGACTTACTAATTTCTTGAACCAAAGATGCTTGCGAGACCTTATCAGGACCAAGGTGCTTACTTAAAATCTCGCAGACGTTGGATTTGATAGGATCAGCGGAATTCCTCTTGGCATCATTCACGAGACCTGAAAGAACCTTAAAGGCCACATCTATACCCTCCAAATTTTCCGCCGTTAGAGGAATTTGCTCTACCAAAAAAGATGAATCATCCTTTTGCGAAAGAACCTCATGAGGAGAGGAAGTTTCAGGGAGAGAAGTGATTGGAGAAATAGTAGGGACATTGATAGCAGAGGGTGGTATAACATCGTTGGTAGGAGGACAGTTATAAGGAACTTGATCTATGAGGAGTTGAGGCATAGAAATATTGTCATTGGTAGTAGTACCAGAGGAAGGGGGCACGAAGTTATCTTGCGAAGGTTTCGCAGCAGGAGATGAAGGTGTGAATGAAGGAAATGGAACATTGGGAGTAACAGGTTTGGAGTAGCGAGGCTTTTTGGGAACATGGCTAGTAGTTTTATCATCCTGCGAATGACAAATTAAGTAAAAAGCGAGAGGCAACAATGTATTGTTGATAAAAAATAAATGTTTCTTGAATACCTTGTCGCTCATGACTGTCTTTTTGAAGTCATAGATTTTACTCGCATGAAGTGGACTTTGGTTGTGCGAGGGTTCTTGTTGCGAAGTAGATTTCGATGGCGAGCCCAAAGAAAGAAGAGGGTCCTTCACGATAAATCTAGTTCTGGGTTGGTTCTTGCTAAACAACAATGGCGAAAAAAAGAACTACAAAGTTAATCATACCAATGTGATTTCAACAAAGAAGGTTAATCTCAAATCGATCAATAACAAAATCAGCCGTGATATGGCAAAATTAACAAACACTGGACGTCATGAGAGTAACAACTGGTAGAGAATAGCTAAAGTGGTGAAGAAGACGGTAAGAAACAGCAATACGCAAACACTTGCAGAACAATGAAGAAGAAGAACACTTGGACGATGAAGAAGATGAAAAAGGAAAGGAAAATTCTTCACTGGGGGCTCCTATAAATAGATGAGAAAAACATTATGACCGGATAACATTAAATGCACCGGTAAAAGAGGTAAATATAGACACGTGTAAACGGTCACTACCCAAATCCAAGGAAGCTTGACGAAAAGAACTTTAGCAGAATTCAAATATACAGCATATTTCCTAATAAGCGAGAAGAGATTGCGAACTCGATTATTCTCTGTAACACATGAGGCAAGAAATAACACTTCGAATATAGGAGCTTCGGCACTTCGCAAAAGAATAGAGGCAAGTACGTACTTTTCAAAGCACAGTATTCTTCTGCTCGTTCCTTCATCAACAAAGATCAAAGATCACTACACCAACAGATTTTTCCTTCAAGATCGCTCTTCAAGCAATATTCAAGGAAAAAGAGGCAAGATGTAGGATCATAATATCGCAATGCATAGGGCTCGCGGGATCAATAAACAACGGTACCATGAGGGAGTCGCAGGGAACTAAAATGAACGACGCAATGAGAAACGACACACAAAACAACTGAAAGACATGGAACCTGGCGAGGGTTAAGAAGTGTCGCGAGATTGAATAGTTGTACACTGGCGACACTTCGCGAGACATTCCCGAAAATAAAGGATAGCTTAGCTGTCATCCACTATGTATTACCCTATATAAAGGGTCGAGTGAGTCTGTTGTAAAGGAGGGGATCTTTTTAGAATTGTGAGGCAAGTCATTAGGAGAGAGAAAGTTTAAGAGTGTTTTACTTGCTAAGTGTGATTCTACTTTTCTTGTGTAGAACTCATGAAATTAATCAATAAACATTCTCAATTATGCAACTTTCAATGGACTAATTAACCAAAATATAGTGAGGGGTGTAGTGTGGGATTTCCTGCTACTACAATATTAGCAAATAATCGGATTCCGAACCAGGGGAAAATCAGGTATCTTTAAACCCAAAGTCTTTGATACAAAACATATGTTGTCTGCAAATTTAGTTAGTCAAATTCCAGAACCAACACCAACTTGCTTTTCTAAGGCAAACAAAATTCCAAAATGGAGAAACTCCATGGTTGAAGAACACACTGCCTTAAAAGATGCTGGCACATGGTCTCTAGTTGAATTTGATCTTTCTTACAACATTGTTGGATGCAAATGGGTTTATAGAATTAAACACAATGCTGAAGGTACTGTCTCTAGGTACAAATCTAAACTAGTTGCTAAGGGATTTCATCAACAAGAAGGTGTTGATTTCACAGAAACCTTCAGTCATGTTGCCAAGCCAACTACCATTATTAGACTAGTTCTCTCTTTAGATGTTAATTTTGGCTGGAAAATCAATCAGTTGGATGTCAGCAATGCATTTTTGCATGGTGACTTAAATGAAGAAGTGTACATGCAGCAACCCCTTGGCTTTGTGGATGAGTCCAAACCCAATCATGTATGTAAACTGTACAAGTCTATCTATGGCTTGAAACAAGCTCCAATAGCCTAGTATAACAAGCTCAAGCTCGTGACAGTTCTTGTCTCTTATGGTTTCACTCCTTCTATTGTTAAGTATAGTCCCACATCGCATAGATCCCTGGATTTGTGAAGTATATAAGCCTTGAGCAACCCTAACCTTTCAAGCCGGTTTTCGAGGTTAGTTATGCCCATGGACTTTAACATGGTATCAAATCAGGCTATTTGCGACGAGTCATTTGACCGCGCCTTTACTCCGCGTCACCCGATTTGATTGACTACGTGTTAGACCCAACGAGGCTACACGTGAGGGGGCGTGTTGATATTATTAGTCCCACATTGTCTGGGCAATCTAAGATCCTGCGGTTTATAACCCTTAGGGCCTCTCCACTCATTGCCAATTGGTTTTGACTCTTTTGAGTTGGATGTCCATATTCTAACATGGTATCAGAGCAGGTGTTTGGGTGGTGTGTGGACATAGTTTGGCCCGCTAACTAAGGGATTGTTTGACCCGATAAGGGTATTGTTTCTTCTTTCTTCTTTGTGTGTGACCCGGGAAGGGTCTTGTTTGTTGGCCCCCACCTCTGTGTGTGTGTGTGGGGGGTGTTAAGTATAGTCCCACATCGCCTAGATCCCTGGATTTGTGAAGTATATAAGCCTTGGGAAACCTTAACCTTGCAAGCCGGTTTTCGAGGTTAGTTAGTGATAGAAACATTTTTGTGTCTGATATGTCCTCAGTGTCTCTATTTTTAGTCTCGATTTTTGTACTAATTTTGGTGTTTTTATGTTTGTTTAGGTGTTATTGGAGAATTACACTTATGCGGAAAAAATTGCTCGAAAAGTGCTTTGTGGACCCCCGGAGGACAATTGCTATACGGACCCTCACTTTTGCTAAGGGGCACCCACGGCTATATATAGCCCATTTATCCATCGCACCCATCTTCAACATTTCAAATTTTTCATTTTTGGCGGGAAAGTTTGGTTCTTCCTTGGCAGATTAGGGTTCGAGAATTCAAGGTGTTTAAATGAGACTCAATCGCTGAAACTTATTGGATGGACCTGTTTGAGCGTAACAGGCAGCTAAAATTGGCTAGTTACTCGGTGAGAAGAAAACAGAGACGGGAGATATTCACGACTTTGCACGAGATATTCATGGGATTTCCTATGCGTATTAGAGGATAGCGTGTGTCTTAACAAAATTTTACTCCAACTGGGACTGTGTTGGGAGTATTTCAACACCAGGAAACGCGTGAAAAGATAAATCAAGGAAGAAAATATTCCCGAGTTTATGGCCTGACAGAGAGAATATTTGGAGCAGTTATGAGGAGATATTTTGTCGCTGTCGAGTATAAAAAGGTGGGCTGGGACTCAGAGAAGAAAAGAGGAGAGTTTGGGAGAGTTTGGAGCACAACAGAGCAGAAAAGATCGAGTTGCAGAGAATATTTTTTCTGCTCCTGTAGAAGATGAAGAACACGAAGAATAGACAGCCAAAGACCGTCGTTCTTCAACAGTGTCAACGACAGAGCCTTTAGGGTCGTACTACTACAGAGCCAGTGACGCATATTTTTTATCGTTCTTTGTAACAGTGTTTTGCAACATTTATAAACGTTGCAAACACCCGGTTTTAATCATTTTCTCTCCATTTCATCTTTGTAACAATTTTTGAGCATGAATCAATACTTTGAGAAAGTTTACACAATGATGGGCTAAACCCAATCCTTGGGCGATGGAGGAAGCTATCTTTCCAATGAAAAAGTGGTAATTCTTAATTATTTAATTTGTGCAATTTTTAATTATGATTATTTGCCTAGATTGAAAATAGATTTTATGATTTTTGTTAAGCAATTGTATTTTCTATTGATGGAATATGCTTAGCCTAGGGTTTTGATATCCCATGCTTTGGATTAACATTTGTTGTTTCTAAAAAATCTACTTTTGCAATAGTTGAGAATCAAATTGAACGTGTGAAATTGCATGATTGTAATTAGTATCACTTTGGAATTGGTAAATAGCGGAATCCTAGCCCCAGCCTCTCCATAATTTCCACACAACTTTTTATTTGAGCTTGTTATTTTTATTTACAAAAAAATAAGTCTAAAAAATTCTACTTTCACAAGTCTTGAACGAACCTATTACTACAACATCATTGAAAATAACCATCAGTTAGCCCATGGACTTTAACATCTATGGCTGGTTCTTTTCTCTTTGTTCAGAAAATTGGTTCCAGAATTTTCTCTTTGTTCAGAAAATTGGTTCCAGAATTACTATCATGCTGGTATATGCAGATGATATTATTATCACTGGTAATTCTGCTCGGCATTGCAGTGAATTTGTTACCAAACTCCAAACTCATTTTCATGAACCACTCCCTACCTGTTTGTTCAGAAAATTGGTTCCAGAATTTTCTCTTTGTTCAGAAAATTGGTTCCAGAATTACTATCATCTTTGGTATATCTGAGATGATATTATTATCACTTTAGTAATTCTGCTCATATTACGATGAATTTGTTACCAAACTCCAAACTCATTTTCATGAACCACTACCTACCTGATACAAGTTGAGTGAAAAGAAATAATTAAGGGTGTCACTTAAACTGGTAATATCCGAACCCGCTGGTAAAAGAACCGACTATTGAGTGAGCATGAGGTGTTTAAGCCTATAGGCCCATGTACTTGGGTAATAAATATTCGAGGATATATATATATATATAACTTAACGATGAAGAGAAGAAATAGGTTTTCGTCCTAGACGGTCTTGTTGAGAAGATAAAGAACTTACAATTTTCGTCTGATAATAATCAAGAACAAGAAAGCAGAAGGATGGATCAATGTAGTGTTCAAAAGAAGGAGATTCCATTTTCATGGTAGTAGAAGGATGGATCGTGGTTACTCTCAATGTAGTGTTCCAAAGAAGGAGATTCTAGTCCCAGATGGTAGTAGAAAGATGGATCGTGGTTACTACCCATCTAGGAATCAAAAGAAGGAGATTCCATTCTGAGACGGTAAACACTTAAATTTCAATACCTTTCTGCACGTGAAATTGTATTCTTATTTGAGTTTTTCGTTTATTTCTTTTGGTATTTCTTAAATTCCTGTGTTTTGTTTATATGTTTATGTTTTTTACAAGTATTTGTTGATTTTCTTGGGTTTGGTGGTGTTAATAATGAGTTCTCAGCTCCTATGTTTTACAGTATTGTCTTTGTAATATCTATCTTTCTCGGTGGATTTTTTTTTTTTTTTTGCCTTTGCTTATGTTGAGATCTTATTTGTGATAGATATCCATAATTTATTAAAACAATATTCGAAATACTGGACCATTGAGGAATTACGCAATGCGGCAAGTGATTTAGAACGTTCAAAAGAAAGCCCGAAGGATCTCGAGAAAGACCTCAGTTCCATGAAGGTAATAATTATAATTTTACACCTGGTTTTTTATGAACGCGCAATTAGGGGATATAAAAACTAATTGGGGATATAGGAAAAGGACAAAAACGGGATCCAAATATCAAATCAGGGTCACCCCTTATCTAAGCATTTTAAGTATATTCCTAATCTACCCCTCACTAATCAGGATTAGTGGTTAATAATAATTAGGAAAAATCTTAAGAATTTGTTAAAAGATTAGTGTATGTTTTTATTTGTATTTGGGTGAGTGAGGTGAGAGTAGTAAGAGGGAAAAAAATTGAGAGGGAACTTTTTTTGGTGAAAATGAAGGATGATTGTGAAGAGCGAATTGCTGCTAAGAGGTTGAAAATTTGATTTTTTTTCTTTGAATCCACCATTTTTGCAGCTGAAAAAGCTCGGTGCCGGCATGGACATGGTATGAATACAATGTCGGAAGCAGCCATACCGGCATGGTATTCATAACACGTCCATGCCGGCACCGAGCTTATCCCCCATTTTGAAATTCAAGCCGGCATAATATTCAACACAAAAACTATGCCGGTACAGAAGTTATCTTTTTAAGAACGCTATCCAGGGGGTCTGGGGGGTCCGGCCGTGTTCGACCTGACAGGTCAGGTCGCGGGGGCAGCGCCCCCTAGCAGAGTGCGAGACAGCGTCTCGTAGAATCTTTTTTTGGTTTTGAAATTCAAAACCTATTCCGTTTTGAATTTTTTCTTGTTTTAATCAGTCCACTGCCGGCACAGTTAGTTAATTCTCGAGCATGCCGGCACCGTTTTCCGGCATAGTATGTTGCTTTAATTTCTATGCCGGCACATGATGTAAAGTATCCAGAAAGTTGAATTTTTTTTTCACTTGACTACCGGCAGTGATAGATTTCTATCGAGCATGCCGGGATTTAGTTACGGCATTGAATGTTAGTTATCAAGCATGCCGACACCATTTTCCGGCATGTCTTCATCACTTCCGGCATGATCTTCATCACTACCGGCATGGTCTTCATTACTTCCGAATCGTTTCCAAAGTGAGGAGCTGGCAGAGAAGGAGAAGAGAATTTGAAAGGGAGTGGGGAGAGTTTAGAATTTGAAAGGGAATGGAGAATATTTGGTTTTCAAAGCTCTAACCCTAAAAGAGATTAGTAAGAAGTGGAGATGGAAATGGGGATATGATTTTAAGTTTTTTGATTTTTATTTTGAGGGAAGGGTATTTTAGTATTTTTACCCCCAAAAACACCCCTTATCAGATACTATTGATTGGGGGAAGTAATTTATATCCCCCGATTTGTTTTTTTTTTTGGTTTAATTTTTTTTTGTGAGAAACATTTTGCTGATTTTATTTTCCCACCAGAAGCTCTTTGTTGCTCTGGACAAGCGCAGGGATGCTTGCTTGGAAGATACCTTTAAGTTGAACGCAACGGCCATTAGGGTTTATAAGGTCTTGCTACGAAAGGTTTGTTCATTCTACTTTTCTTTGTAAGACATTTATTGGTTACTTACATCCCTTATGCTAGGATGTTTAGCCTCTTCTGAGAGTAGAACGTGAGCATATTATGATTTATTTGATTAAAAGAACTATGTCGGATTCTACTAGATTTACATTGTTCTACATTCATGGCTTAGGTTCCCAACTATAGGCGCATGGCGCGTTACCAAAGGTTTGTTCATTCTACTTTTCTTTGTAAGACATTTATTGGTTACTTACATCCCTTATGCTAGGATGTTTAGCCTCTTCTGAGAGTAGAACGTGAGCATATTATGATTTATTTGATTAAAAGAACTATGTCGGATTCTACTAGATTTACATTGTTCTACATTCATGGCTTAGGTTCCCAACTATAGGCGCATGGCGCGTTACCAAACGTTATTCGCTACTATGCATCGAGGCAATATAGAGGAGTTAGAGGATTTTATGCTTAATCCAAGAGAATTCCCACACCTGAACAAAGGCTTACTTCTTGATGAGTCCCCACACTATCCTAAAGGTTTGGAGGATCTTGAAGGCTCGGAGGATCTTGAAGACATACTTTTGCGTCTGTCTTTAGAATTAGTTAAAATAGATGCCCTCTCACGTTGGGAATAAGAAAATTTTGATTCTGGTTACCAATTGTTTCGAGCCGTCCACCACTATATCAGACTGTTGGAAGGCAAGCTGGAGCAGGTGAAGATGGCGGCGTCATTTGAAGACATGGAGCTGGGATACGGGAATACTTTTGGGTGGGGGTCCCGTATTTTAAGAAGCAAGTAATACCCTTGTGTGGTTCAGAAGTATGACTAACCCCGCACTTCACCATTAGTTCCTGCTCTTTTGTATGACTTTTTGTAACAATCTTGGTATAGGGGCGGCAATAAATGGTAGAGGGGCGGCAACCTAATGAGACAAAAAAGATCATTACAAGGTAATTCAAGTGCCCCTTATTAAAGAAAATCTGGAAATGACTAATTAGCCCTTATTATTAATAATCAAGATTAGTAATGATAATCAAGATCAGTGTTTATAATTAATTTTCAGTTATTCTATTATAACTCTAAAATCAGATTTTTAGAGTTATAAAAAAAAAAAAAAGTTTAGAGGAGAAGAAAAATAAAACTTATGTGATATTTGTGAAACCCTAGATTTGATTCACTCAACCAAAATGAGTGATTCCAGTGACCCGGTATACTTCTAAATTAGTTCCCATTAGCTTTTTCTCGCTCAAAATTATCTAAAGTACATAACAAAATCAAAACTTTTGAATTTTCAGAAGAACTTACGGTTGCAATTTTGCTCGTGACCAACCATAACTCTTAGTTACGGTTCGTAAGTTATCAAATACCAACCGTAACTGGTTAAATTTGGGGAAAATCCAATCGTAAAACCAGTTACGGTTAGTAACTAAATGCTCGATACCAACCGTAACTGAAGAAAATTCTCAGATATAAGAACATACGGTTGGTAATTGAACTGTTACCAACCGTATTGACATCAAAATCTCCAGTTACGATTCGTAATTGAGTTAAAATCAACCGTAACTCGCATAAATCCAGAAATTTCAATTTCAATTTTCATACGAAACCCTAATTTTTGATACAAAATTAACTTAAATCTAACACGATAAACTAAACCCTAAGCGGGTTTTTCCAAACATTTCTCAAATCGCCATTAATCGAAAAACGATGAAATTTTCAGTTTTAATGGAGGTTACGGTTGATGGAGGAGAAGAGAAGATGAAGAAGAAGATGAAAAAAAAAAAACTGATTTGATTTTTTTTGATTCATTAGGTTTAAAAAAAAATTGATTTGATTTTGGTTAATTTAAAGTGAAAGGGTAATCTAGTCAATCTACACCCCCTATAGGACACCCCCTAACCAATAAGAGGGACATTGCTATCACACTTGTCGCCCCTCTACCGTTTCTTGCCGCCCCTATACCAAGATTGTTTTGTAAGCTGTGCTGTATAATTAAAAATCTGATCGACTTGAGATTGTCCCAATACATGGCTTTGAGATGATATCACCTGCAATGCTGTTGGTGTTAAATCGAATATGGCATTCCCGAAATAACCATGGGGAAGATTAGGACTTAAATGTGAACGACAATCTAACGGGATTGATATCATAGTTTCTTGATCATCTTTAAGTTCACGTGATTTGCATGTACAACGCCATAAGTGTCCTGCAATGACATAATATCCCCATCTGAGCTGAATTCGCTGTAACACCTATACGCCATAAGTCATGTAATGTTGGACAATGGTGGCATGAATCCCATTTTAAGTCTGGCTAATGATAATTATTTTATTTTTATGCTAATTCTGTTTGGATGGAAATGAATGTGAATATCTTGCAGGTGATGAAAGAAGGATTATTATTGTAGAAACCTATTATAGGGGCTCCAAGCATTTGGTTTTGAGGGCTCACAAGATGACAAAATCGGGTTATGAAATAGTAATCAACAAAACCCCATATCTAACTATTTTTTGTAATGACTAAAATACCCTCCATGAATTATAAAATTAAATTTATTATCTTTTCTTTCTCTTTTCATTCATAAATCATGATGAAGATGATGATCATAAAAAAAAAAACTATTGTTTTTCTTTCTCTCTTCTTCTTCTCCGTCGAGATGAAGATGACGATCATAAAAAGAAAAAACTAAGAAAACTCATCACTTATTTGTGAAAAAAACAGTTTCAGTATTGTTTACGGTTGGGAAAATTCATATTTCCCCACCGTAGACTGCCTACGGTTGGAAAAATTCATATTTCCCAACCGTAGACAGTTCATAAACTGTTTTTTCAAAAACCCAATTCGATCGATTCCGCTTATCCATGCATTGAAACCAATTAAATAAGATGGGTTTTCGATTTTTACCTTATTGAAGTCATTGCGGGTGGATTAAATGGTGTTAATCGATAATGAATTATTTTGAGAATTGACGATTAATCGAAAAAATAAGCGATGGAGGTGATGGGGAAGAAGAAAATGGAAGAATTAAAGGCGAGGAATGAAAACAAATTAGTTTTAGGTTTTCAATATTTAATAGGTTAAGGGTATTTTAGTACTTTTCTTATGAATTAGGTCCCCTTATCTTTATTGTAAGATAATTGAATCCTTAAGAACCCTCAAAACTCTTTTCTTGGAGCCCTTATAATACGTTTCTTATTGTAATCTTTTTTTCTTTTTTCTTTTTTAAGAGAGAAAAGGTTAAATTGTATAAAGAGAAAATGTAATAAGACCAAGTCCCCATTTTCAAGGCTAATGCGGGTACCATTTTGCTTGGGGTGTACCAATCCAAAGGCAAATGCTTTTCTGTCCTATATGCATATTGGTACACCCCAAGCAAAACAGTACCCCCATTAACAGTCTTGCCCATTTTACCCAAAACCATTTCTCCTCTCTACCCAATGGTAAATTATGCTTTGACTTCATTAATGACCACTCCTGCTCTAGGATTTTTGTTGCCCATTGTCCTTCTATTTCTTTCCTCCCATAATGCTCTGACAATGGCAAAAATAATAATTGGCCAAATTCCAAATTTTCCTTGCCCTATTTCTGCCTCTTCCAAATTTCCAAGCCAACATTTGGTTCTCTATAGATCCAGCCTGCACCCATTTGACATTAAAACCTCCTAAGAAGTAGTTCCAAACCATGTGAGAATAGTTGCAATGAAGAAGTAGATGAGACACCGTTTCAGGTACTAGACTGCAAAGAGAGTAGTTGATGTTCTGAATATTGCAACCTCTTCTGAGCAGATTGTCTGTGGTGGGAATTGCATTCTGAGCAGCAATCCAAAGGAGGATCTGTATCTTCGCAGGCACATATTTCACCCAAATGCATTGGTAGGGAGGGAAATGCTCAGGAACTGGCTCATGCTCAATGAGCCAGTTGTAACAATTTTTAACACTAAAACCTCCTGAGATATTGCATATTAATCCATTATCCATCATCCTGCTGAGAGAGTGTAGGAGGAGATCCTAACCACTCAAAGAGCTGTATCATTTCAAGCAACTCTGACTGGTGAAGATCTCTTCTCAGTTTTAAATTGATGTTGATGTTGCCAATAGAAAAACCAGAAATCATGATATTGTAATCTTGTTGCTCATTAATAAAATTACTTTCTGGACAAAAAAGGAAGAAGAAGTACATGAACTGTAGAAGCATTTTAATTGTGATCTGAATTCGGTGTAGAATCAGTGTTGTAGTAAACCAGAAAAATGAATATAAACTAATAATGAAAAATACCAGCAGGGATTTCAAAACCCACTTCAGTTCTCACCTCAAACACACAAGGTTTCTTTGTGTTTAATTCAAACCTCTAAAGTTAAACAAAAATTCCAAAATCTCTAAAAAATTAATCTAATGAATCCAAAAACTTTTGAAGTATAAAACTTTCGGCACTTATTTCTTTTGTAGAACTTTATAAAGAACTAATTACCCGCGACGTAGATTTTCTTTTTTATGCATCCCCTTCTTTCTCTACCAATATCTTTTTGCATGCTTCATAACACATGAAAGAAATCCCAGCTGCTGGTACCAGTTTCATACAGCTCGGTCCTAACCCTCTGTAAAGACCGGGAAGGCCTTCCTTCTCTAATATGCATGCAAGTGCATGCAGCATATTCTTATACACTTGTCTTCCACTCAAAGCACCAACCTGCATTTGTTTACGAGCCACCTCAAGCGGAAATGTGGCAGTACTTGAAATCGCACCAGCTGCTGATCCTATCAATAGTGTGGCAATGTTACTGATTTCTTCTTTCTTAAAGACTTTCCGGTATCCCTTTCGAAGCATGTCATAAGCACAGTAGTTTGCTGCAGCATATGGGATTACTCCAATTAGACTAGGGGTAAGACCTCGAAACAGCTCTCCAACCCCCTCTTTTTGAACAATTTTCACAAAAGCGTCTAAAAGATTATCGTAAACACCTCTCTGCAGTTTCAGACACATTTCATTTGCATTAGAAATCATTGAGTTTTCAAAAGAGTGTGAAAATGGCAAAATTAAAAAGTGACACGTCTACCTGTACGGTTAGACGAGTTTTAACAAGCTCAAGAGGATATGTACACAAAGTTGAGCTAACTCCAGCACAGGCTCCTGCAATCAGTGAAGGAGGGATAGGAATCTTTGAAGGTTCCCCTGGGTTTGGTGTCAAATGCTTCTTTACTGTATCATAAGCAAATAACTGCAGAAAAGTAATGGTCCATCAGTGCCTCAAAAAGATGATCGAAATGATGTCAATAGATTCAGGGTATAATACACTTACATGAAAAGACTAAAAGCAGGCACTAACTCACCAAAGTACAGAAACTAAAAGTAAACTGTGAATGTCAAAAGAACAGCCAAGTTGCTTTAAAATGACTTTGAATCTTGATCTTTCAAGGATATTTCTGGTACGAAGTTCAGGCTGTCGATCCCCATCAGTGGACATTGAGTAAAATCTCTGGTAGCTTAGGCAAATTTTAATTTTTAACATTAAGTTATCTCAAGCAAAGTACAGTTTTTTCTACAGATGGTAATATCTTTCTCCATGAACTAGTAAAAGGATAAAAGCTTATCTAATATTGTCAAAGAATATTGCAACTACACTCAAATGAATGAAGAACATTGACCTGCCACTAGCGCTTCATAGTTCCCATACACTAGGTATTAGTGAAGAAAGTGATCACTGACATTCAAAACTGAAGAATCATCAGTCATCACAATTTCCACTACATCACAATTTAAATTTGCCAAACAGCATGGCACTTCAGCTCAAGACAGGCGAAATAGCTTTTTCATCCAGATCACCTGTTGCGGTAGTTCCTTGGACAAGATCCTTCGATATGATACTCCTTTTAGTTTCTTTAACTCGATGATTTCAACTTACATCCTTATTTCTACACTGAAGGACTCGGACCCGTATACCAGGCATAGCTTTGTTTATGGAGATTCTGAAGCCTATGCGATGGGTTTCGTTTTATATCAAATAATATCATCTGATATAACTAAGGTTCTTTACATGCAACTGTGTTTGTAGCCCAAATATGTCTTACCTAAATTTCCTAAAGGAACATTTTTGTCAACATTTTAAACTCAGGATAAACTAGAATTTGGTCTAACAATTTTAACCCAAAACTGTGAGGACTGGTTTTGGTAAGCGACAAGTTTATCCCATTGAATTCACTCTATGGAAAACGACAAACAGGAAAGCTACTTAAACATGCCAAAATAGCAGAATTACTCAAAAACGTGGAACAGTTCTTGTTAAAAGAGAATTCTGGCTTTTATTCTACAATCCTTGGAGAGCCCAGACCCATCCAAAAATGAGCATAGATCCCAGCGATAAATTTAACAAAACATAAATGAAATTAAAAAAAAAAAACATTTAGCAACAGAACATCTGACGCTAAGAAGGTCCGCTAAAACTCAAAACCACAATATAGGGAAGAAATTGAAGATCATTCTAGACAACACATTGTCAATCAAATAGCTGAGCTAAATGGGATTACTCAATACTGTGACCATGGTAAAGAAGTTTCTCTGTTAGAAATGAGATTAAATTGGTCCGAGGATAAGAGGACGTTATCTAGCAGGTGAATTATCAGAACATTTCAACAGTCATTAATGAAATTTCGCAAGAGTCACTATCTAGAACGTACTCTAATAGAAATGGAATAGAAACCACTTTTTGTTCATCTAATTACTCAATAAGGTATATCAATGTTTGCAATCATCAATTTGGAACTTCCGATACTTTTTGGTACATGTCCATCTGATAACTTCAGTTACTATTAACTATTGCACCAACAAAACAACAGATAGCAACAAAATCCTCAACTGAAAAGGAATCAAACCAACAATCAGACTGACTTTCAGTTTTCACAAACATAAAATGTTCTGTAACTTCTAGCTCATCAAAGAAACAAAATTCATAAAAGCGAATGAGTTGATTAAAACAATACAAACTGAAACAATTAGCACCACTACAAGGAAAATCACATATGCTAATCAAATACCGCCAAATACAAATAAACCGAAACACAATCAATCAAGCAGGCAACCATCACAAGTACTAATAACATTGAGACAATGACTCAAAAGGTAGAAGTAAAACAAAGTAAGAAGAAGCTACCTCAATAGCCTTGCTGGGCGCGACACGAATGACATTAATCAAATTACCTCTAAACAAACCCTTCCATCCATCCGTTTTCATAATACTGTTAAACACTTCAGTTGATGAATTCCCACTAGTCCCAACCATCAAATGTGTTCTAATTGTTTCCAATGGAGCAACAGCAGTTCTAGAGACAGCCCCGGCAACTGCCCCACTTAACAATCTCCTCAACGAAGGATTCGCAACCTTTACCTTCAATTTAAACCCCCCTTATTTTCTTCACCAACCCTTCCTCAAGCTCCTCAACAACTTCAGCATCTTGTGGTATCTCAACTATCCTAAACGCAAATTCCGGTGACGAAACATATTTAACATAAAGATCAGTACATGGAAGCTTTATAGCATTATCTCTTGGATTTGAAGGTGCACTTTGATTTGGTGAATTTGGTGATACTCCAAATCCCATACCCATTTGACCAACACTTGCAAATAAACCACCAGGATGATAATTCCGATTAGAAGAAGAAGATGAACCCCCTTCTGATAAACTCCATTCAAGACCACCACTACCACTTATCTCTGAACTAAATGACAAAAACCCATCCTTTTTCTTGCCAAAACCACCTTCAACAACTTGTATTCCATTCTTAGCCATTGATTGTCCAACCAACCTTCTTTTCAATAACAAGAGACACAACAAACTTTCTCTGAACCTAAACCTTGGTGTTGTTCAGTGTTTTTAAGCTATATGCCCCATCTGAACCTAAACAACATACAAACAACAAAAATGGTGTTTCAAACAAATGGGTTTCTGTAAAAACACCATAGAACCTTGAAAAGAACTTTTCTTGTCATTAACAATTAAAAAAAACAGAAAAAAAAATCAGAAAAACTATGTCACATACCTGAAAAAGGACCGGTTTTTATTACAGTAATGGATTAATCTGAGTAAAGGGGGGTGGTTTTGGAGAAGAAAAATAGCAGAATCAGGGTTTGGGGGGGACTCTGTTTGCTTCTCCTTCTCCTTCACCCGCACAAAAATTGAGAATATATTTTTTTCCCTTTTTAATTTTATTTTTTGATTGTCTCGATGGAGATATACAGAGTAGGTGTCCCTTGTGGTTTCAAGAAGTTGTTAGGTTTCTAGTGGAGTGATGGAAATTTACCCAAAAGGGTAATGGTTTTTGATTTAATTACAATTTTTGTCCAATTTAATTTCTTACCAAATTGACAATTAGACATGTGTTTTCAACATTTTTTTGTGTTTGGTAGACCAGTGATGAATTTTTTTTTTAATAGATAAACCGGGTATTAAACCTGAAAGTTACATGACAAAACACAAAATAAGAACAGGACCGACTACAAGTGAATATCATACATGACCAAGTGACGAATCTTCTGTAAGAGAATCTCAGTTAACAGAATCAAGTGTACCAGAATCCAGTAGTAGTAACGTCCGATTAAACACGAAAGAAACCCATAATAATAGTAACAGTGACACCCGCTTACATACGGGAGAGCTTAAATCGTTGATGTGTGATCCACAACCCTAGAAACAGTTTTAATTTTTGTCTGAAACTCATGACCTTCCAAGTAAGATTTAACAGAAATTTTGCCGGCCGGAACATTAGTACGCCGAAAAATTCGTCGGAGCTGTAGTTCTTTCCTGCAGAGATCATCACCAGACTTGGGGCACGTATCAAACATATATTGACCCGAACATAAGAGACTCATTACAAAGATTAACACAAAAATCATCTCCCAGAACACCCCATTGCAAACCTTAAAGTTCTAAAATTAGATCTAACAATTTGAAATAAAAACTAATCTATTTGAAAATAGATCAAAGACAAATCCTAATTGGAAAATCAGAAGATATCTTGAGCTGTTGACCGTCGCCGATGCAAAAAGAAAACCCGAAATTGATGTTGAAACTGCACTTTGCTTGATGGCGCCAGTTGACAATGAAAATAAGCTATGTTCTCTTTTCTTTATCAGATCCCAGACCATAGAATCACTAGCAACCCATATCTCCATCAAACAAAATAAAAATTGCACCACAACAACAACAAAAGCATGAAAATCAGAAAAACAAACCTTACATAAAGGGAAATAAGAGCTAGTATCAACTAATAACCATGGTTGGAGATCAACATGGAACGATTGCTGCTCAGATCTATGGTTACTACCTTGGTAAGAACCGACCTCTTGCAGCTGGGACAGCAGTATTTGGTTCAAATCTAGGATAAAAACTGGCACAATCTAAATGGTTGAAATTAGTAGCGGCTGGAGAGGAGAGTGATCAACGGTCTAAATTTATTGTCTCTAATTTGGACCATAACGGTCTAAATTTATCGGAAAATGGGTCATATAGCCAAAAAGGTAATATTTCTGGGTCAAATGGACCGGTAGAAATATGGTCTGGGTCAAATGGACGAAGAAGTTTTGGACGGAACTACCCTCACAAAAATCACAAAAGCATCACGTTCTCCCTCTCCTCCACAAAACCACGTTCTCCCTCTCTCTTCAATTGAAAACCACCCCACTAACGTTCTCTTCATCTTCTCAAATACCAGAACAATTTCCTCCAACCTTTTCCTTCCGTTCATCAAGTGGGTTTCATTCACCGTAAATGTTGGGTTTCATTAACAGCTTTTAAACACCATCAATCAATCTACAACATCGAGAGGTTTCCGTGGCTTCAATCAATCTATCGGTTCGGTGAAGAATCGGGGTTTGAAATCAATTTGGAGAATCGGGGTTTCAAAATGTCTCCTAGAACTCATAAATTTTCAAACCCTAACTCAAATTTCTCTTAGTTTCGAAATTGAATGGTTAATCGGTGGTTTTATTTTCATTTTAGTTGATTAATCGGTGGTTTTATCCATTACAATCATTTTAGTTGATTAATTTGTTTAATTGATGATTTTATTTTTCATTTCAGTGGGTTTGATGAAACTCGCTTGCATCTGGTTATTTGAGTTTTTTTTTTGTTGAAATTGATTTGTTGAAGGTCTTAACTCGGTTGCATGTTAGTCTATAATGAGCGATTAAGACTAGATGAAAACCAATTTCATCCAAAGTTAAAATCGCTAATCTGGATGAAATTTGAGTGTAAAATCTGCAAACCAGTTTCATCCAAATTGTTGTAAAACCATTTTAGTTTCATTTCAAATCTAGATGAAACCCGTTACATCCTATCACAACCTAATATTCAACATCAACTCCATCCCAGTTTCATTATACGTTGTAAAATACATCCCGAGTTTCATTATACGATGTAAAATACACCATCAACTCCATGTAGCCATGCTTCTCTTGTTATTTGTTTATAGTTTGTTGTGAAATTTGAATAGATCTTACTCGGGTATCGCTAAACTAGCATGAGTCTTGAATATTAGGTTGTGATAATGAAACTGGTTTCATTTAAAGTAATGTTAGGATGTAACTTGTTGTCATCTAGCATTAACATGGGATGTAGTTGGTTTTGCATCTTTGTTGGTGTATCTAATGATTAGGTTGTAAAGAAATTGTGTTGGATGAAATGGTTTGTATTGAAACGGTTGTATGTGTTTCATTCGTTAAATCATTTGCGCAAATGCTTTTGTTGTATTGCGCAAATGATTATAGTAGTACAATAGTATATGGTGAATGTATACATGGCATGGAAATGATGTGGATTCTTATATAGTGTAGTTCGCAATATATGGGACTAATAACAGCGTAGATATCAGCGTAAACTACTTGTATTTGATTCTTTAGACAATATTAACATGTATAATATATAGGATGTAACTGGGTCTCATCTGATTCCTGCGGAAACTTGGTTTCATCTAGCTCTATTATATAGGATGTAATCGGGTTTCATCGATTCCTGCAAAACCGGTTTTCATCTAGCTTTGAAGATATGATGTAATTGGGTTTCATCCATATTTTAAAATATGATTTAAGCGGTTTTATGCCAAATTGTTGCATGAAGCAGAAGCAAGAAGAGTAAGAAGAATGATGGTCTTTGAAAGAAGAACCAAGAAGAGTAAGAAGAATGATGTGAACGTGGGTAATGAATCAAGCACCGGGAATATGGATGATGTGGATTCCGAAAAGGAAGGAAAGAAAACGTTAGAGCTAACATGAAACCGACAGTTGAGTTGCTTTGGGTTCACCGGTATTTACGGAAAGACAAGAGGCTGCATTAAGGAAGACTAATTTTGGAACTTCATTGAGGCGATCAAACAAGGAAAGGTGGGGAAGGTCGAATGTAGCAAAGCTCCAAGGGCGTTAGAGTTCATCATAAAAAGTTTTGACCCGAACGAGCTAATATTCAAGATTGGTGATCAAGTTTTCAAGACCGATGCAAACAATTTTGTTGTTATGTTCAAAATACAGAGAATACGTATGACAGAAGAAGATAGGAAACTTTATGGACCAAAGGAAGACCCTAGTTTGAAAACTTACGCATTTTATACAAAGTATTTTACTGGAGCCAAAGAGAAGGGATGAAGAAAACAAGAATAAGGAAGGTGAAAAGAAGGAAGGTGGAGCGGAAAAGAAGAAAAAGACACACAAAGAGAAGAACGCTGGTGACAAATTGGAAAAAGAAGTACATCCTTGAAGGCATAAATCTTTGTTATAAATGAAGAAGGCAAAGAAGAAGAGTTGGTGATACTTTGTTGTTGTTCATGTTCATGTTGCAATCTTCTTCTTCATTAACACCGGAGGTATGTATGTCAACTACAAGTATTTGAACTGCCTACGATCAATCGAAACCATTAATAGGGTCTCATGGCCGGATCTTATCCATGAGCATCTAATGCAAAGTGTCGCGGTCGTATGCAAGACACCTTACTCCATCAATGGTTGCGGCTTTTTATTTTCTTTCATCCTGAGTATCATCTTTTATCATCTTCTTTCTTTTGAATTTTTTTCTTACATTAAATAAATCATAATGTGGTGAGTTTCATCTTGTATCTTTTGTTTTTGCGAGTTATGGATTTTGAGCAAATCAAAGACATTAATAGGAAAGATGACAGTGAAGCATGGCCAAGGTTTGCAAGATGGGACTTGTATAAAGTGTCTTGCGAAATTGAGGGAAAGCTTGAAACTCTTTCAAGCAATCGGTAAAAATCTATCCATATTATAACTGGATGAAACCGATTACGTCTTCTATTTATTTAGTTTAGATTTGTTTTTAGAAATCTATCCCTATTATTATTTGTGTCATTTGTGGATGAAACCCGGTTACATCATGTGTTATCATATGATGTAACCGATTACATCATGTTTTAAGCGAAATGAGAAATATATGTTTACGTGTTTGCAGGTTGTTGATTTTGTTGCTAGCTTGGAGTGAAGAGGAAAAACATTATGCTTGTTTGATGAGGAAGAAGAAAACAAATATGAAGATGATATTTCAAAGTTGAAGAATGAACTCAAAGAGAAAGACAAGATTATCTCTCACTTGAATCTTTGAGTTAGGAGCAAGAAATGAAGAGTTGGAAGCAAAGGATTTTGAGTTGGAAGCGAAGGGTAAGACAATCTCAGACTTGCAAAATCAATTGGAATCCTTGAAAGCGCAACTCAAGCCTCAACCGGAAAGTCTGCTAGCTTCACCTCTTGATATAGTTGTACATACTAATTACGCAGTGCACTTTGATGACGCTAGCGACAACTTTTTCAATCTTAAAATCACTCAAGAGATGAACAAACCGGTGGACCACTGCTTTTCCATTGATGCTAGCAAGGAAGGTGAAACCGATGTTGTTCTGATGGAGCCGTAAATCCAGGATGCTCACGGAGAAGAACCGATAACACCGGGTCCTCCGGAGAAATCATGGAGGAAGAAATAATCGGCTGCAGAACCTCTGGCAGTCATGAATAAACTTGTAGAAATTGGATCGCTTGAGAAGAGAGTGAAGAACGTCTATAAAAGGAAGACAAAGGATTTTGGTCCGGAGTTTGTAACAGAAGCGGATAAGCGTGCGATGAAGAAGCCAAGCAAGATAAGTTGAAGAAGTTAACAAAGAACAACGGGTTGTGGAAAAGTTACTTGCAAGACGGAGAAAGAGAAGTCAAGAAAAGTTAATAAAGGATTACTTTTTAAGCGGAAAATTGAGGTACGTACACGCATTTTTGTTGGTAATTCTTTTTCATTCTACAACAAAGTGTATCTAGGATGTATCTAGTATCATAATGTTAGAAAATGAACCATGTGTGCTTGTATGAAATTGGATGAACTTGTTTAAATGCAATATCGTTTGGAAAAAGCGATAGGGGCATATGTATCAATGGAGAACAAATCCAACAACTTTTTCAATCAGCCATTGGAGAACACAATTTTGGAGTTCAAAATGGAAAAATGGAGACAAATGTTTCAATCTGGTGATGATACAAAAGGACACTTAAAGTCAATCTTTCTCAAGTGCGTATGCATGGGTAAGTATCTTTCTTAGTGCGTTTGAACCTTCATTTTAGAATGAATGATCTAAGTTGTGCAATTTATCTTTAGGGTGATGTCATTTGGGAGATGAGATAAAGGCTGCAAAGTATATATATGTTTGAAGTGGAGAAAATTGATGTTGAAACGCAGCACTGTTCATCCCAATGATAAACGACAAAGAACATGTCACATTGCTTCACTTTGACATCCATGGCGAACTTGGACACACTACAATTCTCTCCTAGGTTCGTCAAACTACTTGGAAGATGCTAAATTTATGGCGAAAAGAGGGAGGTCAGCTCGTTGCCATTCACTTAGGAAGCAATAGTATGGATGAAATTGTAGTCGATGTGAAATCAGATTGTCCACAGGGAGAAAGGTAGGTCCTTAACTCTTCGAACTGAGATTATAACATACAAACTGAAACAAAGTTTGAACTGACATTACATATTCATTTGTGTTGCAGTCACAATTCTTTGATGTATGTTATCTACTACATGGAATGGGCAATGACAAACGGTTACTCCTTTGAATGCGAGAATATTACGAGAGAAGATGAACACAAAAAGAGTCGAACTCGGATATGAAATCCTAAGTGATGAGAAAAGTTCTTTGGAAAGTTTGATCTATTGATGTTTCGAAAAATTATTAATGTAGGATACTCATTTGTGATCATTGGATAATTGTTAATTCAAAATACCTATTGATGTTTGTTAATTCAAAATACCTATTGATGTTTCAAAAATGCATATACTTTTATATTTGTGTTTGAATATGCGGGATGAAAACCGATTTTCACCCTGGACAAAAATTCCAGAATATGCGGGGATGAAACTGGTTTCATCATGTATAAAACTATTTTTTAGAGTTTTTGTCGGGTTACGAGTTGAAAATATTATTTCTTAACATAATATACATGATGAAACCCAGTTTCACCCTGGCCAAAATTCTCTTTTTTTCCAGAATATGCAGGATGAAACTGAATTACATCCTAGCCTGTAAAAACTAATTGCATTCAAGTCAATGAAAACTGAAAAAAGAATGTACAATGAAAACCGAAAAAGATTCATAATACAATTAAAAAAACAACAGAAGAATATAAGATAGGAAACTGAAAAAGATTCATAATACAATTAGTAATGAAAACTGAATTACTAATTGCATTCAACATAAGAATATGTTTTTATGAAGAAAAAAAAAACATACATCCCAGTTTCATTAACTCCATCCCAGTTACATCCTATCACAACCTAATACTCGTAAAGAATATGTTTTTATGAAGAAAAAAAAACAATTCAAATGTAAATACTAGTTGCAAAAATATAATTCCAGCTAAAAGAATCTTAAATGTGCAACAAGAGGCTGCAGAGAAGAATAGACTAATAAAATAAATCAGAGTAAGACACTGCACAGAATGAGGAATGGAGATGTTCTTTAGCAGGTTCATTGTTGACGTTGCTTTTTTGCTGGAGGATGAGGACACGTCGTCTTGTTATGACGTGCCTTAGTATGGCGATTCTGCACGTAATTGGTCTCGTGAAACTTGCACTGCCGGTGTTAGGAATACGCTTCTTCTTCGGCCTACCAGTTTTTTTTCCTAGGATGGTTGGTGGGTTCACAAGTCTTCCAGTAGCAACATCAATAGGCTTGTCGTGATCAGGGATGGGCTTGATAGGACGATCATACGATGCACGGAAGCTGGAAATGCTGAAAAACGGATTAATGTACTCGTAAACATTGATCTTAGCTGAGACCATACAGGCAATAGCGTGATCACAAGGGAACTGCTCCGTAAACCAAAGCCTACAAACTGCGTGTGAAACATCGCAATATTAACGACATGCGAGTCTTGTCCATCGGCTACTTCCCACTCTATGTCACGAGACTTGGTTATTTTCCATTGGGCACCAACACGAATGGAAGCCTGCACTTTTTTCTCTAGCACAGGGACAAATGAATCCTTTATACGTCGCCCCCTTAGCCTTCCTTTTACTCATCTGATCCATAATCTTAAGTCTAATCCAGTTAACTAATGTGGCAATAGGCATACCTTTCGCCTCCCTAATCCAAGCATTGAATGACTCTGCAATGTTTGAACACATGTCGCCATAACGACAACCTTCACAATGTGCATTGGACCAACATTCCACCGAAGGTCACTCAAGAATTTGTGAAGACCATCGCATCCCATGTCTTTCAACTTTTGCATACCTTCGCGGAAGCCTTCATGCGTTGATGAATAGAAACATTGTTTGAACAAATCCATTGCAGCACAATGCTCTGCCTTTCTCTTGTTGGTCTTACTGCGGACATTGTTCTTCAAGTGCTGGTAACAAAAACCATGATGGAAATGTGGAAAAACATCACGAATCCCTTGGATCAAACCTTCATGGCGTCCAAAATAATAGTTAGTACCCGGACCCAAGATAGTTTTCAATTTCTCCAAGAACCAATGCCAATTTTCAACAATTTCACTTGAAACAATACCATATGCCACAGGAAATATTCCTACGAGAAAACACAAAAGAAATAAAAAAAAATCACTTTGGCTTCTTATTGCCTGAGAATGAAACCAGTTTCATTCTTTGATCCGACTTCACCAATTAAGGATGAAACTGGGTTTAATGTATAATTTGACATCAAAAAAATTCTGAATTTCTTTCAAATGAAACTAAACTATAAGACATACCATTATTCGCATTCTTCCGTGAGTAGCCATAAGACAACCTCTAAATTTCCCAGTTAGGAAAGTAGCATCCAAGAAAAATACCGGGCGACAATACTCGAAACCCGAGATGCAAGCATCAAAGGCTAAGAACAAACTCTTGAACTCGCCCCCTTCAATGACTAAATCAGCCCGACTACCTGGATCATGTTTCTCCACGGCTTCACACCACCAAACCAGGTCAGTGTATGACTTAGTGTCATTGCCATACAACTCCTTGAAACATAATTCTCTACCGGCATGCGCCTGATCATAGCTCAATGTTAAACCATAATCACTTTTGAAATCACCAACAATATCCCTGCATTTCTTATTGGGATTCTGTTTGATCTGGTCAAATATTAAGCTCTTTACAAGTTCGCGAGTAACTGGATCATCCTTTGTTCCATCACTATAACCAGCACAACATGTATGTTCCCCATTATAGCTTTTGAGGTATAAATGGCCCTTCACATTGGAAGTCTTGAAGCTGCATGGAACCTCCAAATCACATTCCAATTCCTCCTTGTAAAGACACTCCACAGTATACCCTCTTGGATTACTATTGACACTCTTACCTTGCGACCAAAAAAGTGGTTATATTTTTCAACAACAAGACGAGCCTCGTTCCATCCTCCATAAAAATCTGACCAACACCTTTTATAATGAACTCCCATTCAGTAGCCTTGCAAGATCTTTTAATTGCCATCTTTCCATTGAATGCACGTTCTTGAGACATGGGAATATCTTGTGACGAACCAAGTTCTTGAGAAGAAGGTACAAGTGACAGATCTGGGCTATTGTCTTTACCTAAAAGCAACTCTGTCATTGTAGGTTTATGAGTAACTTTATTCTTCGGATGATGACAAGGAATAACCAAATGACTTGTGCAGGGCATGAAACTGAAGGCAACTCTGTCATTGTATGTTTACGAGTAACTTTATTCTTTGGAAGATGACAAGGAATAACCAGCTGACTTGTGCCAGGGCATGAAACTGAAGGCAACTCACTCATTGTAGGTTCACGAACATAATCAGGAACACGAAGAGGAACACGTTCTAATAAACGAAGCTCCAAGAAACTCAACTGAAAAACATGACACATTGATATGACAGATTGAAGCTTCGCATCACTGTCAACAACCATGCTTCTTCCATCATTGTCAAATACAAAGCTGGATTGAGTCTCGGCGAAATATAATTCCAATAAGAACACACATACAACTTCAACTCATTAATTGTTGACTTCTCATTAACGTGGTATGGACTTGTATCGGGACCACGGATAACCACACAAAGAGTATTATGAACCATCTACAAAAGGAAATATTCAATTGAACAAATTAAACAACCTGGATGACTAAAAACCAAATTCAACAACAATTGGTATAAAAATACAGGATGAAACTAATTTCATCCTGCTATAAAAAACTGGAAAATCAATTGTGACACCCATATTCATCATGGCAACCAGGTTAGGGTTTTCTTCGAGCAAAAATTGTAAGCAAACTCTAATCAAACACACAGACATGATGATATTATACCAATTCCGTTCACTTCCATAACTCAAAAAACTAAAAATCACTTTAATCAATTTGGATTGCATCTATGTATTGTTTCAGCAGGTTTAAACTAAATTTACTTTGATGAACAATCAATCGATTGGATATAAACAAATAATCACGTTTACCAGCACCAACTAAAACCCTGGATAATCAAAATCAACAACTAAAACCAAAAATTGATACATAAATTTCAAAATCGACATACCCAGGATATGCATTACAAAGAATTAGACAAAAAACGAAATCGAAATTGGATTAATTGAAACTTGAAACTTACCGATTTGCGTTACTGGATGCTGATGATATTAGATGACTTGAAAGTTGATTAATCTAAACTTCGATTCAACAATTGAAAACCACCATGATTGATCAACCAGATCTGAAAAATAAAAAGAGCTCTGAATTTATTCTCCAGACAGGTGAGGGACGAGAGCGGTGAGGGAAAGAGAAATAAATTCTCTTTGAAAAGAAGGGTTTAAAAGGTTAGAGGGTATTTTAGGTAAGATATATTTTTTTATCTTAATTTTCCTGGGTGAAATATCCAAACTGACTATATAAACAATATATTTCTGAATTTTGGCTATATGAACAGTATCAAAAGCTAAGAATATATTTCACCCAGGAAATTTCTGTTTTGGTCTTTTTGACCAATTTTGTGTAAATTTATCCCATTTCTGGCATTTTTGAGTAAGAACTAGGATAGAATGTTAAATAAGAAAGGGCAAAAGAAAAAATTATGTTGACAGATGAAATGTAGGAATGAAACCATGCCAAAAAGTTTATTTTGAATATAACTGTACATATAAAATGATGACAATCAAGTCGGGTTGGTGGGAATTCTTTATGAGAGCATCTCCAATGGTAACTTGGTGTGCATCTTTTGTGGAAGTTGTCTTTTCTGATTTAAAGACCAAATTTTCCTTAATTGGAGGAGATAAAAGAAAAACATCTCCAACCATAATTGTATTGCTTTAATTCTGAACTTTTTCCACCATTGATCTAAATTATGTATTTAATCATACCCATAGATAATGATGAGTAGGATGTTCACATCCTCTAAGAGAACCTCTAAAACCAGAGGATGGCTTTGAGGATGTCTACATAACTACCGGACACATCATCTTAACTTTCTCCTTCACATTCCCATTGGAGAGGATTTTTTTAGTTAAATCATTAAAAATCCTAGGTGGCCTTATATTTAGGACATTTACAATGTCCCATTGGAGATGCTCTGAGATTCTTTGAACAAATCCTCTCACTTTAGCTTTTAGATAAACAAAACAAGAGCATTTCACGCTTTTACTGGTAGCCAATGAGTAGTAAGTCTAATGGAGACTAATGAGTAATGACCATGAAAATAAGAAGATGAGTGCTCTTTTTTCTTCTAATCATAGTTATGAAGCTACGCACCTCAATAATCAACGGTATGAAGTTACAATCAATAATTAGAACTTCATAACCCTTAGGAAGATAACCAAGCGGTCATGTATGGAAGAAAAGGTCCACAGTTATAACGTGTTCTAAGAGCATCTCAAATGTTAAAGTCATCTGTGTGGAGATCTTATTTTAAAAAAAAAATTGGGTTTAAAGCCTTACGGTTATATTAAAGTTTAAATGTTAAAGAGGTCTACTACGTACAAGCCCAGGTAGCTAGGAAAAGAAAGAGAAAAATCCCTCCATCCCGATGCTGATCGTACTCAGGTCGCTGATATCATCACCCATCGACTTTACCACTGTACCACAGTGACATTTGTTGTGGAGATCTTATTAACACTTTCTTTTAGTGGGTAATTATTAAAAGACAAAAAAAATTGAAGATAAAAAATTTCACCTAAAAAGCATCTCTAATCTGCAAGATATTGTCTAAGAAATTTTGCTTAAATTTAGAAATATACGATGATGTGGACTTAATATCCAAGATTATAAAGAAAGTCTAATCTAGACTTTCTTATTCACCCCCAGTTTGCCATATGATCATTTTTTATGATCTTCACCTTTGCATTGGAGATGAAACTTTGGAGGAAAAAGTCTTAAATATTAGGTGTCATGCAATTTTAGGACCTTGACCCCTTGTATTGGAGATGCTCTACGGATTAGTTAGGTGCTCTAACTAAAAGTTCTAGATAACTTAACATCTTACGAAGTCCATCTTTTCTCCGATTTAATCGGTCGTATTATTCTTGTATTAAGTCATTTTTCGGAATTTTCTCTCTTTTCATTGTTGAAAGTTTCGATCCCGCACCATTTCAGACATGTCAATTTGATTACATGTATACTTTTAACGAATAGCCAGAAATTTTATATTAAGAAGATAATTAAAAATATTAAATAAAATAAAAATAATTCCTTTAAATGCTAACCTCTTATAGAATGTTTTTAGTTTGCTGGATTGAAATTTTTGGTTTGCTGAATTAAAAATATGTTGCATACACACACCCACTAGATTAAGGGGATTAAGGGGATTTTTTTTGGAAACTAGGGGGCAAACTAAAGCGTGATTTACGTCACTTTGCTTGAGTTTAGACTGTTAAGTACATCTATATATGTGTAAGAGCACATTACTAGTTAGAAGTTAAACTACTTTTAAAGATATTACTTCTTCTGTCTTTTTCATATAATAATAATCATAAAAAAAAACAGCCGATTGGGTTCACCAACCTGATCCACTCATCTATTGGACGTTGGATTGGACACGGATATTAAATTTGAAATCACACAGGAGGAATTGGGGCTCGCATGATTCTCTAGTTACAAGCATTTTAAATAAGGTCGAGCGGCTCATCCCATTTGATCGGTTTCTAGGGCAATTACCCTCCAAGGGTATTTTTTAATTGATCGGTTTCTAGAAGAAAGAGATGCATCTATCATTTATATTAATACCTTCTCATACCCGGTTTTCTCTTTCGCTTGTTGGCTCACTCATCTTCAAACCTTAAGAATATGAAATTGCTATTCGAAATATTTAAAATCAAAATAGATTTCAAATCAGAAACTCATATTAGAGATTCGTAGATTCGAAATATTTAGTAATGACACCGTATGAAGAAGAATCTATAGTTGAAACTCTAGAACCCTCATCGTCGGTTAACGATTCTTGATCACATCTCAACAAAATAATAGATTGAGTAGAATACCAATGGAAACAATAAATTAGTACATTCATGTTCTTAATATTCTTTTCTTCTTCCTCTTCCTCGTAAATCGTAGAGTTGCCTTTTCTAATGTAGAGATAATGTGTTTGTTGACTCCAGAAATAGAGGTGACATTGATTGTTGACCTCATAATCGAGTTTCCTTCTTGTATGGAGTCAACGTTGGTTGTTGACTTTAGTAATAAAGGCAACAGTATTGGGTATATATAAAATCCAAAATCAAGTTTCCTTCTCTTCTGGATAATGTTTGTTGACTCCAAATTCAAATTGTTTTTTTTTTTTTTATGGAAACAACATTGATTGTTGCCTCAAAAAATGGCATGGAGATAATATTAGTTTTTAACTCCAAGATCGAGTTGTGTTCTCTTACGGGGACAACAATGTTGGTTGACTCCAAAACTGGAGCGAGCATTGGTTGTTGAAGCAAATATCGGGTTGCTTTCTCTTATGGAGTCAACAATGTTTATTGAAGAAGATATATTATTTGTAATTGTAGTCGAAGGACAATACTGACAATCTCTTCTTTTTTTTTAATTCCCAACTTACCAAAATATTTTCATTAACCAAGTGGCTAATTAGCTACTAAATTGCGTAACGATATATCAAAGTTTTGAAGATTTCAAAACCGTGAATATTAATGAAAGTGTAAAAGTGAATAACTTTTCAAGGAGGGATAAAATTGGTACACTAAGTTAAGAAAATTCTAAAATACCGAGAAAATGGAGTAAATATTTTAATAAAATTGACATGTAAACACCAAAGTAAAGAATTCAATATGGTTAAATATTTGATTTTTACCAAAGGCGCAGGGGTATTTGTCATTGATAATATGCATATAACATTTAGTGTGATAAATTTGGATCTTAAGGAAAGAAAACAATAAATGAAAAAAAATTGGGCATTTGTCAAAAAGGGAAAAAAATAAGTTGGGTTGAGCTAGGCTAGGAAAATAGCTTAGGTTCAACAACAATTGTAACCAATTCTCTTACTACTGTCTAATATCTCACAACCACTCCCAAACAACAATTGTAACCAATTAATTCTTTGCATCCGCCCAATTAGAAATTCATAAAATAAAAACTCCTTTTGAAAAAAAAAACACCACCAACTTGGATCTAAATCAAGATCAATAAAAGAACTTTTAATGATCCAGAAAACCCATCATGAGTTAAAACCAATGAGGCAACAAAATCATTAGTTGGATCATAGAGGCAACAAATAAGATAGTTGTCAAATTTTTACATTACAGAATTGCAGTCAATATAACAATTCGAAGGTAAATAAATATTTAGAAGTAGAAGTTATACACATTTATACTGCTGCATAGTATAATTTAATTACCCTCTCTAAATTCAGGTAAGCAGTATATTCTCTAACAAAGGATTTGCAAAAACATCCATATCCGCATGCAAATATCATCACCAGTCTTCACCAACATGTAACTTGAAAAAATCTAAGTTGATTTGGTAAGTGATCTAAGTTTGGTTGTCATATTTTAGTATCAAAACTCATCTAGAGTCGCATGATTAATTACTAGAGTCAATTTCGTTTACGTTAGACTAGAAAGTCCAGGAATGTTGAGACTTACAAGTATTACTCTGAAGACCTAAAGAATGTGAAGAAGTAACGACTGTAACGAAAACACCATCCTTCCACTCGAGGTTAGTAATACTGACTTGACTTGTTTCCATACCTAATTTATCTTTCAACAACATGTGAAGCTATAGTTATGACACTCTAGTGATTAGACGTGGTCATAGCATTGTGATCAAAGTGTCATAACACTTATCTTTTGAACTTCGTAAGTACGACATCAACATAATCTATGTATTTATTTACTTGATTATGTGTGAGATATAGGTGTGATTTTAATGCAGAATTAAGAGACAAATACAACTCAGAGGTTGTAAGAGATGAGAAAAAGAAGAACATGATGAGAAACCATATGAACTATAATAGATTTTAAAGGAAAAGAAGATAGTATGTTTTCAAACAGAGTTGTATTAATTGACTTGATAATAATAACATGTCTTCCAAGAATGACATAAACTTGATTATATAAGCATGAAAAAGAATTTAGAAATAGAAAAACTCTAAAAGAAGAAATACCAAAAGACCAAAACAGGTAAAGCTAAACTTGATAAACAAATTTAAGAAGAATCTAGAAAAAATGTAGAGATGTTCTACATCAGTACCCCCTACTTGTAAAACAACTTGCCCTCAAGTTGAATCATGAATCAAAGGAGATCATTCTCTCTATGGAAGGTAAAAATTTCTTGGACATTGAATATGTTAGAAATATTTCAGTTGGAAGGAAGATCCACAACATAAGCGTTGTCACTTATTTTCTTCAAAACTTTGAAATGTCCATATTTGTTCATTTTAGTTTTGTTATAAGTGCTAACTGGAAACCTTTCTTTTCTAAGGTGTATCATCACCAACTCTCCTTCTTCAAATGTTTTAAGTCGCTTGTGTTGATCAGTATTTTCCTTGTATTTAGCATTAGAATCTTCCAACTTAGTTTTAACTTCTTGATGAAGCTGAGAAGCTTTGTCAACCAGTTGATCAGCAGACTTGGAAGGTTTAGGTAACACAACCAAATCCAAAATATCATTTGGTACTTTGGAATAAACAATATCAAATGGTGATTTACCCGTAGAATGGTTTACAGAGCTATTGAGTGCAAATTTTATATGAGGAAGAAACATTTCCCACTGCTTTTCTTGAGATTCAACAATCTTATCAC
The DNA here is from genome assembly GCA_023531295.1 of Papaver armeniacum. NCBI lineage: Eukaryota > Viridiplantae > Streptophyta > Magnoliopsida > Ranunculales > Papaveraceae > Papaver > Papaver armeniacum. Next base: position 59,354 of record JAJJWW010013014.1, on the reverse strand, counting down.
GAATTAAATTTCCCAATGATATGTTGACAACCTCAGTCTATCCATCTGTTTGAGGATGTGCAGTCGTACTATATTGTAGTTTAGTTCCCAACCTCATCCAAAGAGACTTCCAGAAATAACTGAGAAACTTGGTGTCACGATCTGACGTGATGGATTTAAGAACTCCATGCAGTCGAACAACTTCTTTGAAAAACAAATAAGCTACATTTGATGCATCTGTAGTATTCTTGCATTCTACAAAGTGTGTCATTTTAGAGTATATATCAAAAACTACCATTACAGAATCATTTCCTTTAGCAGTACGGGGTAAACCAATAATGAAATCCATACTTATATCTACCCAATTAGCATCAGGAACTAGTAAAGGTGTATATAAACCAATGTTTTGAATAGTACCCTTGGAACGCTGACAAACCATGCACTTTTGAACAAATTTATGCACATCTCTCTTTAAAGAAGGCCAATACTATCGTTCTTCAACTAAAGTAATAGTTTTATCATGACCAAAATGGCCTCCAAGACCCCTACCATGCAGTTCATGGATTAGATAAAGCCTCAAAGAACCTTGTGGAATACAAATACGAATACCTTTGAAGATAAATCCATCTTGGATAAGAAAATCATCAACCCCAGAAGTCCTATTTCCACATTGCTCCCATATTATCTTAAAATCTTCACCATCAACATATAAGTGTTTGATGTAATCAAAAGCTACACTCTCATTGCGAAGTGTGATAAGAAAGTGAGCACGCCGACTCAGTGCATCAACTACTTGATTCAATTTACCACTCTTATGTTTAATAGATAAAGTATATTGATTTATGGTAGATAGCCATTTATCATGCATACGATTTACTTTAGCTGATGTTTGTAAAAACTTCAAAGCTTGATTGTCAGTGTTGACAACAAACTCACTATGAACCAGATAAGGATGCCAGTGTTTTAATGCTTGAACGAGAGCATATAATTCAAGCTCATAAGTGGACCATTTCTTCTTAGGTTATGAGTTTTTTTCACCATGAAAAGCAACTGGGTGATCACTTTGAGATAATCAACTCAAATTCCCACAATGAATGCATTACAATCAACTTCAAAAGGTTTAGTGAAATCTGGCATTGCAAGTCTTGGTGCGCTACACAATTTTTCCTTAAGAAGATTAAAACTCTTATCTACTTCTTCGGTCAAAAAAAATTTTCTTGCCTCAAACAATCAGTAACTCCAGCATCTATAGAGCTAAAATTGTGAATAAAACGTCTATAAAAAGATGTTAAGCCATGGAAAATTCTAACATCTTTGATGCACGTTGGAGTAGGCCATTCAGATATGACTTTAATGTTTGAATCATCAACTGATTCCTTGGTCAGAAATAATATACCCTAAAAAGGTGACTGTCTTGGATAAGAAGTTACACTTCTTAAAATTAACGTAAAGTGCATTATAAGCAAGTGCTTGAAATACTTGAGAGTGATCAAAGAGATGTTCCTCTTCATTACGACAGTAAACCAAAATGTCATCAAAATAATGTCGACATTATTTTGATGACATTTTTATTAGAGCACTGCTCGGTTGAACTCGCATGCGTTGCTATCTCAAGCATGTTTCTCAATGTTAGTGATCAAAACTATAAGTCTTGATTTCTAGTATATGATAGGTGTAGAATACACCGTATTTAATATCTAGTATTTATACTTTCTTTGCGAGTTTTCTTGTAAATTATGTATCTTATGTTTACTTTTGAGTTTATTAGGTGCAATGGAGTCATTTGGAGCAAAAAGAAGTGGAACTCGCCAAAATCTTGGATTCCTTCTCATCATGTTGAAGAGCACGAAAATACGAAGTCAATGACGAAAGAACGATGTCATTCCGACGCCGTATGAGAAGGTTACGAGCAAAATCACCCGTTAAGCTTTTCGGTTCCCAATGAATGACAATACAAGTCATATATGGACTGGGTGGCCCGTATCGAATTGCTGGTTACCTTGAAGAGTTCTCCTCCTTTCCCTTACCCTAAATTCGAGAGACAACATTTCTTTCATTCAATCATTATCTTCATTTGAAAGTTCAGAGATGGGTGAAAGTGCGGCTACTGCTGGTGATTTTAGCCGAGAGTGAAGCAGATCGAAATTGAATGATCTGGTAATTCTGAGTGCCTTGATACTCATGGAGTTGGTATGGGGTTTGAACAAGTTTCAGACAAGAGAGAAAGGGGATTTTGAGGCTGAGAAAATGGAGGAAGTATTTGGTGCTTGTGTTGATTTGTTGGACTGATGGTGGCTGATTGATGAAGATTTAGTGTTCTGAACTGACTTTGGGTAATGGTTTGTGTTAAATGTGTGACTGATTACAGGGGAAGAGATTAAAGGGTCGTAGAAATCATGTATGTATCAGTAGCAGAAACGCACATTGAGTGCTCGACAAAAGTCCTGAACGGACAGAATTTGGCAGGGGATCGAGAGATGAGCTTAGAAGCGAGTAATGGTGACTACTGATGGTTTGCTGTAGACGACATGGAAATGGTGGTTGCTGCCAGGGAAGGAGTTATATGTGTGTTGGTGTTGTCCATGGGGTCTGATGATTGTGTTGTTGAGTAAGAAGATGGGTTAATTGTTATCATTGATTCGAGATTGAGATGCTGCTGGTGAGGTCGCGGATTCGAGCTGGTGATGTGCAGAATGGTGAAGCGACGCAGCGGGCGGTGCGGGATAGCCATGGGTCTTGGTGATATTGCATCTGGGTTTGTAGTAAAATTGCAGAACATGAGAGCAATTTATGTTGATGAAATTGCAGAACATGAGAAATTGCATCTTGGTGATAATCGAAGCTACATGTGCTGTTGGGAGCTGTGTGTTGTCGGCTGACTGGTGATCAATGAAAAGAGTTTGAAGAAGAACATGAGTGATATGGACCGAGAGCTCGATTCCGAGGTGCAATGAAGGAAGATGCGAGAGAAGTGTTGGTGGTATGAGTTGAACTGCAGTCGGAGGAAGATATGTTGCTGCCAAGCTTAATGCTCGAAGGTGGAAGAATGAATATTTCAGTGATGCTCTGATACTCGGAGAATAATGAACTGAGTTTGAGCTGGTGCAGGGGACTCGAATGTGCCTGGACCGTGTGGTTTGTTAGCGAGAATGGGGTTGTGCTCAATTCGAAATTGTAGTCAGCAGGTGCAAGGGTCAAGTGTGCCATGGAATTGTAGTGCGGTTGAGGTTTATCTCAAGGATGGAGGAACCTATGGTAGAGTCTGCAACAGATGGTGGCATTGCGGCTGAAATGTTTAGATGTATGTCTAGGGAAGGTACCTACGAGTGCGAGGTTATGGTTGCAGAATCGAACTACCACCGTCGAATGTTTGGTGGAGCTGCAGTGTGAAGGGATCATGGCAGCAATGAAGGGTTCGGTTCGGCAGTGGTGGATAAGCAATGCTGTGTATGTAATTACGAGGGACTGGAAAGGTTGCAAATAGGAAGACTTAAGAAGCTGGTGCGAGAATACAGAATTGTCATAGGAACTGGTGGATTTTCAAAAGGGTTTTGTAGAGAAGACATGGAAGCAATCAACTAATGGAGTTGGTCTGGTTCTGGTATGAGTTGGAATGGTTGTTGCAGGTCTACGAGGAATAAAAAGCAGCTGAGATGGGAGCAGTGGTACTAATGGAGTGAGGGTGAGACTGAGATTGAGAAGTTGCTGCTGGTGACATTAAAGATGGGATTTGTTTGAACTACAGGGAGTTGTTCTTGCTGCGGTGGATAATGTGTCATTGCAGGTGCGGTTTGCTGTTGTGTCGCAACTGAAATGGCTTTGAGCTGAGATTTGAGTTCACTGAGCTGAGTTGCAGAGAAGCTGTAGTTTCTGGTGGAATGTGGCTTGGTTGCAGTTGCAGGTCATGAATCTGGTGCAAGTCTTGCAATAGGATGAAGCTACGGTGATGCCGAGCTGGAGTTTGAATCGCGTATATGAATCAAGAGTGGGAGTTGGTCTGGTGGCTTGGAGACAGAGATAGGTGCGCAAGAATCGGCCAGCCGGTAATGGTAAAGGTCCGGAATGCAATGGTGGTTATAGTGAAATCACAGAAAACGCAGACGAATTGCAAGCCCGTGGTACTAGTTCCTGGTCTTGGGATTTTGGAACCGAAAGTGGGGAACATAATATTTCAGTGAATCACGAAGGGGGTATGTGTTGGATGCATGACTCGGCCGCGGGATATATGAGTTTTGAGCTACGCTTTTGGGCGCGTTTTGCAAGAACAAGAAATTGGTTTAGATGGTATTTTGTGATTGTTTGAATTGCGGAGATATGGAGATGAGTGCTGAAAGTGTGCACTTGCTGGTGACAGTTTCCGATGGTTCAGGTGGTCGGAGACAAATTTTCCGACGACCGGTGCCCGGATTCCGGTGATGACGTCAGCAATCCGGCGACCAGTTTTGGACCCAAAATTTCTAGAGACTTATTTTCACACATGGGCTTGGTGGACCACTTGGAGATGGGTTTTGAGAAGACCTAAATTTGGAGTATCCTTTTGGAATGGGATAAGCATATAAATAGAAAAGTCTTTCTCAAACCTAGATATATCTCCATTAGGGAGGCTTCTACTTGTTTTCTAGGGTTTCACATGATAGTTCTTCTTTGCTTTCTATGATGATTTCCAAAAACACAAGTAACTAAGTTTTTATTATTGGTTAAAGATGTAGTTGGATTTTAAAAACAAGTTATGGATTTTTATGAATTAGTTTTCTCTCAATATTATCGTTTGATTTCTACGGGTTATAATAATTGCATGATTGATGTATTGCTATTTGATTGAATGTTTGTTTAGTTAAGTCTAGAATTGATTGAACTCACATCCATATCTAGAGCTATTTTAGGGTTCATCATCGAGCGATAACCTTGAATACGAGTAGCATGATATGATTACGGTTTGTAGTGATACATCCTTGCAATCATATGTAGAAACTGACCTTTGTCCGAATTGTTTGCGCAATGTATTACAATTGAATTGATTAGCCTATTTCTGAAACTTAATGCTCCTAGGAATTGAACTTAATTAGCGCAAGGCGTTAGGTTATTCTTTAGGTAGAATTCACATACGCAGCTCTAATGTGTGTGTTGATGAACTTTGGAAATTTATGGAGTATTCTTGCAATAAGATATTCTAGGGCTTTTGATGATAGCGAGATTAAATAAGAATTCTATTCATATATTCAAAAACTTGTTTACAATTGAAGATGAAACCTTTACCCAATATTTCACATCCTTGATTTGCGTGCTTTGTTTGCTTTTTGTTTATTATTATTTACACAACCAGAAAATCCCCCGTGTTACTATTAAGATACCGAAACAATTTGACAACCTAGTTCTCTCTGTGGGAACGATCCTTTCTTGCCCTTGCTTCATTATATATTTTGAGTAGTAAGAAAGTGTAATTTATTTTTGACGCCTACGACAACGATCAAATTTTGGCGCCATTGCCGGGGAGGCAGCGGTTGTCACTTGTTTTTGATTTCTTATTTTTGTTTTTAGTTTTTGTTTTATTTTTCTTATTTTCTGGGTTTTAACCTTGGTTTGAGAATTTTATTTCATGTGCTTGTTGATGTGACTCAATAATGTTGTAGAAAGTGGTAGTAAGGTTGTCGTTCACTCGGACTTGATGAAATCGATTCTAGGATTTAATAAAGAAAAATAATAAATATAAAGAATATATACAATTTATGTCACAAGATGGAGAGAGTTATTGGGACTCCTGGATTCCACCAATTCTTACATTCATGCGGTTCATCTATTAATTCCTACAATTAAGGCTCATAAAGTAACAAACATCGACTCTAATTCTTTGCCAAGGTAGATTTTATAAAGAATTATATGTAACTCACAAGCATGGCGCATCTAAAGTACCTAAGACTAAGCATGCGACATCTAACGAATTCACAAATAATCAATAAAAATTATAAATCAATTATAATAGTGCAAATAGTCAAATAAAGGAATTAAATAGAATTACCACATGGGTGCAAAACAGCTTCCTCCGTCATCCCAATGATGGGTTCTAGCTCATCATGTTGGAAACACGCTCAAAATCCATTTTTATTGCTCAAAGGAGGTGTACAAATGATGAATGGAGAAAATGATAAATCGGTTGTTTGTAACGATTATAAGTGTTGCAAACACTGTTACAAAGAAGGTTAAAACCGTTACTTCTTTTAAGTCTGCCTCCTTATTGCGACCCACGACTAAGTGTCGTTGTCACTGTTGATAAACGACTGTCTTCGAAGTGTAATGTTCTTCGTGTTCTTCCTTCACAAAGAAGCAGCGTTGGCGCCTGTGTAACTCGATTTTTCCGGCTCTCGTGGTTGCTCCAAACTCTCTCTAACTCTTCATCCCCTTCCCCGAGTCCTGACCAACCTTTTTATACTCGAGCAATGGCAAAATATCACATTATAATTGCGTATAATCCTCCCATCACTCTGCAGTGAAGAAAATATATTTTCTTTCCATTTTTGTTTCTCACGCGCCGCCGCCAAATTGAAATATATCCTTGTTTATCTCTTACACGCTCCCGGTGGTTGCTCGAGCCAATAATCAAGCACATAACACGTTCAAAAAAACTTCAAAACCCAAGACAGGTGTGCACGTGTAAGTTTGCTCTGCTTTGCTTCTCGCGCAATTCTAGCCCAACCGGATCGAAACCAACTCCTATATCATCCCCGTCTAACCCATATTAGAGTACCCAAACAATTCCAACTTTTAGTCTCCTTTAATCGCCTCCAAAATCCAAACCCTAAAACTGGGGGTGAGTTTGCATGAGTTCCCGCTAAAATCGAATTTTGAAATGGAGAAGATGAAGTCCCCTATCCTGCTTCCAAAAGTGCGAATAGCAGGTGCCTCCTTGGGGGTGCCCCTTAGCAAATGGGTTACCCCTTATCCAAAGACGAGTCCGAATATCAAATGTCCTCCGGGGTGTTCCGCGCAACTTTTCGAGCCGATTTTTCCAAAAATATTTATTTCCAAAAATACCTAAAAATGCATAAAAACACAATATTAGTACAAAATCGAGTTCCAACAATACCAAAGATCGAGGACAATTCTGACACAAAAAATGTGTCTATCAAATACCCCCAAACTTATTGTTTGCTAGTCCTCAGCAAATTTAAAATAAAAATCATTTGAACCCCTATGTGGCCCTAGTGGCGAGTGTTGTCTCCTGAGGGTTTACGAGGTGTACCCACAAAACCTTTACTCCGCACCCTAGCTATCTACGCAACCTTGAAAGCACTAAAGAATCTCCTTGGTTGGCATACTTATTGACTACGGGAGGAAGTACCCCGATGCGAAATTCCAATTCTTTGCATACACGAGTTTGCACTCAAGCATACTAAAATTCATATATAAGTCACAAAGCTCTACTCGGATAGTCTCACTATGGACATCAATACCCGAGTCAAAACTAATCACATGGATAGATCAAGAAGATGGATATAGAGAAAAACATAGATGGTTTTGATGTTTACTAAGTGAACAAGGTGTTTCCCATATCTCACCTGAAGGCCTCCGCCAAAATGAACCTATCCTAATGGACCGAGAAACTAGTTCGACTAATATCAACACACCGGCATATACAAGGGAACCAAAGTGGTCGATAATCCTAACTCTAGGTCAACACAACCGGCATATACAAGGGTTCCAAAGTGGTCGACTTTATTGAATTTATTCCGTTGGTCCGATGGTCCTGTCTCAATTTCTCTTTTTTTTTTTTTTTTTTTTTTTTTTTGTATCTCGATCACTCTAATTCACCCTAGCATTGGTAACAACTTGATTCGTGGGCCCCACCTAATCACTTAGAGAAACATAGTTTAAAAAGAACAAAACAAAATAAAAACAAGTGAAAAGGACTCAACGAGATATGGTGAAACTATCATGTTATTTCTAACACCCGACCTCCGTGCTTTTATGAATAGACTCTTTAGATGTTGCCATCTAATCGCATTGGTTCCTCAACTCCTACAACCAAAATGCTTCCATCCACTTAGATTGGTTAGTGCCATTCTTAATAAGCATAAATTTCTAGGCTCGAGTTTATTTATTGCAAACTAACAAAAAGTTTCTCCCATACCCCCAAACTTAAATCTAACATTGTCCTCAATGTTCTAAAGATGAAATTAAAAGCATGAACAATGAGAAACTCATTACCACTTGAAGAAAAGAGTAAGGAAAGATATTACCGTGTTGCATGAGCATGGGTTACCTCCCAAGAAGTGCTAAGTTTAAAGTCTTCACCAGACATTGGAAAGGATTAGTCACCTCGAAGAATCATATAGCAACAAATCGGAATAATCAATGGTCATCTGGATCAAAAAGTGCTAACCACAAGAAGAGGAAACTCACAACAGACCAGAAGATATCCAACACACCCTTATCTATTTTTGTTTAAGACAACTATATCTAGTTGTGGTTCGGGTTCGGAGTTCTATAAAAGGGTCTAGATAAACAGTTTTCATGGGCTGGACTTCCTCAAAAGAAGGATTCTTAAGATCGGGTTGTAGAGTCTGAAATACTCGCTTAAGAACTTAGAAGCACATAACAATAACTCCGAATAATTGAGGATCCTCTAAGTCAATCAGTTTTGACTTACATAAATTGACCACAATAAGATTGGTGGTCTTCCTTAAGCAAATGTGTCGACCCTAATATCCTAAAGTAATTAGGTTTAGTCTCAAAACTTAATAATTGACACATCTCAAACTTATACGTTCCCCACAATTGGAAGGAAGGTTTTTGGTGGGAAAACAAAGTCAATCGTGGTATCATAGCCCGGTTAACCACATCAACCGAGGATGGGTTTCTAACAACCGAACTTCTTTATGGATACAACTAGGTTCGGAAAAAGTGTATGAAGATAATCTTTTAAAATGGTTGAGGCACATATGTCAAGTCCCAAGTTAGGGACTTTTCTAAGAGTTAAAGAACATGGAGAATGATAATCACCCCAAACTTAGAGTTTTCGGTGTCTCTAAAAAGACTATTCACAACTTCCCTAATTTCAAGGTCATCCGATTCCCGAAAATGGTCAATTGATTCTTCTAAGTCTGTACATCCTCACTCATCTCTACGAGTTCATTTTCTTTTTCTAAGTCTATTGTTTCTAAATCGCTAGACTCAAAATATACTCGTTCCTCTAAACCATCATTGGCTTCGTAATCAAAAGGAAATACTACATCGTCTAAAACGGGGTATCTCTAGTCAAATCCTCATCCTTTTGAATAGGTGAATAATTATTAAAATTATTTGATTTGAACTAGAAATATTATCATCATTAAGCTCAATTGGAGTAACAAATTCTCGATCACTATGCCTATGATTTCAAATTCTTCATCAACACTATCCTCATCATAATCATCATTATAATAATATGAAAATGGTTGAACCTCATCTAGACAAGTAGTGTTACCAATTTTATCCTCGTCATCTTGATTATGTAAATAATTGTCCTTATTTTCAAGGGTGGTATTGGGAACACTATATTGGAATTTAAGACTATCTTGAGCAAATTTTTCCACAATCCTATTTGTACTCTCGAGAAATTGCTTGAGGGACTCTTCTAGAGAAATCTTAGTTGACTGCTCTACGGACTCTTCCTCGGGAATATTATAAGTCTCTTTCATAAATAAGTGAAACTTCTGTGTTGACTCATTGAAACTCTTGAGAGACTCTTCTAAAGAAATTGGAGGATCGTTTTTGCTCGTAAGATCGATGCACGTGTGGATAGTAATTGGGCTCACCATGGTATGACCCATATCCTTCAAAAGATTGGCGTTCCCAACCACTATTCACACTCTGGTCATTAAAAGAGTGATGTCCATATTGTTCAGCTTGGATATTCGTTGTATTGGCTATACCAAGTTTGACATCCTAACTCTGCAAGGGAATTCTACACAAACACAAACAAGGTGACTTGACCACAACAAACCTACCGATTTCTAGCAAACAAAAAGCATGATGGCTCCACTTAGATTGTTTCTAGACCAGCCTTCTAATCCTTCGAAAGGGAATTCGCTACAACCGAGCAAACCCTCTCCGGAATCAATCCGAGTTTAAGTAAGTTGAATCAAGGCGAGGGAAGCTCAGTGGAGCTTTGATACCCAAGGCCTCACCGCGATTACAAGGCGGCGCAGTCACGCATTCAACTTCACATAAACCATCATGAACTTTGAAGTATGCTAAAAGAGTAACCAATATTTTTCGAGCGACTTTCCTACTAAGCTCGTTACCCTATCGGTCTCGTTCTAGTCAAAATTTTAGGCTTAGGTTCGTGTTTGGTTTCGTTTTCTAAGGCGGGCAAGAAGAGAACGGTGATGAAATCCGAACTCTTATCTTGTATGGCCTGTCCTTGCCCTTTACTAGAAATTAAAGCGGCCGTATTCAATTCCTCGACATATATTCACACAAAATCATCCAAAAACCCCGCCGCAGGAGATTCGCGGGTGTTTAGAATTCTTACCTCCCGCTTCCGGACGGGGATGAACTGTTGAGGTCGACTGGCCACGACTCCTATGTCGTGTACGAACCCGAGGGGCCGAGGTGATATCGTAATCACCGTCCTTCCCCGTGCGCTTTATATTTAAATTACCCTTCCTTAGGGTTTAAAATTAATAATGTCCGATAGTCCAAAAATAAAGTCCAAAAATTAAAAAGTCCAAAAATAAAAATTACAAAAATAATTACCTAATTACGCTTTCTAAAAAAAAAAAAAAAAAATAAAAAAAATAATTACACTATATACAAAATTTTCTTCTTCACTCCGTCGTATCTCTCTTTCTTTCCTATTTTGGCTTTGCTTTTCTTTTCAAAGACTTTCTCTTTTTCTTTCGCTCCACTCCAAATCAAAAAGAAAACAGAAATACCAAAACGCGTAAAAAAGAACAAAAATAATAAAAAAAAAAAAAAAAACCTAAAGACAAATCTATACACATGTCCCCGGCAGCGGCGCCAAAAATTGATGTGACTCAATAATGTTGTAGAAAGTGGTAGTAAGGTTGTCGTTCACTCGGACTTGATGAAATCGATTCTAGGATTTAATAAAGAAAAATAATAAATATAAAGAATATATACAATTTATGTCACAAGATGGAGAGAGTTACTGGGACTCGGGATTCCACCAATTCTTACATTCATGCGGTTCATCTATTAATTCCGGACAATTAAGGCTCATAAAGTAACAAACATCGACTCTAATTCTTTGCCAAGGTAGATTTTATAAAGAATTATATGTAACTCACAAGCATGGCGCATCTAAAGTACCTAAGACTAAGCATGCGACATCTAACGAATTCACAAATAATCAATAAAAATCATAAATCAATTATAATAGTGCAAATAGTCATAAAGGAATTAAATAGAATTACCACATGGGTGCAAAACAGCTTCCTCCGTCATCCCAATGATGGGTTCTAGCTCATCATGTTGGAAACACGCTCAAAATCCATTTTTATTGCTCAAAGGAGGTGTACAAATGATGAAATGGAGAAAATGATAAAATCGGTTGTTTGCAACGATTATAAGTGTTGCAAACACTGTTACAAAGAAGGTTAAAACCGTTACTTCTTTTAAGTCTACCTCCTTATTGCGACCCACGACTAAGTGTCGTTGTCACTATTGATAAACGACTGTCTTCAGAAGTGTAATGTTCTTCGTGTTCTTCCTTCACAAAGAAGCAAGCAGCAGAATTGTGTAACTCGATTTTTCGCTCTCGTGGTTGCTCCAAACTCTCTCTAACTCTCCATCCCCTTCCCCGAGTCCCATCCAACCTTTTTATACTCGACAATGGCAAAATATCACATTATAATTGCGTATAATCCTCCCATCACTCTACAAAGGAAGAAAATATATTTTCTTTCCATTTTTGTTTCTCGCACGCCCGCCACCTAAAATATATCCTTGTTTATCTCTTTACACGCTCCCGGTGGTTGCTCGAGCCAATAATCAAGCACATAACACGTTCAAAAACTTCAAAACCCAAGCGGCATCTGTACGTGTAAGTTTGCTCTGCTTTTGCTTCTCGCGGCAATTCTAGCCCAACCGGATCGAAACCAACTCCTATATCATCCCCGTCTAGCCCATATTAGAGTACCCAAACAATTCCAAACCCTTTAGTCTCCTTTTTAATCGCCTCCAAAATCCAAACCCTAAAAACCGCCGGTGAGTTTGCATGAGTTCCCGCCAAAACCGAATTTTGAAATGGAGAAGATGAAGTCCCCTATCCCGTTCAGGGGTGCGAATAGCAGGTGCCTCCTTGGGGGTGCCCCTTAGCAAATGGGTTACCCCTTATCCAAAGACGAGAGTCCGAATATCAAATGTCCTCCGGGGGTGTTCACAAGAACTTTTCGAGCCGATTTTTCCAAAAATATTTATTTCCAAAAATACCTAAAAATGCATAAAAACACAATATTAGTACAAAAATCGAGTTCCAACAATACCAGCACTGAGGACAATTCAGACACAAAAAATGTGTCTATCACTTTTTTCTCATGGAAGGAGCATACTACATGGATGGATACGGTTTTCAACAACCTCAACAATACGAAAACTACCAATTCCAGGGGTATAATCAAAACCAATTCATTGGTTATGACCAATATTCCATGGAACCTTATGGTTTTCCTCAACAACCTTATGGCGGGTATTTGTGTGAACAACCACAAGGATGGGAGGATTCTTATGCTCGTGAAAAAAAAGTCTCTAACTTTATAGACAAAATTTCCAACTTTTTACAAGAAGAATTTCAAAAAGCAAAAGAGACTACAAATGAGAAACTCCAAGAACTTCGTGAAGGTATTGCTAGCTTGCGAAGAGGCATTGATCAATGCAAGGAAGATATGGATAATTCTAATGTGCATATGGTTTTTGTGATGAATATTTGATTGATGCTAATGTTGAAAAAGGCGAACCTTTGGGGACTTTCGTTGATAATTGTGTAGTTAACTCAACTCTTGATCGTAATAATGATCATTCACCTATTCAAAAGGATGAGTTCGAGATTAGCAACACTAAATTCAGCGAGTACCAATCTTATGTTGACTATGATAGTGACGGTGATTATGATACATTGCTTGAAACAACTCATGGTGACATCCCCGAGGAGTGTACAATGGATTCTTTTTGGGATCAAGATGAAGACGAAGAGGAATATGTCGACACTTGTGTAGATTACTCAAGCATTGATCATAATAATGATCAATAGCCTATTCAAAGGGTGGAGCTTGAGGATGATGCATTTTCGAGTGTTCTAAAAAAGTTTCTTATAATAAAATTTGGATCCGCAAAAGAGTATATGCCTTACAACAAAAAGGAGTGTGTTGAGAATGAGACCGGTATGACCAATATTGTGGAAGACCCAATTGAGCTTGCAAATGATTGTAATGATGATGTTTATGTCGAGACTTTGGTTACGGCGAAACTACGAAGAATGGTTGCAAGGTTTGATAGAGGACCACGATATACATGAGGTGAATAATTCACTTGAGTTTTTCAAGGATGAAGAGGATTCCGTGATACAAGAGATTGTGAAAGGTTTATCTAACCCTTTGCCTATTGTTCCTTCTCCTTTACCTCTTATTGGTTTGAATATATGTGCTTCGAGAGTATTGTTGAATGACTTTGTTTCTCGTTTTCCGTCATTAGAGATACTTGATTCTCATACTATGCAGGTTATGGAACAAGAAACCGTGGAAGTACCCGACTTCTATATTCTTTATACACTTCCAAATGTAGACAAGAATAAGTGTGGGGGAGCTTTTATCCACAATAGCTTCACTTTTGCTTTATTGTACTAATATTTGTGTGAAGCTAGTGTTTGCAAAAAAGGTTCTATGGAAGGATCCCCAACTTTTCAGATTGTTGGTATATGGGGAATGAATCTTGCACGGATATAGTCGGGCTGACGACTTTAAACCAAGCGCTAAATGGGAGGCAACCCATAGGTTTTGTATCTCTTATCTTTTAATTTTTCTTTTCTTGTTTTTATGATTTCTTGTCGCAAATTATTATATGATTTCCCACCTTGACTTTCTTTGGACGATTCAATTTACATTGAGGACAATGTAAAGTTTAAGTGTGGGGGAGTGGTTAAGCATTTGCGTTGTAAATTTTTCAACTTTTGTGTAATATAGTGAATAAGAAAACTCCAACTTGTAGTTAGTTTAGAGTCACATAGTATACATGTCGCTAAGATTACATCGAGAATCTCATAAGAGTGACCTGAACTTAGAGATGACGAGAGAACATGATCGGGTTTCTTACTTGTATGAGAGTTAAAGTTGGATTTAACCATGCCAAAGTGGCAAATAAGGTGCAGATCGAATTCGGATTAGAGTAGTGATCCCCTATAGTGAGACTACCCATGTTACATAATGTGAGGCACCAACCTTCAATTCTTTGTACTGTCTAAATTTGTGCTTTTAGAGTGTGTGTCACCATACGTAAATTCCGGCAGAATGGTGAGTTGTCCAACCTCCCACCATAGAAGAACTATTTTGATCTCTTGAGTGCTATTTTTATCAACCTTGATGGTGACATCGAATTGCTAACTTACATACCACTTTTAATCTTGTTCGCAGTTAGCACCATCCACCTTATCTCTCTACACCAACAGTCCATAGAAACACCATCATCATCAACAAGAGGAGCATCACAAATTCAAGGAAAGTTGAAGACGTTCAAGGTTTACAAGCAACGGACAAAAATGAGCAGATTTCGATTCAAGTAAAGCAACAAGATAAGGAGCGAGACTTTTATAAGTTGAAGACTATTGTACAAGAGTGAAAATTATCAAGGATGAGAGTTCGAGAAATTTATGATATCAAGAAATACAAGTTGTGAAGAATCATGCGGTAAAGTACTTACACCATGGCCTTTGTATTTTTTTTTATTTTGTATTTTTTTTTCTCTTGTCAAAAAAAAAAAAAAAAGACAAGACAAGAAAAATTTATTGTATCATATTTTGGGTTTGTATAGTTCGTTTTTAGTTTTGTATTCTTTCAATAAAGCCAATGGAAAGAAGGAATATCTATAATGAAGTTTCAAGCAACAAGGAATTAGAGGAAAGAATCACATTGTCAAGATTATACGAAGTTCAAGAGTTATCATCAAGAGTTGAAGACCGAAGACGAAGATGAAGACACCGATTGAAGACCGAAGACGTTTCTATGGATGCTGTGAGAGTGGTGCTAGCTGCACGCCGAATGGATAACGAGGTAAGTAAGCATATTCCCACCTTCGTTAAGTGGTTGATTTCCTTTCGAAGAGATCGTCAAAAAAAAATAGGTTTTCAAAAAATTATAAAAGATGTGAGTTTTCAAAACGATTCGGAGGGTTTTGCCTTCCTACCATTCAACGTGTCGCAGGATTCTCTCTTCATTCCTACTGGACATGTGTGACCCATAAAAAGCTATTTATTATTGAGAGCAACTTCATAAAACCCTTTCTTGTGAGGCGAGTCGAGACTTTCGATCACTCCAAACCCGAATTTCTTTCGAGAAGGGATGGTTATTTCTATCTCAACTTTTAAGAATGAGATTGTGTTCATTTATGTGTCTAACTTCTTATGACTAGTGTGCAGAATTTCTATGTCTTCTTAACGCGTTGGATGCTATCATTACGGAGAACTAGTAAGTTGGAAAAATAGGTTTTGTGGGTATATCTCCAGTAAACCCTCACGAGACTATAACTCGTCCACTAGGGACACCTAAGGGTTTAAAGGCTTGTTATTTATGCTAAAAGTGACCGTAGCGTCGACGACACGGAGTTGTATGTATTCTTTTAGAATAAGTTTTGTTTGATTTGCTCGAGGACAAGCAAAGTCTAAGTGTGGGGGAATTTGATAGGTGTAGAATACACCGTATTTAATATCTAGTATTTATACTTTCTTTGCGAGTTTTTTCTTGTAAATTATGTATCTTATGTTTACTTTTGAGTTTATTAGGTGCAATGGAGTCATTTGGAGCAAAAAGAAGTGGAACTCGCCAAAATCTTGGATTCCTTCTCATCATGTTGAAGAGCACGAAAATACGAAGTCAATGACGAAAGAACGATGTCATTCCGACGTCGTATGAGAAGGTTACGAGCAAAATCACCCGTTAAGCTTGTCGGTTCCCAATGAATGACAATACAAGTCATATATGGACTGGGTGGCCCGTATCGAATTGCTGGTTGCCTTGAATAGTTCTCCTCCTTTCCCTTACCCTAAATTCGAGAGACAACATTTCTCTCATTCAATCATTATCTTCATTTGAAAGTTCAGAGACGGGTGAAAGTGCGGCTACTACTGGTGATTTTAGCCGAGAGTGAAGCAGATCGAAATTGAATGATATGGTAATTCTGAGTGCCTTGATACTCATGGAGTTGGTATGGGGTTTGAACAAGTTTCAGACAAGAGAGAAAGGGGATTTTGAGGCTGAGAAAATGGAGGAAGTATTTGGTGCTTGTGTTGATTTGTTGGACTGATGGTGGGCGATTGATGAAGATTTAGTGTTACGAATCGACTTTGGGTAATGGTTTGTGTTAAATGTGTGACTGACATACGGGGAAGAGATTAAAGGGTCGTAGAAATCATGTATGTATCGGCAGAGAAACGCACATTGAGTGCTCGACAAAGTCCTGAACTTACGGGGAATTTGGCAGAGGATCGAGAGATGAGCTTAGAAGCGAGTAATGGTGACTACTGATGGTTTGCTGTAGACGACATGGAAATGGTGGTTGCTGCCAGGGAAGGAGTTATATGTGTGTTGGTGTTGGCCATGGGGTCTGATGATTGTGTTGTTGAGTAAGAAGATGGGTTAATTGTTATCATTGATTCGAGATTGAGATGCTGCTGGTGAGGTCGCGGATTCGAGCTGGTGATGTGCAGAATGGTGAAGCGACGCAGCTGCAGTGCAGGATAGCCATGGGTCTTGGTGATATTGCATATGGGTTTGTAGTGAAATTGCAGAACATGAGAGCAATTTATGTTGATGAAATTGCAGAACATGAGAAATTGCATCTTGGTGATAATCGAAGCTACGAGTCTTTGTTGGGAGTCATGTGTTGTCGGATGACCGGTGATCAATGAAAAGAGTTTGAAGAAGAACATGAGCTGATATGGACTGAGAGCTCGAGTCCGAGGTGCAATGAAGGAAGATGCAGAGAAGTGTTGGTGGTATGAGTTGAACTACAGTCGGAGGAAGATATGTTGCTGCCAAGCTTAATGCTCGAAGGTGGAAGAATGAATATTTCAAAGTGATGCTCGATACTCGGAGAATAATGAACGAGTTTGAGCTGGAGCAGGGGACTCGAATGTGCATGGACTGTGGTTTGTTGGCAGAATGGGGTTATGCTCAATTCGAAATTGCAGCTGTTGCAGGCAAGGGTCAAGTGTGCCATGTAATTGTAGTTCAGTTGAGGTTTAACTCAAGGATGGAGGAACTGATTGGTAGAGCTGCAACGGATGGTGGCATTGCAGCTGAAATGTTTAGATGTATGTCTAGGGCAGGTACCTACAGTGCGGGTTATGGTTGCGGCCCGAACTACCACCGTCGAATGTTTGGTGGAGGCTGCGACTGTGAAGGGATCATGACAGCAATGAAGGGTTCGGTTCGGCGGTGGTGGATACAATCAATGCGTGCCGTATGTGAATTACGGGGACGGAAAGGTTGCGACGGAAAGACTTAAGAAGCCGGTGCGGGAATACGGAATTGTTGCAGGAACTGGTGGATTTTCAAAAGGGTTTTGTAGAGAAGACATGGAAGCAATCAACTAATGGAGTTGGTCTGGTTCTGGTATGAGTTGGAATGGTTGTTGCAGGTCTACGAGGAATAAAAAGCAGCTGAGATGGGAGCAGTGGTACTAATGGAGTGAGGGTGAGACTGAGATTGAGAAGTCTGTCATTTGGTGACATTAAAGATGGGATTTTTTTGAACTACAGGGAGTTGTTTTTGCTGCGGTGTATAATGTGTCATTGCAGGTGCGGTTTTCTGTTGTGTCGCAACTGAAATGGATTTGAGCTGAGATTTGAGTTCACTGAGCTGAGCTGCAGAGAAGCTGTAGTTTCTGGTGGAATGTGGCTTGGTTGCAGTTGCAGGTCATGAATTGCAAGTCTTTGCGGTAGGATGAAGCTACATGTGATGCCGATATGGAGTTTGAATCTGGCAGATATGAATCCGAGAGTGGGAGTTGGTGCTGGTGGCTTGGAGACAGAGATAGGTGCGCAAGAAGCAGTTCAGGCTGGTAATGGTAAAGGTCTGGAATGCAATGGTGGTTAGTGAAACTGCAAAACGCAAAGACAATTGCAAGCCCGTGGTACTAGTTCCAAGTCTTGGATTTTGGAACCAAAGTGGGGATCATAATATTTCAAGTGAATCACGAAGGGTATGTGTTGGATGCATGACTAGGCCGCGGCATATATGAGTTTGGAGCTACGCTTTTGGCGCGTTTTCGCGAGAACAAGGAATTGGTTTAGATGGTATTTTGTGATTGTTTGAATTGCAGAGATATGGAGATGAGCTGCTGAAAGTGTGCACTTGCTGGTGACAGTTTCCGATGGTTCAGGTGGTCGAAGACAAATTTTCCGATGACCGGATTCCGGCGACCGGTGCCCGGATTCCGGTGATGACGCCAGCAATCCGGCGACCAGTTTTGGACCCAAAATTTCCAGAGACTTATTTTCACACATGGGCTTGGTGGACCACTTGGAGATGGGTTTTGAGAAGACCTAAATTTGGAGTATCCTTTTGGAATGGGAGAAGCATATAAATAGAAAAGTCTTTCTCAAACCTAGATATATCTCCATTAGGGAGGCTTCTACTTGTTTTATAGGGTTTCACATGATAGTTCTTCTTTGCTTTCTATGATGATTTCCAAAAACATAAGTAACTAAGTTTTTATTATTGGTTAAATATGTAGTTGGATTTTGAAAACAAGTTATGGATTTTTATGAATTAGTTTTCTCTCAATATTATCGTTTGATTTCTACGGGTTATAATAATTGCATGATTGATGTATTGTAATTTGATTGAATGTTTGTTTAGTTAAGTCTAGAATTGATTGAACTCACATCCATATCTATAGCTATTTTAGGGTTCATCATCGAGCGATAACCTTGAATACGAGTAGCATGATATGATTACGGTTTGTAGTGATACATCCTTGCCGAGTCATATGTAGAAACCCACCTTTGTCCGAATTATTTGCGCAATGTATTACAATTGCATTGATTAGCCTATTTCTCAAAACTTAATGCTCCTAGGAATTGAACTTAATTAGCGCAAGGCGTTAGGTTATTCTTTAGGTAGAATTCACATACGCACTCTAATGTGTGTGTTGATGAACTTTGGAAATTTATGGAGTATTCTTGCAATAAGATATTCTAGGGCTTTTGATGATAGCGAGATTAAATACGAATTCTATTCATATATTCAAAAACTTGTTTACAATTGAAGATGAAACCTTTACCCAATATTTCACATCCTTGATTTGCGTGCTTTGTTTGCTTTTTTGTTTATTATTATTTACACAAACTTAAAATCCCCGTGTTACTATTAAGATACCGAAACAATTTGACAACCTATTCCTCTCTGTGGGAATGATCCTTTCTTGCCCTTGCTTCATTATATATTTTGAGTAGTAAGAAAGTGTAATTTATTTTTGACGCCTACGACAGCGATCAGTATACTTATAAATGTATCGGACTAGGACATAGATTGTGTAGTTGAGCCTTAGACTTCACGGCGTTCAGTATTTGAAGACGAGGAACTACTAAGGAGAGCTTGTGGAACTTCATCAACAAAAGGTATGTGGAGACTGAAACTCATCCATCACTTGGAAAGTCTATTTCTACTCTATCTCCTATATTGAGACATAAGTCGTGTTACGATATAGTTTTCTATTATACATATTTGAGATTTCGAGCTGAGTTTAACTCGCTTACATATTTCTCGGAATATGTGTTGGAAAGATTTCGCTTCGACCAAGTTCATATTATATTCTTGATGCAAGTCTAAAGATGATCATGTGAAAATTTCCGAGTAACATCTTACATGGTTTGTGTGATACAATCATTTGGTATAGACTTGGAATGTTTCGTTATGATTATTTCAATAACTTGAAAATTGCTTTGATGCTAATAGTGTGTGAAAACGGCTATTGTCATCCTCTAATAAAGTTTCAATGATTGAAATAAGAGTTTCGAACACTTAACCATTATTGGATATGACATGTTGTGTACTCTTGCACATATGTAATCCATGTCCGGAACCATAGTATGTGTAATCGTACGCGTACTGTTGGCTTGAGAAATCCGAACCTAAGTATGCGCACCGTTTGCGTATCGCGTAAGGTTCATGTCCGGATATTTCGTTGGGATTGGAAGTACGCGTACCCGTTTGCGTACTGGCGAAACCCAATCTTGGTCCGGGTATTTCAAGTATGCGTACATATTTGCATACTTGAAGGTTAAAGTTCTAAAATCGGTTGTGTACATGAACTTCAACATTTATATAATAAGGAATGCAATCTTTTCAAACCATGGCTATAATTTTCATGAATTGATTCGAGTGAATCAAATCGATTTTGCTATCAATTGTGTTCTTGTATACTTCTATGAGAATATAGCAATTGAACAACTCTTTAAATAGTTTCATTTGAGTCATTTGAACTAGTTATGGTTAAGATGAATAAGGTTGATATGAGAGTGTTCATATGGATAACCTCGGTTAACTATTATTGAGCTAACATGGTGTACATGTTTAGGTACGGTTACATAAACCTAAATGAGGGTACATTTCATTTGTGTGTAACAATCTAAGTTCGATCTAACGGTTGAAGATATTAGCATGGTTGAATCAGGTTTTTTATCTAACAGTGAATATTGAATGCTTTGTTACCAAGGTAACTTAGATTGCAAACCCTGATTTGAAAACTATATAAAGGAGAACTCTAGCAACTGGGAAACCTAATCCCCACACTTCTGTGTGTTACTAGTTGCATAGCTAGAGTCGATTCTCCTTTAACCTTAGGTTTCTCACGAGACCCTGTAGGTTAACGACTTGAAGACTTCATTGGGATTGTGAAGCCAGATCCAACTAATTTCTCTGTAGTTGCGTGTTCTGATCTTGCCTGATTCTATCGTCTGAGTACTATCTTCTATAAGATTTGCTCAAGATTTAATCTCCGATAGGCAAGATAAAAAGTAATCACAAACACCTTCATCTCAGCGTTTGTGATTCCACAATATCTAGTTTCGCTTCCATACGATTTAGATTATTGTGACGTGATTGATAATACTAGGTTGTTCTTCGGGAATATAAGACCAGTTTATCAATTGGTTCATGTTCACCTTGATTTGTCAAAAGACGGAACAAAACTCATAGGTATTTATGCGGAGATGATTTATCTATTCCAATAGACTTTTCTCGTGAGATGATTTTTTATCAAATCTTCGTCTTTGGGCCGTAGCAACTCTTGGTTGTGGGTGGGATTAGCTAACGGAATCAAGTGTGTAGTATCTTGCTGGGATCAGAGACGTAAGAAACGTAATTGTACCTTGAATCAGTGTGAGATTGATTAGGGTTCAAATACAGCCCAGACCGAAGTTCATTGGTAGTAGGCTAGTGTCTATAGCGGCTTAATACAAAGGTGGTATTCAAAGTTGGACTAGGTCCTGGGTTTTTCTCGTATTTGCGGTTTTCGTTAACAAAATTACGGTGTCTGTGTTATTTCTTTTCCGCATTATATTTTGTTATATAATTGAAATATCACAGGTTGTGCGTTGAATCGATCAATTGGGAAATCCAACCTTTGGTTATTGATTGATCCTTGAACATTGGTCTTTGGTACCGTTCAAGTTACTACTCTTATATTCAATCGGGCTCGTAAATTTCTATTTGCTGATTGGAGATTGAATTGAGAGATATATATATATAAACTCTTTGATATACTTTTCTAAAGATTGAGTCTGACTGTCTAGTTGATTCTCTTTAAAGTATATTGGAGTAAGTACTCTCAGATTGCCAAACGAATTGTTGGGTGTGGTTGTTGTACCCCCACTTTTTCAATTGGTATCATAGCGGGAAAACACATTAAAGACCTTACAAGTCTGTGTTTTTAGCGATCTGATATGGACAGAAGTGCTATCTCTAATCACGCATCACCAGTTCAGGAACTTTTTTTTAAAAATCCTGATTCTCCTGATATTTCTGTCACATCTCCTTCATCATCTAAACCCATACTTAGCTTGGAAGCTCGTCTTGATGAACAATTAAATGAACTTTCTGATGAAAGTGATTCAGAAGAAGAACAAGATGTTGAAGAAGAAGTCTCACAGTACATCATTCTCTTTGATCGTCTTCTAAAGAAAAGAAGTCAACATCCCGCTTGGATGAATTTCTGACTCCTCTCTGCATTGAAAACAGAAAATTTAGAAAACTCTTTAAGGGTATGATTGTGGGTATAGCTTGTTACAAGCTACTCTTAAAGATCGTGATGAGGACATATGTTCTAAGAATTCTGAATGTGATGATCTTCGTCGAAATCTATTTGTGTTGAAAGAAAGACTTGCAGAAACTGAAGCAAGATATGACTCTCAACAAAATTGTTTGAATATCAGAGAAAAGGTTTTTCTCGCCCGAGAAAATAATTGAGACTGATCTTAGTACTACTCTTGAAAAGGTCAAAGCTTTGGAAGAGAATTTGAAAAAATTCAATTCTAGCTCTACAAAACTGTCTTCTATGCTTGGAGCATGTAAAGAACATCGTGATACACGTGGTCTGGGCTATAAAGGTATAGATGATCCAAGTACTGGTAAGATAAATTTTGTTAAGGCAAATGACCTTCTTCAATCTACAGCTGCAGATGTATCTGGAAATAAAGTACGTCAGCCTACAAGGACGACTCAGTTGAGAATGGATAAAAACATTCCTGTCAACTGCTATTATTGCGGAAATAAAGGTCGCATTGAAAGAAGATGTCATCTTCGTTTACGGAATTAAAAAACTTCACAACATTCTCATTTGGATGTCTAAAGAAGTAATCAAACCCGTTCCTTAGTGTTCAGTTAGAAATTCATTCCACAATCAAGAAAAGTGTTGCAATGGGCCATTTCCTGATTATGAACATAACATTTCTTCTGCTTACAACTGTAAAAAGAAAAATGTTATATGGATGACTGATAACTCAGAAACACCTGTAAGAACAAAAAGGTGTCGAAGAAAGAAAAATTATTCAAAATTCTCTTTTTCCCTCAATAATGATCTTGCTCCTCAAATAAGTGTTTCTGACTACATTCACATCAATAATCGTGTTTCAGAACTCATGACCAGTATCAACGGTCTCAAGCTCAAGATCAAGAAGGCAAGAAAAGCAGCTGTTTTAGGTGACTCATGTCCTTCTCTTGATAATTTCTTTTAAGATGTGCATAAGAATTCTGATATAGGTCAAGGTAGTGAAAAGGAATGTGTCAATTCCTCTGATGAACTTCATGTTCATCACCATACAACTTGACTATTTCCATGTGTGTATCCTCTTTGAGACCAATGAGAAGATACACATAACTCTCAAGAAGATACCTCCTTCTTGACAAATGGTCTGTGTTGTACTTTTTTGACTTCGATCTTCCTCCCTGAGCTTTGCTCCGTACAGTTTTATTGTTCGTCTAATTCTCTCATATTTGACAGTTGATATTCAACCTTGAACCAATGTTTCCTATCATATCTTCAGAACTTGTTTCTAAATGTTTGCCCCTTTAGTTCCGTGGCTTTTGATCCCCGGGTCATAACCATGAACTCTCCGTGTACCCGACCCGTTATCAAATGTCTAAGGTAACCCGGGTTCTCTTGTGTGAAATGTTAATATATATCAAAGTCTTCTTTTTGATATATATTGGTTCGGTAACGTCAAGTCTTCTCTTGGAATGGTGTGCACAATGGAAGGATGCAAAACGGAAGACAAATATGATGATTCCAATGCTTTTGAACTTCACAAAGAACCCATCTCCATTGTCTGCTATAAAGCAATTGATCATGAAAAATATCTTCCAATCCAGATGTCCATTCAATTGGTTGGAAATCTTCTTCAAGATTTTGAGGTCGTTTGTGAACATCTTGAGATTGCATCGAAGAATCTGGCTTTTCTGAAAAATGAGCTAAAGAAAGCATATGATGAACTAGCCCTTGTCCGTTCCTTGGTTGCTGATCATGTCTAAGTCTTTATTTTGACTAGGAAACTTCTTATGAGAATTTTATTCTTGTGTTTTTAAGAAGGATTACTATGGTTTGGAATAGCCATTATTATGAGTACACATAGCTATGTCCGACGTTTTCATCTTCAATGTTTTTAGATTTATTTATTTAAATCCTAAGTCTTTTGGAAGATGATTTTTGCAGTATTAATCTTTATGGTTTTATATATTGCAAATTGTTATGGGATATGTTATTTACGTCCGTGAACCTTGACTGTCCCATATTTGTTCAAAAGTTATCTCTATTATATGTCGATACGAAAGTATTGATAAAAGATAGAATGGACTTTTGACTACAAAAGTTAAGCCTTTTATGTCATTATTTTGATGGAAGAAAGGATGAACTTTTGTTTACAAAGATTAAGTCTATTATATGTCATTGTGCAAATAGTGATGAAAAATAGAATGAATCTTTGCTTATTCCGCAGTATTGATCCTTCCCTGATCCATATCTTTGTGCATATACTGTGTTGCTCCGTAAGTTAGCTTATGTTGAGCATGGCCAATTGAATTGATCATTTTGTGGCTAATTCAATTATGATTTTTGGATACAAATTCATGATTCTCATGTGATTTGATTATGTCCAAAGAAATCTTTGTTTTCTCGTAAAAGTAAGGTCGCTCTTGTTGTTCTTTTGGGAATGACATTTTATGGGGAAGAGTTCTTTTTTGAACTTGTGCTTAATTGCCAAATCTTTGTGGGGACTCAAGTACATGGAATATTGTAGGAGTTATCTTGGATCTTTATAAACTCCTTGATGAATGCATTTAGCTTCGGCTATATGATTGCATCTAAATAAGTTGGTATGTTATTCTCTTTTTGCCATAAAGTATCTCTATGAAAATTTCATGAGGATCCCACTAGTTTTCGTACCGTTGCCAATTTATATTGACAAAAAGGGGGAGAATTAATGTGTAGTTTCATACTACAAATACATATGGTTTACGGATCATTATGTAAGGGGGAGTGGTTTTCATGTCGAGATGAAGTATTGACTAAGGGGGAGTGATACATATCACCATAGTATTGTTGTCAAAGTTATGATACAATTGAAATTTGATGATGTGTAATGATACTATGACACTGTATAACAATGATTGAGAGTATTTGTTTTCTCATTTTTATCGCTACGGATCTTCAACAACTATGATGCTGAGTTGAACACATTTAGAATCATAGAGTACTTGGAAGTGATGAAGATTTCGATTTGTGTTGAAGATGCCAAGGAGATCAAGCATTTGGATGAGAATCTACAAAGTTTTATTTATTTTGTAATCCATATGTATTGATAGTTTTGTCACTAAAATTTTCAAAGAGGGAGATTGTTAGACCACTGATCAGTCGAAATCGCATGCGTTGCTATCTCAAACATGTTTGTCAATGTTAATGATCAAAATTATAAGTCTTGATTTCTAGTCTACTTATACATGTCTCGGACTAGGACATAGATTGTGTAGTTGAGCCTTAGATTTCATGGCGTTCATCATTTGAAGACGAACAACTACTAAGGAGAGCTTGTGGAGCTTCATCAACAAAAGGTATGTGGATACTAAAACTCATCTATCACTTGGAAAGTCTATTTCTACTCGATCTCCTATATTGAGACATAAGTCGTGTTACGTTCTATTATACACATTTGAGATTTCGAGCTGAGTTTAACTCGCTTACATATTTCTCGGAATATTTGTCAAGCTTTCGCTTCGACCAAGTTCATCTTATATTCTTGACGCAAGTCAAAAGATGATCATGTGAAAATTGACGAGTAACATCTTACATGGTTTGTGTGATAAAATCATTTGGTGTGGACTTGGAATGTTTCGTTATGATTATTTCAATAACTTGAAAATTGCTTTGATGCTAATAGTGTGTGAAAACGGCTATTGTCATCCTCTAAGAAAGTTACAATGATTGAAATAAGAGTTTAGAACACTTAACCATTATTGGATATGACATGCTGTGTACTCTTGAACATATGTAATCCATGTCCGGGAACCATAGTATGCGTACATGTACGCGAACCAGTTTGCTTAAGAAATCCGGGAACATAAGCATGCGCACCCGTTCGCGTACTGACGTAAGGTTCATGTCCGAATATTTCTGCTGGGATTGGAAGTACGCGTACCCGCTTTGCGTACTGGCGAAACCCAATCTTGGTCCGGGTATTTCAAGTATGCGTACACGTTTGCATACTTGAGGGTTAAAGTTCTAAAATCGGTTGTGTACATGAACTTAAACATTTATATAATAAGGAATGCAATATTTGCAAACCATGGATATAATGTTCATGAATTGATTTGAGTGAATCAAACCGATTTTGCTTTAATTGTGTTCTTGTATACTTCTATGAGAATATAGTAATTGAACAACTCTTTAACTAGTTTCATTTGAGTCATTTGAACTAGTTATGGTTAAGATGAACAAGGTTGATATGAGAGTGTTCATATGGCTAACCTCGGTTATCTATTGTTGAGCCAACATGGTGTACACGTTTAGGTACGGTTACATAAACCTGAATGAGGGTACATTTCATTTGTGTGTAACAAGCTAAGTTCAATCTAACGGTTGAAAGATATTATCTTGGTTGAATCAGGTTTTTCATCTAACAAGGAATATTGAATGCTTTGTTACCAAGGTAACTTAGATTGCAAACCCTGATTTGAAAACTATATAAAGGAGAACTCTAGCAAATGGGAAACCTAATCCCCACACTTCTGTGTATTACTAGTTGCATATCTAGAGTCGATTCTCCTTTAACATGAGGTTTCTCACGAGACCCTGTAGGTTAACGACTTGAAGACTTCATTGGGATTGTGAAGCCAGACCCAACTATTTTCTCTGTAGTTACGTGTTCTAATCTTGCCCGATTCTATCGTCTGAGTACTATCTTATATAAGATTTGCTCGAGATTTAATCTCCAATAGGCAAGATAAAAAGTAATCACAAACACCATCATCCCATCGTTTGTGATTCCACAATATCTAGTTTCGCTTCCATACGATTTAGATTATTTTGAGTTGATTGATAATACTAGGCTATTCTTCGGGAATATAAGACCGGTTTATCAATTGGTTCATGTTCACCTTGATTTATCAAAAGACGGAACAAAACTCATAGGTATTTCTGTGGGAGACAGATTTATCTATTCCAATAGACTTTTCTGTGTGAGACAGGTTTTTTTATCAAGTCTTTGACTTTGGGTCGTACCAACTCTTGGTTGTGGGTGAGATCAACTAAGGGAATCAAGTGCGTAGTATCCCGGCATTGGGATCGTGAGACGTAAGGAACACAACCGTACCTTGAATCGGTGTGAGATTGATTAGGGTTCAACTACATTCCAAATCAAGTTCATTGGTAGTAGACTAGTGTCCAGAGCGGCTTAATACAATGTGGTGTTCAAAGATGGACTAGGTCCCGGGGTTTTTCTGCATTTGCGGTTTTCCTCGTTAACAAAATTCTGGTGTCTATGTTATTTCTTGTCCGCATTATATTTTTTTATATAATTGAAATATCACAGGTTGTGCGTTGAATCGATCAATTGGGAAATACAACCTTTGGTTGTTGATTAAAATTGTTTGATCCTTGAATATTAGTCTTTGGTACGGTTCAAGTTACTACTCTTATATTCAATCGGGCTCGCAAGTTTCTATTTGCTGATTGCAGATTGAATTGAGAGATAGAGACATAAACTCCTTGATATACTTTTCTAAAGATTGAATCTGACTGTCTAGTTGATTCTCTTTAAAGTATATTGGAGTAAGTCCTCTCAGATTGCCAAACGAATTGTTGGGTGTGGTTGTTGTACCCCTGCTTTTCAATTTTGGTTTACAATCGTAATTATTTTGTCGACATTATTTGAACATGTGGATAACTCTTATCATTAATTGTTCAAATATATTCCTTGATGCCCAAGGTGATCCCAAACCGAAATATTGAAAATAATTTAATTATGATTTTCAATTTATATGTTTTAATTACCAGCAATTAAAGCATAACCTCTGGAAAAGAATTTTTAGTTAAATACGTACAACCTGTGATATTTCAATTATAAATATAAAAAATATAATGCGGAAAAGAAATAACACTGACTCCAGAGATTTTTGTTAACAAGGAAAACTACAATTTTGTAGAAAAACCTTGGGACCTAGTCAAGATTCAACAATTACCTACTTCCAAATTTTGGGCTAGATTTAATACCCGCTTCAGTTGTATTCGCACACTTGTAGCGCTCCTAGCAGAACACCGATTCTATTTAGGAATTTCTCTTGTAAATATTCTAGAAGAACACAACACCAATTCTGTTTGGAAGATATTCTTGAAAATCTTCTAGCAGAACGTTAATTTGCTTTAGAAGATGCTCCCCGCCAACTAGGCTTTACCGTTCTGTAACCTAATTGATTCTTCCCTCACAAGATCACCTAGAAATAATCTATAGATATCTTCATCTATCAAATTTAGGGTTTATGAAAAACACCTAGAATTAGCTTCCGTCACTATCAAAGAAGATAGTAGGGGTGTCAACGGACAAAAATCCTTCAGATTTTTACCATACCGATAAGATTAAGGTTACGTATTATTGGAAATCCGATATCCGATAATATCCGGCGGAATCCAAAAATCCCAATCCGACAAGGTTAAGGTTAAGTTCTCGGATATCGGATTTTTTCCGATAAAATCCGATAACTGGGAAAAAAAATTAAAAACTGAAAAGAAACAGAGTTTTTGAGTTCAAAATGTTGTAAAAATCCACAGGAAAAGAAAGAAATTAAAAAGCCACACAAACACAATCTTTACTCCCAGGTCTCTCACACATCACCACACATGAAAAGAAAGTACAAACTAGAAAGCCGCACAAAAATAAAATGCAAACTGAAGTACACAACATCAATGTCAATAGGCTAGTGCTTGGCTGCATCATTACATCATTGCGTCAACTTCAATTTGTGATTTCCATATCTGCATTAGTACACAAACATCAATTGAATTAGCTTCATCTCGGGGGTTCCATTCCATTGGATATTGTTATAAAGAATTTCTGACCCGGATCTAAATATAGGAGACTTTTCGGTAGCACATTGCCAAATCCGAACTTGAAAATCACTAGATATTTTATAAGGTGAGATTATAGCAGTTGTAAAATTTATATTACATTGTTATCTACATGATCTAGATATTAGGGGTTATATTGTGTTAATCCTAATACAATGGCCTACGTTTCATCTGTCTTATACAAGTCTAGCTTCATTATTACCATAACCTAAGAATCAAAATGATATAAATACCAAAATTATACTATTATAAGTCAGTACTGAAGAAAAAATGTTATATTACTAAGACACTCAACTGCCTAGTAACACAAAAACCAACAAGGCAATTGTATCTATTAGTGTATCAGACTTAAAGGACATATGAATTTGAAGATGGAAACTATCCTAGCAGTAATGATTTTCAATTGAGGAAACCTAAAAAGTTTCAGAAAATTACCCTATGAAATAGGTGACACTGAAATTCAGAGCTTGAATATGTTTGCGTTCAGTCACTAACTGACCGGTTGTCAGCCGACACAAATATAATTACACTTTCTTACTACTCAAAATATATAATGAAGCAAGGGCAAGAAAGGATCGTTCCCACAGAGAGGTCTTGGTTGTCAATATGTTATGGTTTCCTATATAAAACACCGGGGGTTTGCTGATTTTTATATACTAAAATAAAATAAAATCAAAACAAATAAAAGTAAACACGCAAATCAAGGATGTGAAATATTGGATAAAGGTTTCATCTTCAATTGTAAACAAGTTTATGAATATATGAATAGAATTCGTATTTAATCTCGCTATCATCAAAAGCCATAGAATACCTTATTGCAAGAATACTCCGTAATTTCTAAGTCATCAACACACACATTAGGGCTGCGTGATGTGAATTCTACCTAAAGAATAACCCTAACGCCTTGCTAATCAAGTTCAATTCCTAGGAGCATTAAGTTTCGAAATAGGCTAATCAATGCAATTGAAATACATTGCGCAAACAATTCGAACAAAGGTCAATTTCTACATATGACTACAAGGATGTATCACTACAACCTAGAATCATATCATGCTACTCGTATTCAAGGTTATCGCTTGATGAAAAACCCTAAAATAGCTATAGATATGGATGTGAGTTCAATCAATTCTAGACTTAACTAAACAAACATTCAATCATATTGCAATACATCAATCATGCAATTATTATAACCCGTAGAAATCAAACGATAATATTGAGAGAAAACTAATTCATAAAAATCATAACTTGGTTGCAAAATCCAACTACATCTTCAACCAATAATAAAACTTAGTTACTTGTGTTTTTGCAAATCATCATAGAAAGCAAAGAAGAAAACTATCATGTGAAACCCTAGACAACAAGTAGAAGTCTCCCTCATGGAGATATTAGGTTTAGAGGAAGAGTTTTCTATTTATATGCTTCTCCCATTCCAAAAGGATACTCTTTCCAAATTTAGGTCAAATCTTCTCAAAACCCATCTCCAAGTGGTCCACCAAGCCCATGAGTGAAAATAAGTTTCGAAATTCGAGTCCAAAACTGGTCGCCGTGTTGATGACGTCATCACTGAATCCGGTCCACCGATCACGAATCCTATCGCCGTGAAACTATCTCCAACTGATTTTGTCATCGAAATCACATTGCCCGTAAGTGTACTCCCAAAGAACTCATCTCGCTTCTCGATAGTTCATACATTCACAAAAAAAACCATCTAACCTAACTTCTCATTTCTTGCGAAACGCGCCCCAAGCGCGACTCGTAGCTCATATGTCCGACCGCCGAATCATGCATCCAACACATACCCCCTTCGCGATTCACTCAAACATTACGATCCCCACTCTTGGTTCCGAAATCCGATAGATGGAACTAGTACCATCGCCGCACCACCCCGCTCGGTTTTCGACTATTTCGCGGAATTTCAAGCCAGTACCAGGCATTCACTATTTCCTAGCTTTCAGGCCATAACTCACAGCCACTGCACCAACCCATTTACTCCTTTTGCAATTTCAACTCATTCCCTGCTACAGCCACAGGTCCATGCCTCCACTGCAACATCTTTTCCATCTAACACCATTATCAACAGCACATGCACCAGAAATTCCACCAGAACCTTTGTTGTACGCAACATCGGCCATTCACTCCACCCGAACCTCACGGAATCACAACCCTCAACTCCCGCAGCTTGAACCCATCCTAGCCAGCTTGCACCACCAAGCACAACATACAGCCACCACCGCCATTACCAATCCCAATTCCTTCCATTTGCACAAACCTCCTAGTCCATTGCAACGATGGTTCTCGCTACACTCTCCGACCACTAATGCACCTCGAACTCTAACCTCATCCATCTCTCGTCTAGCCTTCAGCATCACCGCCGAGACATCTCCTACCATTCTCCAACCTTGCACCGCAAAACAACACACTGTGTCGACTCACCGCAGCTTCAACGGCATCCACATATTTTACGGCACCAACATCAATTCTCAATTCACAACTTGTATTCCAGCCATATCCTCATTGGAAACAACACACCACTACCAAACTAACCATTTTAGTTGCACATCGGGTTATCTTCATTCTTCTCCATAACAATGCACAACCATCACGATCACCACTTCCACCAAAACCCTTCCTCAATTCAAACACCACCTCCATTGGCGCAATCGTTGATGTTTGCAGCTGGTCTTGACCAAATCCGAGCCATCGCCACGTGCCATCTCACAACTCCTTCTTTGTTGCCAATTACAAACACTCGCTCTGCACAACCCGCACCATCCTGCACCATCTTCTCTTCGTACCACCCGCACCGCAATATAACCTAAACCAGTGAACCATTGCATTCAGCTCTTGTCAAAGAATTCCAATTCGAACCATCACCGTGGCTCATCTGGCACTAACAACTCAAACATAGCCATTTCGAATCGATTCCGCACCTTCTCCGCTCCATCGCAAACCAATTGCAACTCCATTGCTCAAACAACCATTCACAAATGCTCATCCGCTCGGTCACCTCACTCCATTGCACCGGTTGGCAGCTACACTCCACCGGAGTCATTTTAACTCCTCTAGGTGTAATCTGGCGACTCCATAGCTTCACAAACTCAAGGCAACAACACCAACATCATCCACCGCTCTTACTCGAGCTTACAGCTCCATTTTCTCCATTCTCGGCCTCGAAGAATCGCAACTCGAGCTCCTTGAACTCAAACTCGAGCAACTCAGCTTGCACACCTAAATTGAGCACCACCATTTCCATAGTTGCATCAACTTGGAACCCGAGCCCAATCGTGCAAAACTGGTGGCTCAGGATTTTTGTCAAACACTTGCTAGGCGTCTTGCAAGGTGTAGATAGATATAGCTCCTTTGGATTTGAAATCTTCCACAGCTCCTTCCCTGCGAGCATTCACATTCAATTCTGACAATAACCCATCAATATAAACCATTCATAACCTCATTCAACATCGAAAACGACATCAGTTCACTGCTTGTTCTTGGCTATCGTCTCATCTCTTCACAAATTCACGGCATCGATTCTACATCCTGCTATCTTGGTTTCATATAGATTAACCCCAAAGTTAGATTTCTTCTTCATTCAACATCGAACAACTCCTTCTTCCGTATCTGAATTCCTCTCCGCCTCAACTCGGGCAAAGTGACCTCGGACTTTGGTTTGCTGTGACGAAAGAAACTTGCAGCTGGTTTGATGAAAAGAACCAATTATGTGTTCTAAAGTGAACTCGTCCCTAGATGGGATCTAATACACTAGAATGGATATTGGCACCCATGACTCGGATAAGGGCTACCATGAAGTTGTTTGGATTGTCGGTTTCAGAGTACCGACAGCCTAGTTCTCTGTTCACTCGTCAGTTCTGCGAAGCTAATAGTTTAATTCCTGCATAACTCCTTCTGCACAACGTGGCCTACTCCAAATATCGCATGTGAATTGACCTTTTTGCGCTTTACGCTTTAAATGAGTGATTTCTTCTCCTTTTGCTCTTGGTGACTCCAGAGTACCTAATAACTCAAAAACACGCGTAAAGTACATAATTCACAAGACAAATAGCAAAGAAAGCGTAACTACTAGATAGTAAATTAGGTGTTTTAGACACCTATCAGATTCCCCCACACTTAGACTTTGCTAGTCCTCGACCAAATCAAACAAAACAATTCTAAAGAATACATACAACTCCGTGTCGTCGAGGCTACTAAGTCACTTTTAGCATAAATAACAAGCCTTTAAACCCCTAGGTGTCCCTAGTGGACGAGTTATAGTCTCGTGAGGGTTTACTAGAGATATACTGATCGCTGTCGTATGCGTCAAAAATAATTTCACTTTCTCAATCCACTAGATATAAATATAGTATTCGATAAGAAAGAGTTCGTATCCACAGAGAGAGCGTTGGTTGTTATAAACTTTCGGTTCTAGAATAACCCAAGGTATGTTTGTTGTATTTAAGCAAATAAAAGTAAATTAAAAGCAAAGTAAATTGTAGAGAATAATCAATGGAGAGAGATATTGGTCAAGGACTTCATCTTCAATCTTAGACATGTGTTTGCATATATGATTAGAATTACGATTTAATCTCTTGTGTTATCAAAAGCCTAGAGAATCAAGAAAGCAATATAATCTATTAATTTCCCAAGTTCATCAACACACACATTAGGGTCAAAGTATGTGAATTCTACCTAAAGAATAACCTAACGCCTTGCGCTAATCAAGTTCAATTCTAGGAGCATTAAGTTTCGTAAATAGGTTAATCAATGCAATTGTCATGCGTTGCGCAAAACAATTCGGACAATGGTCAAACTCTACATATGATTACGAGTGTATCACTACAAACCGTAAACATATCATGCTACTTGTATTCAAGGTTATCGCTTGATGAAAAACCCTAAAATAGCTATGGACTAAGATGCAAGTTCAATTAATTGGCCACTTAACTAATCAAACACCATAATCCTATCACAATACTTCAATCATGTGATCATAGAAACCGCAGAGAATTGAACGATAAACAAGAGAGAAAACTAATACATAAAGCAAACACAAGTTTTAGAAATCGGACTACATCCTTAACCAATAATAAAGAATTTAGCTACTCATAGCTATGGAGTTCATCACAAAAATATCAAAGGAATAAAGAAGAAGATGAACAAAAGCAAACTCTAGTTGTGTAACCCAAAAAAAACGCTCTCCAAAGTTCCAAGGAAAAGATATGAGATAAGGTGATTTCCAAAAGTTGTAGAATTCCTCTTTTTATAGCCTTTCTCTCCTTCCAAAATTAGGTCAAGTCTTCCAAGTCCATTAGATGAAAATCCACCAAGCCCACGAGGAAGAGAAACCCATGTAGAAAATATGACCCAAAAATCGTCGCCGGAAAACTGGGATTGTGGCCGGAAATCGGCCGGAGAAGTGCCCGGAAATCGGCTCCGGTGACCGGTAAAGTCCGCCCGGTCACCGGTCAACGGGTCAAATCGGTCAGCGGGTCGGGTCAACTCTGAGTCGGATCGGTCAAACCGAATTAGAGCTGGTCGGGCTGGGTCGAGTTGAGTCGGATGGAGTCGAGTCGGAGCCATGCCATTGCAGACGGCCAAACTCTGATGATGCACAATCCCGGTGCTTCACTGGGAATCCAACCATGACGGCCCGCAGACTGCAATTTCGATGCGACATCTCCCCGGCAACGAGACCCATTCAATTCCTTCATCAGGCCAACTTGGAAATCTCACTCAAATACACTCTGCAAACACAAAATGAAAGAACACCATACTAATCCAGGGCTTTGCATCATCATCATTCCAAAGATCATCTGACTCCACATTCCAGTGCCCCGAACCACCTCACAACACCATTCCTTGGCCACCATTCCACAACACCATAGTGGCCAACAACGCTCCTCCCGCATCAACACCAACCCATGTAGAGCCAACCTCCATCTCGCACTCTATAAAACTCCCATTTCGGCAACAACCACCTGCTATCTCCACTGAGTATCAACTCAAACAACTCACTACCTCCAACCTTGCCATTCCTAGCTTCCCTGTCATTACAGGACCCATTGGCTCATGGGAACAGACCTCCCGAATTCAATTTCTCCTCTTCCATGACACCGGCACCACCAAGACACTGTTACAGCTCCTCCACTTCGAGGCATTCCATTACAACACAAAGCACGCATTCCCTTGAGTCTCTCCCTGTAATCCTCCACTCATCCGTTGCACCGGTTGTTGTTGGTACAAGAAGAGCAAGCAGGCATCACCAAGTCCCTCCATAACTCACAACCTAAGCTACGGTCCCTGCTATTTAACACTCAAACACAAATTCACCATAACCTCAAGCCATCACTTCCGCTCGAGACCAAAGATCATTTCGGTTCACGGGCCACCTACAGTTCTCATAATAACACCCAAGTTGCCAACAAATTCAAACCTCGCCATTCAATATAGTACTGCAAGACTCGCCAAAGAACCACCAAAGATACCATTCTTCAACACAGAACCACCATTGCAACCACAGCATCATCTCAGAAGCGGACCCATCTTCTCATTTCCTGCATCATTTCATGACTTCACTGAGTCATACCCATCATTGCAAATTACCACTCGAGCTCAACACCCATCTCTCCAGCTCCATCTCTGATTTACCCATTAACTCCATCCCCAACCCGGTTCCAACTCGGTCTTCCTCGCGTGTCTCCATTGTCGCCTTGAGCTCCAACACAGACCCAGCACCTGCAATACATCCTGCCCTCACTAGTACCATGACCGAGATTCTCCTTTGCCATTACTCAACTCGCATCAACTTTGTTCGGGGACTCGATAGGTGTAGAATACACCTAATTTACTATCTAGTTTTTTATGCTTTCTTTGCTATTTTTCTTGTAAATTATGTATTTTACGCTTGTTTTGAGTTTTATAGCTACTTTGGAGTCGCACGGAGGAAAAGAAGAAGAAATCACCCAATTTGAGCCAAAAGGGCAAAAAGGTCATTTGCTGGACGATTGATATATGGAGCTCAGTTAACGTTAAGGGGCATCTCTATTTTAGAGGATTATTAAAGACAGACTAGCTGTGGTTAAGAGGCTGCCAACTGGCTAGCCCTTATCAGAAGTGACATCCTATTATGGGCACCCAAACTGGGGTGGTCTTATCCCGAGGCGTTTTAATCCACCCAATTATTACACAACCCTAAATGATGTTTCCTCTCATTCATTCATACACGAGAGAATTGTAAAAGGAAGCGACCATGGTCGCTCATGAAATCGAGCGATTGAACGAGATTATCACCGGTGATGTTGCCGAGTTTTTCCGCGATGGAAGTGATTGTTATTAGCCCAGCCGGTGATGTCGAGCCGCGGACGAGATGCGTAAAACGAATAGAGCAACTGCCACGAGTGAAATCGAGAGAAGCTCGTGAAGGATTTCCGCCAAATTCGGGGACTCGGGGAGAAGATTTAATGGCGGAATGAAGAAGAACGAGTCACTGCTTCCATGGCGAGATCGAGCCGAGAACAGAGATGAAGATGAATCGAGATGAATTAATGGATATGTGTTGGTGGTGGAGATTGAGCCTAAAATCGATGATTCCGGAAAGAAGACGGGGAAAATGGATTCGGTTCGATCTGTGAAGATGGGATGGTGGTGCTGTGAGATGGGTATGAACTAGATTTGGATTTGGGGTTGATATTCGATGTTGATTTGAAGATTGTTTTTGAGTTAGAGCAGGTCGAGAAGAAGAGTTATTAGTGAATCGATTGAACAGGAATAGAGAATGGGTTTGTGGTGTTACACAGAGAATGAATTGCGATTGCTGTGTGAAGATGTATGTTTGAGTCATGGGTTTGAAGTTACCCAGAGATGGAATTGGAGTCAGGTGATGAACTGAAGATTGGGGTTCAATCAGTTGCGGTAGGCGAGTGGTTTTTGATGGATTACCGAGATGGATGGACTTGTCTTAGAAGGAAGGAGGTGATACACAAATTCGAGTGATTTGCAAAGGGTTGCGAGCTGAAATGGGTTGAGTCATGGAATGGATCTTTGTGTTGCAAATTGGATGATTTGGTAGAGCCGGGCCTTTGTGGAAGATGAATGAGGCTTAGTTGGTGTTGAATGGAACTGAAGTGGGATGTGCAAAAGATGAAGTTACGGGAATTGAGAATGAAGCTGGTGCTGGGGGCTTTGTGTGAGCTATCAAGTGCCCTGGCTCTAGTTGCAGGCTAATGGGGCTGTGAACTCTAGGTTCGATGTCAAAATCGAAATGTCTTGGTGTTGCTTATGAATGAGAATGGCTTGGAGTGAAAGTTTCGTGGAGATGGCTGGTGACTGATGTTGAAATGGCAAGGTGACAATAAGCTACGGAATTGAGATGTGCGATTTGAATGGAGATTTCAAGGCCGAGATGGTGTTGGTGGAAGCAGCTAGAGTGAAAGAGCCGCAACAGATGGTGCTTGGTAGATGTATGCTAGGAATTGCAGGTTGTTGTGCAGGCAAGTAGCAGTATAGGCTGCCAATGGGTGTTGCTGCCATGGATGCCTACAAGAGTTTGAGCTGCACAGGGAGAGCGGATGTTGCAGGTCTGAGGGCATGTGACGCTGAGGTTAAGTATGGTGTATGGCTATTGATGGAAATGTTGCTGCTGCCGATGCTGTTGATTACAGGGAGGTACAGGATTGAATTGTTGGCCTGAGGCTGGTGCTGTTACCTTGATGGAACTACACTTGGGAAGTTCTGCAATATTGCAGTGGTATGCTTGCACATGGAAGCAGGTGGAATTGGTTATGAAGCTAGCTGAAGCTGTGGTGTTGCACTTGTGGGAGTGCAGGAGTGGATATGTTGAGTCTTGGCAATGTAAGGAGTAGGAAGTGTAGTCATTGATTGAGAGCATGAAATGGGAGTATTCAAGTAGGTAGCAATGCGGGGAAGATGGCAAACGAGATTTGAGGAGTGCCATGGATACAAATGGACTGTTGCGGGTGTTGGTTGTGAGTTGGTTTTCGGGGTTGATCACCATCATGGTGGAGAGATCTGGGGAAGGCATGGCCAACTTGGCCGAACTATTTTGGCACAGTGCACATGGCCTGGCTAGGACCCGGTCGGTAAGTTAGCTAAATGACTCGGTTCGACTCGATGACTTAGACCACGACTCACCCGACTCGGTCGGTGATTGACCTGTTTGACTCGATTGGACCCGACCCGATTGACCCGGCCGTTGACCCGTTGACCGTGATCGGTTTGACTTTGCACACACTGAGATATTTTCCTGGCGACTATTCCTAGGATTCGACCACAATCCAGTTTTCAGGCGAGCCAAAAATTCCGAAATTTTCTATGGACTTCTCTCATGGGTGTGAAGACTTGGGCTAGGAATTGGATGGAGAATTGGACTCAAATTTGGAAAGAGAAGGTGGAAAAGTTGAGAAAAGCTTGGATTTGGAAATTGAATTGCAAAAGGAAAAGGATTCTACTCCTTAGAAGATTTGGAGAATATTGAAGCCTATAAATAGAAGTTTTCTACAACTTCTACACACATCTTTTTCTACACATCTTTTTACACCTCTCTACACATCTCTACACACACAATTCTTTTCTTTTCTTATTCTTTGTGTAACTCTTTAACATGAGTAGTTAATTTATTGATTGAGGATGAATTCTAGTTCTTAACATATGATTTAAGTTTTTGTTTTCAAATTCTATCTTGAAGTTTTTCACATAATTATCGATTGTTTTTACTAATAGGAGTGATCTTAAAGACATTCATGATTGATTGATAGATTGTTTGGGGTGGCCAACTAAACCGATTTGTTAATTCAATCTAAAGCTAGTGAAAGTTAGGGGATAAGTAATCGTTCTTTGACTCTTTACATAAGTAGCAAACACGAGACCTTGCGGAGGGATTAGTGGAGCAATTGTGTGTAGAAACAACGTTAGCAAGTAGACCTTGAGCTAAGAGTCTAACTACTAATATCGACCTAAGAAATTCACAAAACCTAATGCATGAGCCAAGTTACATCTAGGTTGAGCTAATTCTAGGTGGCTTGGTGATTAGAATCCGGTAGTCGAGAACTTCCCGTGTCCTAAGTGATACAAGGGATTTAGGGGTTTAGCACCGAGCTAGTCTGCTTTACCTACGGTTGGTGATAATTTGTGACTAATAACAAGTAGAATAGAACATAACTTGATTCATTGTTTCGTAACGAAGAAGGATTCCTTGATCTTCTCTCTCTTATTGCTTTCATCTTTCAACTTTCGATTTTAATTGCTTTGTTTATTTTTATTTTTGCTTTTTACACCCCCCTTTCGTGACAACTTTTACAACTAAGATCTCTTGCTCCTCGTGGGAACGAACTTGACTTCCATTATATTATTTTTAATTGAGTGGAAATATTGAATTAATTTGATTGCACCTACGACACGCATCAAATTTTGGCGCCGATTCTTAGGGAGCAGACGGATGATTTTAGTTGTTTTTATTTTTCTTTTTGCTTTAATCTTGCTTTGTTGGATTCTATTTTGTATCTAACTTAAGTTTTTGAATCTTATTTCAGGTGCCAGTTTTCCATGTATGGTGGACAAGAGCAAGCATATTACAACAATCAATACGGCTTTCAACCTCAACATTATGTCAACTTCCAACCATCCTTAGGATACAGACTTTATGGATATTCTCATACATATCAACAACCTTATGACGGGTATGTAAGTGAACAATCATTAAGACGGGAGGATAGTTATGCTTCTAAATCTATGTGTGATCTCCTTGGTGCAAGACAACCTAGTTTGAGGGAACTTGAGAGAAGGTTCTATCAATTGATCGATGAAGGCCTAGCATCGGATGAAGAAATTTTCGAAGCTAAAAGAGCTTTAAGAATAGAGCGTGAAAAACGTTATTATATGGGTTATGATGATGATTATGAACCTTATGAAAATTATTGTAACAATGAGGAAGTTATTCCAACTCCGGATCATAATAACGATCCTTCGCCTATTCAAAAGGAGGAGATTGGGTGTGACTTGCCTATTGTTATAAACGGTGTAACACCCTCACAAGAAGATCTTACAATTTATACCGATGATAATCATTTTAGTGAATGGCGATTAGATGATGAGAATGTTGAAGAGATGATACTAGAGGATGAAACCACATTCATTGATTTTGTGGAAGACCCAATTGAACTTGCGAATGATTATGATGATGCTGAGACTTTGGTTAAGGTAGAAACGACGAAGAATGGTTGCAAGGTTTAATAGAGGACCACGATATACAAGAGGTAATTAATTCACTTGAATTTTTTAAGGATGAAGAGGATTCTATAATACAAGAATTTGTGCAAGGTTTGTCTAACCCTTTGCATATTGATTCTTCTCCTTTTTATTATTGGTTTGAATGTATGTGCTTGAAAGTATTTTTGGATGATTTTGTTTCTAAATATCCACCATTGGAAACACTTGATGCTAACACCATGCAGGTTTGCCAAGAGGAATACATGGAAGTTCCTGAATTCTATGTTCTCTATACACTTCCAAGTGTGGACGAGAATAAGTGTGGGGAAATTTCTATCGAGCGATAATTTCACTATTGTTTTCTTGTGCTAATATTTGTATGGAGTTATTGTTTTCAAAAGCAGGTATTATGGGTGGATCCTCAAATTTTCAGATTGTTAGTATATGGGGAATGAATCTTGCAAGAGCTAAGTCGGGCCGTCGACTTTAAAACAAGCGCTTAATGGGAGGCAACCCATCGGTTTTGTATTTCTTATCTTTTTGCTTTTTGTTATTTCTTTTTCTTGTTTCTTATCATGTTAAAATTTCCCACCTTGACTTTACTAGGAGGATTCAATTACATTGAGGACAATGTAAGGTTTAAGTGTGGGGGAGTGGTTAAGCATGTTTTTAAACCAAAAATTACAAAAATTAAAAAATTTTGAAAAAAAAAAAAAAAAAAAAAGTTTACTTAAAAATTCCAACTTTTAAAGATTTTAGAGTCACTAGCATACTTCTAGGTATGTTTACATAGAGATTTTGACCAGACATAATTGAACTTGGAAATGTTAGAGAACTACATTCGGATTTCTTGTTTGTTTGAGTGTTAAATAATGGATTTAATCATGCCGGTGATGCGAATTTGGTGCGAGGAGAAATGCGTTATTAGAGTTGCTGATCAATCATTAGTGGAGACTACCCGTATTCATATCATGAGAGGCACCGACCAGAAATTTTCCATCTACTAAAGAGCTTCTTTTGAGTGTGTGTCACCATACGTTAATTCCGGGTAGAATGGTGAGCTACCCAACTTCCCACCAATAGAAGCACTACTCTTTGATC
Source organism: Papaver armeniacum (assembly GCA_023531295.1). Lineage (NCBI taxonomy): Eukaryota > Viridiplantae > Streptophyta > Magnoliopsida > Ranunculales > Papaveraceae > Papaver > Papaver armeniacum. The sequence continues at coordinate 17,738 of JAJJWW010013014.1, read as the reverse complement.
TCTTGAGTGCTAATTTTGTCAATCATGAGGGTGACGTCCATGGATGAAAGCTTCCTTCTTGTAGTTCGATTTGCAGTTAGCACCATTCTCTCTCTCGACAACAACGGATCCATAGAAACACATTCGTCATCAACAAGGAGCGATATCAAAATCTACAAGGAAAGTTGGAAAAGTCTAAGGTTTATAAGCAACGGAATGAGAAAAGGAGCAAATTTCAAAAACAAGTAAGCAACAATACAATGAGCATAATTATACATACAAGAAAAAGAGCAAATTCATGAAAGCGAAGAAAATTAAAAGGTGAGAATTTTTGAAAGTTTATGATTTCAAAGACGATACAAGTTGTGAAGAATCAAGCGGTAAAATACTTCTTCCACGGCCATGGTTTATTTTGTATTTAATTTCTCTTGTTTCAAAAAAAAAAAAAAAAAAAAAAAAAAAAAAAAAAAAAAAAAAAAAAAAAGAAAAAACAAGAGAAATATTTGTTCTTATTTAATGAGCCGTGGGGAAGGAAAATTTATAAGAAAGTTTCAAGCGACAAGGATTTTAAGGTAAAAAGGGTTACAAATTGTTAAGGATTTATGAAATTCAAGGGTTTATCATCAATAGTTGAAACCGAAGACGAAGACCATGAAGATCAAGATAAGGAGCGGAAGACGTTTCTATTGGATGCCGTGAGAGTGGTGTTATCATAATTGGCAATCGGATGTGAAGGTGAGTAAGTAATCTCATCCTAGATAAAAATGGTTGATTTCCTTTCTTAGAGATCGTCAGAAAAATGGTTTTTCAAAATGTTAAAAGATGTGGGTTTTTAAAATATTTCGGAAGTTGTCCTTCCCACCATTCAACGTGTTGCAGGAATTCTCTCTTCATTCCTACCTGCACACATGTGAGAACCATCAAAAAGCCGTCTTTTTGAGTGCAATTATCATAAAATCCTTTTTGGTGAGGCAGAAGTCGAGGCGAAATGCTTATTGATCGTTTCTCAAACACGCGTTCTCTCATTATGGTGTGGTTATTTCTCACTCAACATTTAAAGAATGAGAATATGTTCTTTAGTATTTCTAACTTCTTATTACTAGCATGCGAAATTCTATGTCCTCATAACTCTTTGGATGCTTGTGACGCTAGAACGCTTTGAAGTTGTGAGTTTTTAGTTTGATTTGCTCGAGGACTAGCAAAGTCTAAGTGTGGGGAATTTGATAGGTGTAGAATACACCTAATTTACTATCTAGTAGTTTATGCTTTCTTTGCTATTTTTCTTGTAAATTATGTATTTTACGCTTGTTTTGAGTTTTATAGCTACTTTGGAGTCGCACGGAGGAAAGAAGAAGAAATCACCCAATTTGAGCCAAAAGGGCAAAAAGGTCATTTTTACGTACGATTGATATATGGAGCTCGGTTAACGTTAAGGGGCATCTCTATTTTAGAGGATTATTAAAGACAGACTATTTGTGGTTAAGAGGCTGCCAACCGGCTAGCCCTTATCGTGACATCCTATTATGGGCACCCAACCGGGGTGGTCTTATCCCGGGCGTTTAATCCACGAATTATTACACAACCCTAAATGATGTTTCCTCTCATTCATTCATACAGAGAGAATTGTAAAGGAAAACGACCATGGTCACTCATGAAATCGAGCGATTGAGCGAGAGATTATCACAGTGATGTTCCGGTGAAGTTTTTCGCGATGGAAGTGATTGTTATTAGCTAGCGGTGATGTCGAGCACGGATCGAGATGCGAAACGAATAGAGCTCTTCTTGAGTGAAATCGAGAGGAAGCTCGTGAAGGATTTCACAAATTCGGGGACTCGGGAGAAGATTTAATGGCGAAATGAAGAAGAACAGTGCTTTGCTTCCATGGCGAGATCGAGCCGAGAAGAAGAGATGAAGATGAATCGGATGAATTAATGGATATGTGTTGGTGGTGGAGATTGGCTGAAAATCGATGATTCCGGGAAAGAAGACGGGGGAAAATGGATTCGGTTCGATCTGTGAAGATGGGATGGTGGTCTTTGTGAGATGGGTATGAACTAGATTTGGATTTGGGGTTGATATTCGATGTTGATTTGAAGATTGTTTTGAGTTAGAGCGAGGTCGAGAAAGAGTTATTAGTGAATCGATTGAACGGGAATAGAGAATGGGTTTGTGGTGTTACACGAGAGAATGAATTGCGATTCTTTGTGTGAAGATGTATGTTTGAGTCATGGGTTTGAAGTTACCCGAGATGGAATTGGAGTCGGGTGATGAACCGAAGGTGGGGTTCAATCCAGTTGCGGTGGCGAGTGGTTTTGATGGATTACGAGATGGATGGACTTGTGCGAGAAGGAAGGAGGTGATACACAAATTCGGTGATTTGCAAAGGTTGCGATTGAAATGGGTTGAGTCATGGAATGGATCTTTGTGTTGCATTTGGATGATTTAGCGGCCTTTGTGGAAGATGAATGAGGCTTAGTTGGTGTTGAATGGGCCCCGAAGTGGGATGTGCAAAAGATGAAGTTACGAGGTGAGAATGAAGGCTGAGTCTTTGGGGGCTTTGTGTGAGCTATCAAGTGCCACGGCTCTGGGTTGCGAGCTAATGGGGCCCAGTGAACTCTAGGTTACGATCTTTTGGCCAAAATGTCTTGGTGTTGCTTATGAATGAGAATGGCTTGGAGTGAAAGTTTCGTGGAGATGGTGGTGACCCCCCGATGTTGAAATGGCGGTGGTGACAATAAGCTACGAGAGAATTGAGATGTGCGGTTTGAATGGAGATTTCAAGGCCGAGATGGTGTTGGTGGAAGCGGCTAGAGTGAAAGAGCCGCAACGATGGTGCTTGGTAGATGTATGCTAGGAATTGCGGAGTTGTTGTGCGGGCAAGTAGCGGTATAGGCTGCCAATGGGTGTTGCTTGCCATGGATGCCTACAAGAGTTTGAGCTGCCTGAGAGAGCGAGATGTTGCGGAGTCCGAGGGCATGTGACGCGAGGTTAAGTATGGTGTATGGCTATTGATGGAAATGTTCTTTCTCGCCGTCTTTGTTGATTACGAGGGGAGAGTACGGGGATTGAATTGTTGGCTGAGGCTGGTGCTTTGTTACCTTGATGGAACTACACTTGGGAAGTTCTGCAATATTGCAGTGGTATGCTTGCACATGGAAGCAGGTGGAATTGGTTATGAAGCTAGCTGAAGCTGTGGTGTTGCACTTGTGAGCTGCGGGAGTGGATATGTTGAGTCTTGGCAATGTAAGGAGTAGGAAGTGTAGCTGTTGATTGAGAGCATGAAATGGAGTATTCATTTGAGGTAGCAATGCGGGGAAGATGGCAACTGAGATTTGAGGAGTGCCATGGATACAAATGGATGTTGCGGGTGTTGGTTGTGAGTTGGTTTTACGGGAGTTGATCTGACCATCATGGCTGGAGAGATCTGCTAGGAAGGCATGGCCAACTTGGCGAACTATTTTGGCTTGTGCAATGCTTTGGCTAGGACCGATCACGATCCGAGTTAGCTAGGCGACTCGGTTCCCACTGATGACTTAGACTCACGACTCACTTTGACTCGGTCGGTGATTGACCCGGGTTTGACTTCGGTGGATCGACCCGATTGACCGGACCGTTGACCGTTAATTGGCCGGTGATCGGTTTGACTTTGCCGGTCACCGAGATATTTTCAGGTGGACTATTCCTAGGATTCCGACCACAATCCCAGTTTTCGGCGAGCAAAAAATTCCAGAATTTTCTATGGACTTCTCTCATGGGTGTGAAGACTTGGGCTAGGAATTGGATGGAGAATTGGACTCAAATTTGGAAAGAGAAGGTGGAAAAGTTGAGAAAGCTTGGATTTGGAAATTGAATTGCAAAGGAAAAGGATTCTACTCCTTAGAAGATTTGGAGAATATTGAAGCCTATAAATAGAGAAGTTTTCTACAACTTCTACACACATCTTTTTCTACACATCTTTTTACACCTCTCTACACATCTCTACACACACAATTCTTTTCTTTTCTTATTCTTTGTGTGAACTCTTTAACATGAGTAGTTAATTTATTGATTGAGGATGAATTCCTAGTTCTTAACATATGATTTAAGTTTTTGTTTTCAAATTCTATCTTGAAGTTTTTCACATAATTATCGATTGTTTTTACTAATAGGAGTGATCTTAAAGACATTCATGATTGATTGATAGATTGTTTGGGGTGGCCAACTAAATTGATTTGTTAATTCAATCTAAAGCTAGTGAAAGTTAGGGGATAAGTAATCGTTCTTTGACTCTTTACATAAGTAGCAAACACGAGACCTTGCGGAGGGATTCCGTGGAGCAATTGTGTGTAGAAACAACGTTAGCAAGTAGACCTTGAGCTAAGAGTCTAACTACTAATATCGACCTAAGAAATTCACAAAACCTAATGCATGAGCCAAGTTACATCTAGGTTGAGCTAATTCTAGGTGGCTTGGTGATTAGAATCCGTGTGTCGAGAACTTCCGTGTCCCGGTGATACAAGGGATTTAGGGGTTTAGCTGAGCTAGACTGCTTTACCTACGGTTGGTGATAATTTGTGACTAATAACAAGTAGAAATAGAACATAACTTGATTCATTGTTTCGTAACGAAGAAGGATTCCTTGATCTTCTCTCTCTTATTGCTTTCATCTTTTTCAACTTTATCTTTTAATTGCTTTGTTTATTTTCTTTTGCTTTTTACACCCCCTTTTCGTGACAACTTTTACAACTAAGATCTCTTGCTCCTCGTGGGATCGACCTTGACTTCCATTATATTATTTTTAATTGAGTGGAAATATTGAATTAATTTGATTGTACCCTCGACACGCATCAAATTTTGGCGCGCTGCAAAGGAGCAGCGGATGATTTTAGTTGTTTTTATTTTTCTTTTTGCTTTATTCTTGCTTTGTTGGATTCTATTCCGTATCTAACTTGGTTTTTGAATCTTATTTCGGTATCGGTTTTCCATGTACGGTGGACAAGAGCAAGCATATTACAACAATCATACGGTTTTCAACCTCGACATTATGGCAACTTCCAACCATCCTTAGGATACAATCAAAACCAATCTTTTGGCTATGATCAAATTCCTACGGAACATTATGGATATTCTCATACATATCAACAACCTTATGTGGTATGTAAGTGGACAATCACAAGGATGGGAGGATAGTTTTGTTTATGATCGGAAAATCTCTAGTTTTGCGGATAAGATGTTGGCCATGATTGGGGATCTTCAACAAAAGATGCAGAATCACATCGAGAAATTCAAAGGAATTCGGAGAAAATATACGAACTAATTAACAAACCTTTGGAGACTTTTGATGGCGCTAGTGTAGATTACTCAAGCCTTGATCTTAATAATGATCAATCACCTATTCAAAAGGAAGAGCTTGAGGAAGATGCATTTATTGCTTAGCAAAAATTTCTTAAGGAAAGATGGGAGTCCGCGGAAGTGTATGAGTGTTCCGACAATAGGAAGTTATTCCAACTCGGATCATAATAACGATCCTTCACCTATTCAAAAGGAGGTGTGTGACTTACCTATTGTTGTAAACGGTGTACCCGCATGAAAGATCTTATAATCTATACCGATGAAAATCATTTTTGTGGAATGGCGATTCGATGATGAGAATGTTGAAGAAGATGATATGAGGATGAAACCACATTCATTGATTTTATGGAAGACCCAATTGAACTTACGAATGATTTTAATGATACCGAGACTATGGTTAAGGTAGAAAACGACGAAGAATGGTTGCAAGTTTTAATAGAGGACCACGATATACAAGAGGTAAGTAATTCACTTGAATTTTTTTAAGGATGAAGAGGATTCTATAATACAGAGAGTTTTGAAAGGTTTGTCTAACCCTTTGCCTGTGATTCTTCTCCTTTGCACTCTTATTGGTTTGAATGTATGTGCTTGAAAGTATTTTTGGATGATTTTGTTTCTAAATATCCACCATTGGAAACACTTGATGCTAACACTATGCAGGTTTGCCAAGAGGAATACATGGAAGTTCCCGGAATTCTATGTTCTTTATACACTTCCGAGTGTGGACGAGAATAAGTGTGGGGGAAATTTCTATCGGCGATAATTTCACTATTATTTTCTTGTGCTAATATTTGTATGGAGTTATTGTTTTCAAAACAATTATTATGGTGGATCCTCAAATTTTGAGAGTTAGTATTAATGAATCTTCTGAAGGTGGATTTAAAACAAAGCTTAATGGGAGAAATTTTTGTATTTCTTATTTTTTTCTTTTTCTTGTTTCTTATCAAAAAAACTTTACTAGGAGTTCAAAAGAGGACAATGTTTTAAGTGTGGGGAAAAAAAAAAAAAACAAAAAATTAAAAATTTTGAAAAAAAAAAAAGTTTTATAAAAAATTCCAACTTTTAAAGATTTTCGAGTCACTAGCATACTTCTAGGTATGTTTACATAGAGTTTTTGACCGACATAATTGAACTTGGAAATGTTAGAAATTACATTCGGATTTCTTGTTTGTTTTTAGTGTTAAATAATGGATTTAATCATGCCGGTGATGTGAATTTAGTGCGGGGAGAAATCGTTATTAGAGTTGCTGATCAATCATTGAGTGGAGACTACTAGTATTCATATCATGTGAGGCAGACCGAAATCTTCCATTAAAAGAGCTTCTTTTGAGTGTGTGTCACTTGTAAGTAAATTCCGGGTAGGAATGGTGAGCTACTGACCTCCCACCAATAAAAGCACTACTCTTTGATCTCTTGAGTGCTAATTTTGTCAATCATGAGGTGACGTCCATGGATGAAAGCTTCCTTCTTGTAGTTCGATTTTGATTAGCACCATTCTCTCTCTCTCGACAACAACGGATCCATAGAAACACATTCATCATCAACAAGGAGCGACATCAAAATCTGGAAAGTTGGAAAAGTTTAAGGTTTACAAGCAACAAAACGAGAAAAAGAGCAAATTTCAAATTCAAGTAAAGCAACATACAAGAGGATTTTTACATATATGTTGAAGACTTACACTACAATGAAATAATTTTATATTCAAGTATGAAGACTTATTCATGAAAGCGAAGAAAATTAAAAGGTGAGAATTTTGAAGTTTATGATTTCAAGGCGATACAAGTTGTGAAGAATCAAAGCGGTAAAATACTTCTTCCCATGACCATAGTTTTTATTTGTATTTTATTTCTCTTGTTAATTCAAAAATAAAAAAAAATAAAAAAAAAGAAAGAAATAATAATAATAAAAGAAAAACAAGAGAAATATTGTTCTTATTTTTATTTAATGAGCCGTGAGGAAGGAAAATATATAAGGAAGTTTCAAGCGACAAAGATTTCAAGGTAAAGAGTTAAAAATTGTTAAGAATTTATGAAATTCAGAGTTTATCATTAATAGTTGAAATAGAAGGCCGAAGACCAAGTTCAAGACGAGGAGCGGAGAGACGTTTCTATTGGATGCGTGAGAGTGGTGTTATCATAATTGGCAATCGGATGTGAAGGTAGAGATAAGTAATCTCATCCCTCGATAATAAATGGTTGATTTCCTTTCTTAGAGATCGTTAGGAAAAATGGTTTTTCAAAATATTAAAAGATGTGGGTTTTTAAAAATATTTGGAAGTTATCCTTCCACCATTCAAGCGTGCGCGAGGATTTCTCTTTTCATTTCCTACCTGCACACATGTGAGAACCATAAAAAAGCCGTCTTTTTGAGTGCAATTATCATAAAATCCTTTTTGGTGAGAGGCGATCGGCGAAATGCTTGTTGATCGTTTCTCAAACACGCGTTCTCTCATTATGGGATGGTTATTTCTCACTCAACATTTAGAACGAGAATATGTTCTTTAGTATTTCTAACTTCTTATTACTAGCATGCGAAACTCATGTCCTCATAACTCTTTGGATGCTTGGGACGCTTGAACGCTTTGAAGTTGTGAGTTTTAGTTTGATTTGGATAGGTGTAGAATACACCTAATTTACTATCTAGTAGTTTATGCTTTCTTTGCTATTTTTCGTGTAAATTATGTATTTTACGCTTGTTTTGAGTTTTATAGCTACTATGGAGTCGCACGGAGGAAAAGAAGAAGAAATCACCCAATTTGAGCCAAAAGGGCAAAAAGGTCATTTTACAGGCGATTGATATATGGAGCCCAGTTGAGGTTAAGGGGCATCTTTATTTTGGAGGATTATTAAAGACAGCCCGTCAAGGTTAAGGGCCGGACACTTAGGCTAGCCCTTATCAGAAGTGACCACCTATTATAGGCACCCATCTGGGGTGGCTCTTATGTTGGGCGTCTCAATCATTACATAACCCTAAGAATCGTGAATATCATCTCTTCTTCAATTATTGTTCTGAAAACAAGAGCTGCTACTAACACCTGAAGATTGAGATTCAGAGATCGAAATAGAAAATATTGTAGCAATTCAACACAGAGAGAGGAACTAATTGGTTTGTTGGTTGATTGAATCGATGAATCTATTGACGTTCTTCTTCTTGTGGAATCAAGAATTAAGAAATGGGTCTTGTGATTTAGGTTGAATCTGTGAGCGAAAGGAGAGAGAAATCGATGAGGGTTTTGGCGAATGGGTTTGAGCTCGATGTTGAACAACGAGCGAAGAAATTGAAGATGGATTCTCAGAGGGAAGATAGTTCATTGAAGAGCACGATGGGTTTGTGGTGTTACCACGAGAGAATGAATTGCGATTCTTTGTGTGAAGCCGTATGTTTGAGTCATGAGTTTGAAGTTACCCTGAGAGATGGAATTGGAGTCGTGATGAACTCGAAGATTGGGGTTCAATCAGTTGCGAGCGTGCGCAGTGGTTTTTGATGGATTCTCGAGATGGATGGACTTGTCGAGAGAAGGAAGGAGGTGATACACAAATTCGGTGATTTGCAAAGGGTTGCACCGAGATGGGTTGAGTCATGGAATGGATGCTTGTGTTGCGGTTTGGATGATTTATTTGCGAGCTATAATGTGGAAGATGAATGAGGCTTAGTTGGTGTTGAATGGAACTCAAGTGGGATGTGCAAAAGATGAAGCTACGAGAGAATTGAGATGTGCGGTTTGAATGGAGATTTCAAGGCCGGATGGTGTTGGTGGAAGCGGCTAGAGTGAAAGAGCATGAAAAGATGGTGCTTGGTAGATGTATGCTAGGAATTGCGGGTTGTTGTGCGGGCAAGTAGCGTGCCGATTATAGGCTGCCAATGGGTCTTGCTTTGCCATGGATGCCTACAAGAGTTTGAGCTGCCGGTATCTTGTTGATTACGAGGAGAAGCGTTGTGTTGCGTGTCCGAGGGCATGTGACGAGGTTAAGTATGGTGTATGGCTATTGATGGAAATGTTGTCAGCTGCCGATCTTTGTTGATTCTGTGGGAGGTCTGAGATTGAATTGTTGGCTGAGGTCATCTTTTTTCCTTGATGGAACCGCATTTGGGAAGTTCTGCAATATGCGGTGGTATGCTTGCACATGGAAGCGGTGGAATTGGTTATGAAGCTAGGCGGGGCGTGGTGTTGCACTTGTGAGCTGCAGAGTGGATATGTTGAGTCTTGGCAATGTAAGGAGTAGGAAGTGTAGTCGTTGATTGAGAGCATGAAATGGAGTATTCAAGTGAGGTAGCAATGCGGGGAAGATGGCAACGAGATTTAAGGAGTGCCATGGATACAAATGGACCGTGCGGGTGTTGGTTGTGAGTTGGTTTTCTGGAGTTGATACCGGACCAACATGGTGGAAGCACAATCATGGTGCGGCAGTGATGGCTTGTGCAATGGCTTGGCCAAGAACCCAACCGACCACGATCCACTGGCCCGACCGACTCGGTACTTGACCGAGGTTAACTCTCGACTTGACCCGTTGACCGACGACTAACCGTTAAGTTTGACCTATGACCGTTAGTCCTAACGGAGGACCTGACGGAATATTCCGTCGAATATTCTCTTGCGGGGAGAAATTTTCGAGGGGCCGCATGACAATTTCCGGATTAATTAAAACCACAATCCCGTTTTCCGTGAGCAAAATTCCAGAACTTTCTATGGACTTCTCTCATGGGTATGAAGACTTGGGCTAGGAATTGGATGGAGAATTGGACTCAAATTTGGAAAGAGAAGGTGGAAAAGTTGAGAAAAGCTTGGATTTGGAAATTGAATTGCAAAAGAATAAGGATTCTATTCCTTGGAAGAATTGGAGAATATTGAAGCCTATAAATAGAGAAGTTTTCTACAACTTCTACATCTTTCTCTACACCTCTCCACACATCTTTCTCTACACCTCTCTACATATCTTTCTCTACACATCTCTACACATCTCTACACACACAATTCTTTTCTTTTCTTATTCTTTGTGTGAACTTTTTAACATGAGTAGTTAATTTTATTGATTGAGGATGAATTCCTAGTTCTTAATATGATTTGAGTTTTTGTTTTTAATTCTATCTTGAAGTTCTTCACATGATTATCGTTTGTTTTTACTAATAGGAGTGATCTTAAAGACATTCATGATTGATTGATAGATTGTTTAGAATGCATGCTAAATTGATTTGTTAGTTTAATCTAATGCTAGTGAAAGTTAGGAGATAAGTAATCGTTTCTTGACTCTTTACATAAGTAGCAAACACGAGACCTTGCGGAGGGATTAGTGGAGCAATTGTGTGTAGAAACAACGCTAGAAAGTGAACCAAGCGAACCGAGTTTAACTACTAGTACTAAACCTAAATTCATAAATCTTAATGCATTCGGGAATTACATCTTGTGCGGACCTCAAGGTGGTTCTTTTGAATAGAATCCGATAACTAAGCGGACTCGTTACTCGGTGAAATTAGGGATTTTGGGGCTAGCTAAGCGGACTGCTATCCTACGGTTGGTGATAATCATGACTAATAACAAGTGGAAAAGAACATAACTTGATTCATTATTTCGCAACGAAGAAGGATTCCTTGATCTTGTCTCTCTTATTGCTTTCAACTTTACCTTTTAATTGTTTTGTTTATTTTCTTTTGCTTTTTACACCCCCCTTTTGTGACAACTTTTACAACTAGAATCTCGTGCTCCTCGTGGGATCGACCTTGAATACCCTATATTACTTGTTAATTAGGTAGTAAAGTATTAATTAATTTGATTGCACCTACGACACGCATCAAATTTTGCGCCATTCTTAGGGCAAAATGGATGATTTTAGTTGTTTTTATTTTTATTTTTGCTTTATTCTTGCTTTGTTGGATTCTATTCCGTATCTAACTTAGTTTTTGAATCGTATTTCGGGTATCGGTTTTCCAATGTATGGTGGACAAGAGCAAGCATATTACAACAATCAATACGGTTTTCAACCTCAACATTATGACAACTTCCAACCATCCTTAGGATACAATCAAAACCAATATTTTGGCTATGATAAATTTTCTACAGAACCTTATGGATATTCTCATACATATCAACAACCTTATGGCCAACTTATGTAAGTGGACAAACACACGGATGGAATGATAGTTATACATCTAATAATTTGTTTTCTAGTAATGTGCAGACAGAGAATTTGGAATATACTCCTCTTCATCGTGTTTTTCCTTCACTTTTTCCAAAAGAGGAGATGCCGTCTAGAAAACTCTATCAACGGTGGTAAGCGTGTGAACGTCGGAAACTTGCAAAATTATACAAATTGGAAGATGATGGAGACTCGGAGGAGCTTGTCGCAGAAATTAGTAGGACTATTCATATGGAACTTAAACGACGTCGGGATAAAGGTTATGAAACCGATGAAGATTTTTATTATGGTGAGTCCGAAAGTGAAGATGATTGTGTTGAAAAGGACCAACCTTTGGAGACTTTTGATGACGCTAGTGTAGATTACTCAAGCCTTGATCTTAATAATGATCAATCACCTATTCAAAAGGACGAGCTTGAGGAAGATGCATTTATTGCTTGGCAAAAATTTCTTAAGGAAAGATGGGAGTCCGCGGAAGTGTATGAATGTTCCGACAATGAGGAAGTTATTCCAACTCCGGATCATAATAACGATCCTTCACCTATTCAAAAGGAGGAGATTGGGTGTGACTTACCTATTGTTGTAAACGAAGTAACACCCGCACAAGAAGATCTTACAATCTATACCGATGAGAATCATTTTAGTGAATGGCCCGATTCCGATGATGAGAATGTTGAAGAGATGATACTAGAGGATGAAACCACATTCATTGATTTTATGGAAGACCCAATTGAACTTGCTAATGATTATGATGATACCGAGACTATGGTTAAGGTAGAAAACGACGAAGAATGGTTGCAAGGTTTAATAGAGGACCACAATGAACAAGAGGTAAGTAATTCGCTTGAATTTTTTAAGGATGAAGAGGATTCTATAATACAAGAATTTGTGAAAGGTTTGTCTAACCCTTTGCCTATTGATTCTTCTCCTTTACCTCTTATTGGTTTGAATGTATGTGCTTGAAAGTATTTTTGGATGATTTTGTTTCTAAATATCCACCATTGGAAACACTTGATGCTAACACTATGCGGGTTTGCCAAGAGGAATACATGGAAGTTCCCGAATTCTATGTTCTTTATACACTTCCAAGTGTGGACGAGAATAAGTGTGGGGGGAAATTTCTATCGAGCAATAATTTCACTATTGTTTTCTTGTGCTAATATTTGTATGGAGTTATTGTTTGCAAAACAGGTATTATGGGTGGATCCTCAAATTTTCAGATTGTTAGTATATGGGGAATGAATCTTACAAGAGCCAAGTCGGGCCGTCGACTTTAAAACAAGCGCTTAATGGGAGGCAACCCATCGGTTTTGTATTTCTTATCCTTTTGTTTTTTGTTCTTTCTTTTTCTTGTTTCTTATCATGTTAAAATTTCCCACCTTAACTTTATTAGGAGGATTCAATTACATTGAGGACAATGTAAGGTTTAAGTGTGGGGGAGTGGTTAAGCATGTTTTTAAAACAAAAATTACAAAAAAAATTAAAAAAAAAAATTTTACTTAAAAATTCCAACTTTTAAAGATTTTAGAGTCACTAGCATATTTCTAGGTATGTTTACATAGAGATTTTGACCGACATAATTGAACTTGGAAGTGTTAGAGAACTACATTCGGATTTCTTGTTTGTTTGAATGTTAAATAATGGATTTAATCATGCCGGTGATGCGAATTTGGTGCAGGGAGAAATGCGTTATTAGAGTTGCTGATCAATCATTAGTGGAGACTACCCGTATTCATATCATGTGAGGCACCGACCAGAAATTTTCCATTTACTAAAGAGCTTCTTTTGAGTGTGTGTCACCATACGTTAATTCCGGGTAGAATGGTGAGCTACCCAACCTCCCACCAATAGAAGCACTACTCTTTGATCTCTTGAGTGCTAATTTTGTCAATCATGAGGGTGACGTCCATGGATGAAAGCTTCCTTCTTGTAGTTCGATTTGCAGTTAGCACCATTCTCTCTCTCGACAACAACGGATCCATAGAAACACATTCATCATCAACAAGGAGCGACATCAAAATCTACAAGGAAAGTTGGAAAAGTTTAAGGTTTACAAGCAACGGAACGAGAAAAAGAGCAAATTTCAAATACAAGTAAAGCAACATACAAAGGGATTTTTACATATATGTTGAGGACTTACAATACAATGAGCATAATTTTATATTCAAGTATGAAGACTTATTCATGAAAGCGAAGAAAATTAAAAGGTGAAAATTTTTGAAGTTTATGATTTCAAAACGATACAAGTTGTGAAGAATCAAGCGGTAAAATACTTCTTCCACGGCCATGGTTTATTTTGTATTTAATTTCTCTTGAAAAAAAAAAAAAAAAAAAAATTGAAAAAAAAAAAGAAAAGAAAAGGAAAAAAAAAAAAAAAAGAGAAAAACAAGAGAAATATTTGTTTTGTTAATAAGCCGTGGGGAAGGAAAATTTATAAGGAAGTTTCAAGCGACAAGGATTTTTAAGGTATAAAGAGTTAAGAATTGTTAAGAATTTATGAAATTCAAGGGTTTATCATCCATAGTTGAAACCGAAGACGAAGACCAAGAAGTTAAAGACGAGGAGCGGAAGATGTTTCTATTGGATTAGTGAGAGTGGTGTTATCATAATTGGCGATCGGATGTGAAGGTAAGTAAGTAATCTCATCCTCGATAATAGTGGTTGATTTCCTTTCTTAGAGATCGTCAGAAAAATGGTTTTTCAAAATATTAAAAGATGTGGGTTTTTAAAATATTTCGGAAGTTATCCTTCCCACCATTCAACGTGATGCAGGATTTCTATCTTCATTCCTACCGCACACATGTGAGAACCATAAAAAGTCTGTCTTTTTGAGTGCAATTATCATAAAATCCTTTTGGTAAGGCAGAAGTCGAGACGAAATGCTTATTGATCGTTTCTCAAACACGCATTCTCTCATTATGGTGTGGTTATTTCTCACTCAACATTTAAGAATGAGAATATGTTCTCTAGTATTTCTAACTTCTTATTATTAGCATGCAGAAACTCTATGTCCTCATAGCTCTTTGGATGCTTGTGACGCTTGAACGTTTTGAAGTTGTGAGTTTTTAGTTTGATTTGCTCGAGGACTAGCAAAGTCTAAGTGTGGGGAATTTGATAGGTGTAGAATACACCTAATTTACTATCTAGTAGTTTATGCTTTCTTTGCTATTTTTCGTTGTAAATTATGTATTTTACGCTTGTTTTGAGTTTTATAGCTACTATGGAGTCGCACGGAGGAAAAGAAGAAGAAATCACCCAATTTGAGCCAAAAGGGCAAAAAGGTCATTTTACAGGCGATTGATATATGGAGCCCAGTTGAGGTTAAGGGGCATCTTTATTTTGGAGGATTATTAAAGACAGCCCAGTCAAGGTTAAGGGGCTGGACACTTAGGCTAGCCCTTATCAGAAGTGACCACCTATTATAGGCACCCATCTGGGGTGGCTCTTATGTTGGGCGTCTCAATCATTACATAACCCTAAGAATCGTGAATATCATCTCTTCTTCAATTATTGTTCAAAACAAGAGCTGCTACTAACACCTGAAGATTGAGATTCAGAGATCGAAATAGAAAATATTGTAGCAATTCAACACAGAGAGAGGAACTAATTGGTTTGTTGGTTGATTGAATCGATGAATCTATTGACGTTGCTGCTGCTGTGGAATCAAGAATTAAGAAATGGGTCTTGTGATTTAGGTTGAATCAGAGGGCGAGAGAGAAATCGATGAGGGTTTTGGCAGCTGGGTTTGAGCTCGATGTTGAACAACAGGCAGAAGAAATTGAAGATGGATTGCTGCTGTGAGGAAGATAGTTCATTGAAGAGCACAGATGGGTTTGTGGTGTTACACAGAGAATGAATTGCGATTGCTGTGTGAAGTTGTATGTTTGAGTCATGAGTTTGAAGTTACCCAGAGATGGAATTGGAGTCAGGTGATGAACTGAAGATTGGGGTTCAATCCAGTTGCGATGAGCAGAGTGGTTTTTGATGGATTCCGAGATGGATGGACTTGTCCGAGAAGGAAGGAGGTGATACACAAATTCGATGATTTGCAAAGGGTTGCAGTGAGATGGGTTGAGTCATGGAATGGATCTTGTGTTGCAGTGGATGATTTAAGCGGAGCCGGCACTGTGGAAGATGAATGAGGCTTAGTTGGTGTTGAATGGAACTGAAGTGGGATGTGCAAAAGATGAAGCTACAGAGAATTGAGATGTGCAGTTTGAATGGAGATTTCAAGGCCAGATGGTGTTGGTGGAAGCAGCTAGAGTGAAAGAGCCGCAACAGATGGTGCTTGGTAGATGTATGCTAGGAATTGCGGAGTTTGTTGTGCGGGCAAGTAGCAGTATAGGCTGCCAATGGGTGCTTTGCTTGCCATGGATGCCTACAAGAGTTTGAGCTGCCGATCTTGTTGATTACGAGGAGAAGCGGAGATGTTGCGAGTCCGAGGGCATGTGACGCCGAGGTTAAGTATGGTGTATGGCTATTGATGGAAATGTTCTTCACTGCGATCTTTGTTGATTACGGAGGTACATGATTGAATTGTTGGCCCGAGGTCGGGTGTCAAGTTTCCTTGATGGAACCGCATTTGGGAAGTTCCGCAATATTGCGGTGGTATGCTTGCACATGGAAGCGAGTGGAATTGGTTATGAAGCTAGGCTCAAGGCCGTGGTGTTGCACTTGTGAGCCTGCGGGGAGTGGATATGTTGAGTCTTGGCAATGTAAGGAGTAGGAAGTGTAGTTGTTGATTGAGAGCATGAAATGGAGTATTCAAATTTGAGGTAGCAATGCAGGGAAGATGGCAACTGAGATTTAAGGAGTGCCATGGATACAAATGGACTGTTGCAGGTGTTGGTTGTGAGTTGGTTTTCTGGGAGTTGATACAGCCAACATGGCTGGAAGCACAATCATGGTGCAGCAGTATTTGGCTTGTGCAATGGCTTGGCCAAGAACCCAACCACCACGATCCAAATGGCCCGACCCGACTCGGTACTTGACCGAGTTAACTCTCTGACTTGACCCGGTTGACTGACGACTAACCGTTAAGTTTGACCTATGACCGTTAGTCCTAACGGAGGACCGGACGGAATATTCCGTCGAATATTCTCTTGCCGGAGAAATTTTCGGCGACTGCGATGACAATTCCAGCCACAATCCCGATTTTCCTATGAGCAAAATTCGAACTTTCTATGGACTTCTCTCATGGGTATGAAGACTTGGGCTAGGAATTGGATGGAGAATTGGACTCAAATTTGGAAAGAGAAGGTGGAAAAGTTGAGAAAAGCTTGGATTTGGAAATTGAATTGCAAAAGAATAAGGATTCTATTCCTTGGAAGAATTGGAGAATATTGAAGCCTATAAATAGAGAAGTTTTCTACAACTTCTACATCTTTCTCTACACCTCTCCACACATATTTCTCTACACCTCTCTACATATCTTTCTCTACACATCTCTACACATCTCTACACACACAATTCTTTTCTTTTCTTATTCTTTGTGTGAACTTTTTAACATGAGTAGTTAATTTTATTGATTGAGGATGAATTCCTAGTTCTTAATATGATTTGAGTTTTTGTTTTTAATTCTATCTTGAAGTTCTTCACATGATTATCGTTTGTTTTTACTAATAGGAGTGATCTTAAAGACATTCATGATTGATTGATAGATTGTTTAGAATGCATGCTAAATTGATTTGTTAGTTTAATCTAATGCTAGTGAAAGTTAGGAGATAAGTAATCGTTTCTTGACTCTTTACATAAGTAGCAAACACGAGACCTTGCGGAGGGATTCCGTGGAGCAATTGTGTGTAGAAACAACGCTAGAAAGTGAACCAAGCGAACCGAGTTTAACTACTAGTACTAAACCTAAATTCATAAATCTTAATGCATTCTGGGGAATTACATCTTGTAAGCGGACCTCAAGGTGGTTCTTTTGAATAGAATCGATAACTAAGCGGACTGTTACTCGGTGAAATTAGGGATTTTGGGGCTAGCTAAGCGGACCTGCTATCCTACGGTTGGTGATAATCTGTGACTAATAACAAGTGGAAAAGAACATAACTTGATTCATTATTTCATAACGAAGAAGGATTCCTTGATCTTGTCTCTTTATTGCTTTCAACTTTACCTTTTAATTGTTTTGTTTATTTTCTTTTGCTTTTTACACCCCCCTTTTGTGACAACTTTTACAACTAGAATCTCGTGCTCCTCGTGGGATCGACCTTGACTACCCTATATTACTTGTTAATTAGGTAGTAAAGTATTAATTAATTTGATTGCACCTACGACACGCATCAAAGACCT
>JAJJWW010013013.1:0-46000 GCA_023531295.1 Papaver armeniacum | reverse complement strand
TTGATATTTATAGGATGTTCTTTGGGAATATAAGTTGATATATCAATTGGTTCTGTTCACCTTGATTTATCAAAATACGGAACAAAATTCGTAGGTATTTAATTGGCGGCAATTTATCTATTCATGTATACTTTTGTGTGATACGAGATTTGTTTATTAAAGTCTTCGACTTTGGGTCGTAGAAACTCTTAGTTGTTGGGTGAGATCATCTAAGGGAATCAAGTGCGTAGTATCTGTTGGGATCGGAGGCGTGGCAGGCAACTATACCTTGGATCGGTGTGAGATTTATTGGGGTTTGCTAGTCCAGGACCCAGTTATTTTGTAGTAGGCTAATTAATGCGTAACGACTTAATACGATGTGTTCAATGGACTAGGTCCGGTTTTTTTTTGCATTGCGGTTTCCTGGATTAACAAAACTTAGGTATAAGTATTTATTTCTTTTTTAGCATTATGTTTTGTTATATAATTGAAATACACGGGTTATGCGTTGAATCGATCAATTGGTAAATCCAACCTTTTGGTTTGTTGATTGAAATTGATTGAATCCTTGAACATTGGTCTTTGATGTAGTTCAGGTTATTTCTCTTATATTGATCGGGCTCGCAGATTGTTGTTTGTTTATTAACGGATAGAATTAATAGAATGAGATATAACTCTTTGATATAACTAGTTGAGTCTAACGGTCTTGTTGATTCTCTTGAAAGTATATTGGAGTTAGTCCACATCTGATTGCTAAGAGAAATATTGGGTGTGGTTGTTGTACCCCCGCTTTTTCAGTACCTGTATGCATACCTAAGAGGATGATGTTCTAAAATCGGTTTGTTCATGAACTAATACATTTATATAATAAGGAATGTAATCTTTTGCAAACCGTGGCTATAATGTTCATGACTTGATTAGGTGAATCAAAAAACGATTTTGCTTCAATTGTATCTTGTATATTTCTGAGTATATAAACAATTGAACAACTACAGAAAAATAGTTTCATTTGAGTCATTTGAACTAGTTATGGTTAAGATGGATGAGGTTGATATGAGAAAGTGTTCATATGGCTAACTTGGGTTAACTATTGTTGATCCAACAAGGTGCACACGTTTAGGTACGGTTACTCATATCTAAATGAAGGTACATTTTCATTTGTGTGTAACAAGCTAAAAGTTCGATCTAACGGTTGAAAGATATTAGCTTGAGTCAAATCGGTTTTCATCTAACGGTAAATATTGAATGCTTTGTTACCAAGGTAGCATTGATTGCAAACCATTTGATTTGAAGACTATATAAAGGAGAACTCTAGCAAGCGGGAACCTAAATCCCCACTCATGTGTGATACTAGTTTCGACTATAGTCGATTCTCCTTTAACCTTAGGTTTTTCATCTCCTTTAACCTTAGGTTTTTTCATCTCCTTTAACCTTAGGTTTTTCACGAAACCCTGTAGGTTAACGACTTAAAGACTTCATTAAGATTGTGAAACGGACCTAACTATTTTCTGCAGCAGTTGCGTGATACGATCTTGCATTTTCTATCGTATTGATTACTATCTTCTTTAAGATTGGCTACAGATTTATTCTCAGATAGGCAAGATAAAAAGTAATCACAAACATCTTAGATGCTTATCGTTGTGATTCCAAAATATCTTCATTTTGCTACCATACGATTAAGATTATTGTGAGGTGATTGATATTTGTAGGGCATTAACCTTGAATATAAGTCGGGTATATCGGTTGGTTCTTGTTCACCTTGATTTATCAAAAGACGGAAAAAAAAAGAGCATAGGTTTATCGATGGGAAACAGTTATCATATAATAAACTTTTCTATGTGAATGATTTGTTTATCAAGTCTGGGCTTTGGGTCGTAACAACTCTTAGTTATGGGTGAGATCAGCTAAGGGAATCAAGTCTTATAGTGTTGTTGGGATTCGAGAGATGTAAGGGCGTATTTATTCCTTATCATTGTGTGAGATTAGTTGGGCTCTGTTCATTCCATTAGAAGTTAACTTGGAGTAGGTTAGTGTCTTTAGCGGCTTAATAAGTGTGGTGTTCAAATATGGACTAGGTCCGAGTTTTTACTGCATTGCGGTTTCCTCGTTAACAAAAATTTAAATTGTCGTATTATTTCTTTCCGCATTATATTTTGTTATTATATAATAAATATCACCGGTTGTGCGTAGTTCAATCAATTAGAGAGTCCAACCTTTGGTTGTTGATTATATTGATTGACACTTGAACGTGGGGTCTTTATTGGCATTCAAGTTGTTTCACATAATAATCGAGCTCACAATTTCTATCGTTTGATTTACTAATTACATTGTGGAAACATAGATACAACTCTTGGATATACTTTCTTGAGATTGGTATTTGTCTGGTTGATTCTCTCGAAAGTATATTGGAGTTGTCCATGTCTGTTGCTAAGCGAAATATTAGGTATTGGTTGTTGTACTTGCTTTCAATTGGTATGGAGAAGGCAAACACGTTTAAGACCTCATAAGTCTGTGTTTGTAGCGATCTAATTATATGGACGAGATGAGCTATCTCTATAAACGTACCACCAGTCTTCGATGGCTCAAATTACTTATGGTGGAAAAATTTTATGCGTGCCTTTCTTCAAGCGCGTGATTTCAAACATGGGTTTATGTTGTTAATGGCTATGATCTTCCAATGGTTACAGTAGATGGTGTATCTATTGCTAAGGATATTGGTAGATATGAACCTAACGATATTCTCGTTGCAAAGCAAAATTCTAACGGTTTAAATGCTATCATACATGCCATTACCCCGGATCTTCAGCACCATGTGACTACGTGCACTAATTCTAAAGATGCGTGGGATATCTTAGAAACTATATTTGAAGGAAATTCCTCTAAGAAAGAAGCTCGGCTTCAAAACCTATGTTATGATTGGGAAAACCTTCGTATGGCTAATGGGGATTCATTTGATTAGTTTAATCACAAAGTGTTTAAAATTGTTAATGCATATTTTGCATTGGGTAAGACTTCTGAAAAGGACATTGTGATGAAAATTCTGAGATCCTTGCCATCCGTCGATTCTAAGAAGCATGCCATCGTTGAATGAAATAACCTTAATACTCTTTCTACAAACACCTTGGTGAGAAGTTAAAAGATCTTTTATCACGAGCATCAAAATCTGGAAAAGGATGTTGGCACAAAGGCACAAAGAACACTAAATTACTTGATAAAAGTAAGGGTGTTGGCATATCGAAGATATACTTAGGCCAGGTCCATCAAATGAAGATCTTGACCGGTCAGTCTCTTTGATCCACAAGAGGCCAGGTTTGAATCTTTTGAAGAAAGTAAAAACGGTTTGCAGAGAAAAACCTAAGTCATGAGTTAAACCTCATAATCTTGTTCCTCTAAAAAAAATAGGGATACTAATTTTATTGATAGCGAGGATATACCACTTGTGCTTCATGTGTAAAGGCTTTGGTCATTTTTTCAAATAATGTCCAAATCGCTAAAAATACTGCTTGAAACAAATGGTCATTTTGCACAACTCTTGATGAAATTTAGTCACTATGATTCTAATGAAGATGGAAAATCAAGTGTTGTACTCCCTGAAAATAATTGATTTTTGATAATTGTATAATCGTACATCAACCTCGATATTCTTAGGGAGAGACTTCAACCATTTTGGAGGATAAAATGGATTTCTTCTTCTAATGTTTGATTCTACCGTGTGTCTAGCGACACAAAAACCATGGCGTCTGAATCATCCTCGTCATTGACATGTTCTTCTTTGTACTCTCAAAGGGTCATGAACTCTCCAATTGTTTCAAATACAAACATAAGTTGAGATATGTCAATAAACTAAGGATAGAAAATCGATTAACAAACAAGCTCAAATTTGTTTAGAAATCGGTAAAGGTCGTACTATGATCTCCTCTCCAAAAAGTTAATTTCAAAAGAAAAAATTGAACCACTAGAAAAGTATCTACGGTCTAATTGATCTCACGTGGAACGGGGTTCTAGGAACATTCAAGAAGGGTATGGTGGAAAGATTATTGTTCACCCGACTGCTCTTAATTTGTGTTGGTGTGTATCTTGTCTCATGTGCACGATTCAAAGACAAAAGGGTTTACTCTTGACTTTAGGAAAAGAAAAAAAATGTTGTTTTCTTTTCATGTTTCTTGGAATTCTTCCATCTTTTCATATCGATTGATATTGAAAGGTTTACTTTCTGTTCAAATAATAAATGAGGTTAATATCGACAATTACGCATTCTTTAGGGTTGTGAGTTGTGCGTATATGAATCCTTTTTAGTGAATAAAGGTTACGTAACCCTACATTCCTTTTTCCTTCTCACAAAAACCTTTTTATCACAAAGGCTGTTGATGATTTGTGAATTCTCCACAATCTCATCTGGTATGGAGAATCCAAGCATTATGTCTTCGATGGAAAAGTTGTTAATATGATTGTTAAGCCATCAATCATGAAGGTAAAAGGATAAATCTCTGTACCTTCAACTTTGAAAAGAAAAAGGAGGAATGTGAGAAAACCAAGAGTTATTAAAGTCTAATCAACAAAAGTTCTGGGTTCTTGAAGAGGTGAAGGAAACAAGAAGGAGATTCGAAATAAAGGCTATTATTTGTAGGACTCTAGAAATTTAGAAGGCCACAGTTCAAGATCGATCTAAAAGGTTTGTTGGAATTAACTCCTTTCTTTCATGAACCTTATGTTCATATGGATGTTGACGACAAGAGTTGGAGACGATAAAGAATATTTTAGAGGTCTTAATGTCTAGGAAACTTCTTATGAAATTTATTCTTGTGTTTTAAGAAGGATAACTAGGGGTTGGAATAACCACTATTGTGATTTATTTATTTTAAATTTTAAAGTTTATTTGGAAGATGATTTTGCAGTATTAATCTTTATGATTTTATATATTGCAACTTGTTACGGGATATGTGTGTTTGCGTCCGTGAACTATGATTGTCCCATATATGTCAAAAGTTAAAGTCTTTCATATGTCATTATTGATAAAAAGATTGAATGAACTTTTTGACAACAAAAGTTAAGCCTATTATGTCATTTTGCAAATATTGATGGAAGATAGGATAAACTTTTATTTACAAAGATTAAGTCTATTATGTCTTTATGCAAATAGTGATAAAAGATAGAATGAATCTTTGTTTATTCAGGAAAGTATTGGTCTTCCCATCCACATCGTTGTGTAAATCTTGTGCGGCTCATGGGATTCTCTTTATGTGAGCATTTCCGATTAAATTAAACATGGGTTCTCTTATGGTTAATTTAATTGAGTATTTTAGATACAAATTCATGTTTCATGTGATTTGTTAATGTCCAAAGAAATCCTTCTTTTCTTGTGAAAGTAAGGTCATTCTTGTTGTTCTTTGGGAATGACATTTTATGGGAAGTTCTTAATTGAACTTGTGCTTAATTGCCAAATCTTTGTGGGGAGTGTTGCTGAAATATTGTAGGAGTTATCTTGTATCTTTATAAACTCCTTGATGAATGCATTTAGTTTTAAAATATATGATTGCATCTAAAAAAAGTTGATATGTTGTACTCTTTTGACATCAGGGGAAATTTCATTAGGATCCTAGTTTCGTACCTTTGCCAATTTTTATGATAATGTGTAGTTCACACTACAAATACATTGTTTACGGATCATTAGTTGTGATGTGAGAAGTTGAACTTTGATGATACATATCAACATAGTATTGTTGTCAAAGTTGTGATACAATTAACTTTGATCTTTGTCAATATGTATAACAATGATCGAAAGCAACTGTTTTCATTGTTATGGCTAAGGCACTAGTGGAGAATCGGTTTTTAAGTCGATTGTGCTTTATAAAACGTCTTCAAGAGATTTCTTAACAATGGGCTTCCTGAGAGCGTTACTATAGGTATGATTAAATGCATTATGAAACTAGCTTCTATAATTGCGTTTTTTTCTTCCCTCAATCACCTAACTCATTTCTCGATCTTCTCTTCCTAACCTAGCTAGCGCCCCTTCTATTTGTTCTTCCTCTTCTTATCTTCTCCTTTATCATGAGCCAAGATTTTGGCATATTTTCCCCGAAATTAGTTGCTTATTTCATTGATTTGTTTTTCAATTGTGTTATTCAATCGTATAAAAGAAAATTGTTGGGTTTCCTTATCTTACAGGTTTATATCCTTGAATACTACCAAACCACAACCACAGATGCTCAACATACACACAATTTTTACCCATTTCATTACCTTCTCTATCAATAAGTTTTCAAACTTAGTCGTGTAATGAAACCCAATTTTTGTTTACCTTATGAAACCTTACCTTAAATTTGTTTTTCCTCTGTAAGTAGAAAGATAAATGATATTCAAACCTTTAATTATCCATTTATTATGAAGTTATTCACTAATTGTTCTTTAATTTTTCTTCAACATTTTAACCTAGATGTTCTTTAAATCTCTACACTTAAATCGGGTTTTATGTTTGCGGATGTTTAATAGTAATTATTGGTGTCCTCACTCTTAAATGGTAAAAAACCCTCTCTTTTAATTCAACTAACTCTTTTAAGTATCGGATCGCAATAATTGGTTAGCTTGTCTTGTTTAGGTTTCAATCCTCTATTTTGTTTTCCTTCATTCTACGATTTTTTTATTTTTATTTGAGAGTGTAGTTTTGAAGATCTTTTCATGTTGATCGGATTTATGTTTAAGGTATGACCTATGTTACCATATCACTTCCTCTTTTTTTTCATTTTGTATTAAAATTATTGTTAGCTTTTTTTGCTACAATGGTTGGTTATGGAAGTGGAGGGTCTAGTGCTAATGCAACCTTCTGTGTTGTGGTGTGGTGATGTTTTTCTCTACTATGGGTACAAATTTTATTAACTTGGATTTTTCATGGTTGGATTATATGCTCGAGAATATCAGAAATTCATCTGAATTTTTTGATTGAATGCAGGTTTTTATTGTGTAGGATATTCGGAAATTTATGAATTTTATAGAATGAAGTTGTATGAAAATTTTCAATATATTGAATGTGAACCTTTTGAAATTTATAGGTTGGGGGATTTGGGAAAGTATATGAAATTGGTGGAGTTACTTTTTCGGGACGAAGCATTTCAACATGTCCTAACTCTGAATTACCCACTATTGAGGAATCTCTCGGCTTAATCAAGGTAAACATCATCTTGAGTCTTTAAAGCTAAGTGCTTACACGGACAAAGTTACCATTAACAATGGAGCCACTACTAATTTTGCTAGATATTTATATCATGTGTAATACGTGGAATTTTCTCTCAAATTATAATGTTTGTGATGCAAGGCCAGCAAAACTTCATGCTTGAGCTGGATTTGACCAATTCGGGACATACGGATATTAAGAGAACCTCAAATTTGATCGAGGTATATATTTCATGCGTACTTGTTTACGTGACTTTGGAGCTTGCTCTCTTACGTTGATTTGATATCTTTTGCACCTTTGTGATCCTGGTCTTGTTGAGTTTTGTGATGAAGTTTGGTGATGGCATAATTGATTTGATTTAGATATGTAGATGTATTAGGACTGTATTCGACGGATTTTAGATGTGTAAATACGATGTTTGAAAATTTTTGTTTGCAATAGCGTAGGTAGGAATTTGAGAATGTTAATCGTTACTCTTCTTAATGCGTACTAAATAAAAAGGTTGTCTAAAATTACAATAGTGAAGCTGAATTGAGTATCAAGATTACGGTGATATGCTAGGATGCGTTTATATACCTATTGGTTTTACTAAGTATTACACCTATTACTAGCGAGCTTCGGCATGCATGTTAGCTCTTGCCGTCTGACAGGGCATGAAACCAACATGATTGCGAGGCATTGGTTTAGGTTCATGATCAATTTCTCTTCAATTCTTGTAATGAGTGTAGCCATTATTTGTATAAGCCACTTTTGATTGTAGAAAATGGTTCTCGGTTTAGTTGTTGTCGTTGTTGTTTCATGGAGTAATTATGGTTGTGGGTATTATTAGGCTTCATGGAGAATGGAGCAAAACCAGGCTAGCAGTGTGTTGATAGTATTCTCCATTGATTGGAAACATGAGATCTCTTATGCATATGGAAAATGAGGCAAAAGTTTGGTGTAAGTTGATTTACCGTTCTTTTTTGTGTACTACAAAGGGAGTAAATTTTTGTCAATAACTTATTTGCTTTAAGTATTATATCCTTGCATAAATATATCTTGAATCCTTATCTGATGTCTGAATTTTACTGTGTGCTTATGTTAACAACTTTTGATTTGGTTTTGCGGGTAAGGTTAATGCTTTGAAGTGTTTGCTATCCACACGAGTTAAGGTACTTATTTGTGAAACCACTGACAAAGCGAAATTCATGTTACTCTCATGAATTCATTATACATCCAAGTGTTTGTTATTCCGAGTTTAGCTCTTTGTAGGCATTAGGTATGAAGCTTGCACAATTATTTCTTGATAGGTGGGGATCAAAGCAGTTAGTTGAATTACCCGGCTATTAGCCATTTCTTGACTTGCACTCTTATATTTTCGGTTGAAATGGTATTTATCAATAATGGAACTACAATCTGGACACAAAACTTTGTGTTTTCATGTATGTCTGAGGATCAAGTTGGGATACATATTTATGTTTGGCTTTCATCCCCATATTTGTAAGCTTTCGACCTATGAAACACTCTTGTATCTGCTTTGCTCAATTTTCATTTGTGTCTTGTTATATATATATATATATGCACTTTGTCGTACCTATACAAATTTTGAAGTTTTAATAGTTTAAATCCTTGTGAAGTCTTGTATGCAACCTTACTAATTGATACAAGTGGCTATTACAGACAACGCGATTGTAGATCGAATGGGATTGCATTTCCCATACATGAGTACATACAAATTTGTTGTCTAATAATCTGTCATATACTCATATGAGTTTATTGGTACCCAAGGTGTTAGATTTAGCCTTAACCAAAAGTATCTGGTTCTTGGGGCATGCCATGTATTAAGAAAGTAGATTAATTTTTCTGCATCTATAGTAGCATATACATTTACTAGTTAATATGGCATACGTGAAGAAATTTATTCCCAAGTTAAATATGTATTGTAAGTTGTTGTTTGGATTTTTCCGTGGGTAAGAATACTATGGATCCTTCACTAGTGCTTGTATCATCTTACACTATAGCCATGTGTATAAGAAGATTGTTATACAGATTGGGGCCTTCTTTGTATTTTCTCTACTACTATTTGTATTTTTCTTTGTATTTTCTTTGTATTTTCTCTACTATAGCCATGTGTATAAGAAGATTGTTATACAGATTGGGGCCTTCTTTGTATTTTCTGAACATTATTCTTACTCTGTTCTATCCCCTTTTTCTTGTCTTAGTTTCTTGTGGTATTATTTTCAATTTAATATCTTTTTGATTTGGAATTTTTGAGTGAAAGCAACCATATTTCTTATGTTCTCTTCTTACGAACTCTAGAAAGTTAAACCGATTGTTGTGTTTCTTTGGTTGTGCGAAGTTGGTGTTGCAAAAAACAGGAAACCACAATATGTTACCTAGAAAGTCGACCTTCTTGATTGTGAAGCTACAGTGGAATCCTATTTGTGAAGTTTTTAGTGATGAGGGTGGTTTCTAAAGTACTCAAGTCATTGTCCCTAGACAAATGGGAGGTTTGTGATCTTATACACAATCCTTATGTTTATCTTTAGGAGTTTATAGCGAAATTACTTCCATTTGGATGATTCGATAAGTGCTCAAATATATTGATGCGATTCAAGCTAATGTTGTTGCATGTTCTTGTAGAACTCCCAGAGACAAATTGTTTACACCATATTTGTTCTCTCGCTTGCTTTCTTTATTTAAGAGCTTATTAAAGAACAACATAAGCGGTATTATTTTGTATCTTGCCTTGCGTGAATCATTTTGATATGGTGAATGAGTTGCACATTGTTTTCTATATCATTTTGATATGTTAAAATTAGTTTGTAAACTAATGCTCAAAGCTTATTTTTCTTTGCGGTATGCGGTATGAGTTGTGCATCTCGATTCGTCATCGATACCAGTTTATCATTTTTGTTGGTTTGCACTTATCTCTAAGAAAATTTAGAGCTTGTATTGGCGCTAATTCAGGTTTTGTTTACAATTTTTTGGTGATTCTTAATCAAGTGTCAATTAAATCAACTATGATCATTGTGTTGTAGTTATAATGTATTCAAACATTAAGTTAACGGGGTTTCTTAAGAATTCGAGATTGTAATTAAATGTTAATTAAATTTGGTTCATTATTCTTTTATTTTTATGTAATTCTAGTTCAAGTTGTTGAGTCGTTTGAATTGAAATTTAAATCAATTTCATTTTTTATAAAATATGATCGACCCAAAATAAACGTCTGTCCAGGCAGCTCTGAGGGTGAAGGTAGACGTTATTTTATAAATTCACAGTGCGGCCGGAAAACGTTCATTTTAGGAAATAAGACTACAATGTTAGGGCTCCCAAACGGTCCTTTATGTGATTTTAAGTATGTTTTTGGTAATTTTTTTGCATTTTCAGCTGATGAGGATCTTCTTTCGCCCAGCAGTGTTTGAGTTGAACACGTTGAGAATCATTGGAGTACACTTAGGAGTGACAGATTTCGAATAATTGAAGAACAAAATCAAGCATTTGGATTGAAAGCTCTGAGTCTATCTATTTTGTATTTCGTATGTATTGATAGTTTGTCACTAAAATTGACAAGGGGAATTGTTAGAAACCTTTTCCGGCCAAACTCGCCATAGCGTTGCTATCTTAAGCTTTTTTCAAGTTTAGTTGCCAAAACTATAAGTCTTGATTTCTAGTCTACTTATAGCTAAGTCTCGGATTAAGATCGAAAGTGTAGTTGAGCATTAGACTTCACAAATGTTCATCGATTGAAGGCAGAAGAACTACAAAGGGAGCTTGTGGAACTTCATCAACAAAGGTATGTGGAGACTTGAACTCATCTATCACTCAAAAATCTATCGACTCTATCTCCTATTTGAGACAAAAAAGTTGTATAGCTATATAGACTTCATTTATACACATTTGATATTTCGAGATGAGTTTAACTTCGCTTACATATTTCTCGAAATATGTGTTTGGTAGCTTTCGCTTTTAACCAAGTTCATCTTATACTCTTGACGAAAGTCAAAAGATGATCATGTGAAAATCTCCTGGTAACATCTTACATGATTTGTGTGAGACAGTCATTTGACTTAGACTCGAATATTTAAAATTAATCATTCAATCACTTGAAAATTGCTTTGAAGCTAATAGTTTGTGTGAGACAATTATTCCGTCTTCCAAGAATGTTTGATGGTTGAAATGAGAGTTTAGAAAAATTAGATTTAAGCATATAGCGTGCGTACTTGCATATATGTAATCCATGTCCGGGTACCATGGTATGCATACCCGTATGCCGTCTTGGTTGGTTTGTGAAGTCCGGGAACCTGGTATGCTTGAAAATGCTCTTTAGCGTGAAATCGTCTTGGATGTAAGTGGTTAAACATTCCGGCTATTTTCTCAATGCAGTTTGGATGATATCGGTTTGTTCATGAACTAATACGGTTCGCAAAACGTCTTGTTCATGACTTGAAACAAAATGGAATTAGCCAAACTTGTTATTTCTATGGCTATAAACTTAGATACGCTAGAATTAGTATGCATACCTAAGTGGATGATGTTTTAAAATCCCGGTTTGTTCATGAACTAATACATTTATATAATAATGAATGCAATCTTTGGCAAACCCGTGGTTATAATGTTCATGACTTGATTTGAGTGAATCAAAATCGATTTTGCTTCAATTATATCTTGTATATTTCTACATTAAGAATATAAACAATTGAATAAACTCTAGAATTAGTTTCATTTGAGTCATTTGAACTAGTTATGGTTAAGATGAATCAGAGTTGTTGATATGAAAGTGTTCATATAGCTAACCCGGTTAACTATTGTTGAGCCAGCCAACAAGTAGGCTAGTGTACGGCAGTGTGGTGTTCAAATCGGACTAGGTCCGGTTTTTTTATGCATTTCGCGGTTTCTTAGTTAACAAAATTTATGGTGTCTCATGTTATTTCTTTTACGTTATATTTTATTATATAATAGAAATATCATAGTTTGTGCGTAGTTCAATCAATTAGAGAATCCAACCTTTGGTTGTTGATTATATTGATTGACACTTGAACATTGATCTCTGGTACCGTTCAAGTTGTTTCACATAATAATCAGGCTCATGGTTTCCATCTGTTTGATTTGCTGATTACATTTTGAAACGAGAGATACAATTCTTGGATATACTTTTCTTGAGATTGAGTCATTGTCTAGTTGATTCTCTCGAAAGTATATTGGAGTTTGTCCATCTGATTGCTAAAGCGAAATATTGGGTGTGGTTGTTGTACCCCGCTTTTTCATTCTGGTAAAACAAAATTCAGCCATTGT
Organism: Papaver armeniacum; assembly: GCA_023531295.1. Lineage (NCBI taxonomy): Eukaryota > Viridiplantae > Streptophyta > Magnoliopsida > Ranunculales > Papaveraceae > Papaver > Papaver armeniacum. Next base: position 33,579 of record JAJJWW010013013.1, on the reverse strand, counting down.
AATTGAAGGTAGTTGACTTGATGAGCAACTTAACATCAAATTGGAATTACGAGTTCGATTGTGGTCGATCTGCACTAGCTTATATGTCCATCTTATTTACTTGGTGTTCGACTTGAATTGGATGTGCATTTCTTGGTAAGTTTTCAACACAAACTTCATAAAATAATGCTCATATTTCATAATATATAACCATTGTTTTGAAACCTAACAACTAATATGTGTCAAATCACAAGAAATTTGATGGAAAATAAGCGTTGGGAAAATTTGACCAAAGACAATTACGATGACAAACAAAATTATCAAAACTCGATATTATGAAATTCTTTTTAGTCATCCAATAAAAATGTCGAGAGAAAATTTCGTTGATGGAAGAAAAAAAAAAAGCCTAGGAAAACAAAATCTAGCCATTTCAATTTTGCTATATGGAAAAAATTAGCGATCAAAAACTATGACGTGGAGAACAAATCAAGACAAGAATTACATATGAATAACTAAATAACAATATCGTAATAGCCATTTAAACAAAAACATTGCCTCTGAATGGCGAGAATTAGAAAATGCGTATGGGAGGGACTTGCCCGGCTTTTACATCGGGCTAAAATCTAAGTTTTTCAACCGAACTTAGAATAGGTAATAAAAACTTAAAATTCTTGGACTTTAGGGTCGACTTAAACCCGAAAAAACTAAATTGTAATTTCATTTCCTAACTACCTAAATCATTACTCATGAGAGCTTCGCAACAGGTGGCACTTGTGTCATGCACCCCTAATGGAGATGCTAATTTTCTTGGGGTACCGATTTAATGGTGAAGGTGTTTGTCTCATGTCACTCTCCAAATAGATGATAAACATCACCTCACAGGAACTCTCACTTTCTAAGATCTGGTCCGTTTTAGGCCGGATCTAAATGGGATTTCATCTTTCTTCTTTATTTTAACTAGTTCTTTGTTTTTAGCTAGCTATATTTATGTTTATTTCTTACTTGTCCAGTAGGTTTTGTACACCATCACTATGGTTTTTGTCTCCTTTACTAAGAGGTATATCTAGGCTTTATTAGTCGTTCTTGATACCTATATGGGTTTTTAAGATCACTAGTGGTGCTCTCCATCGATAAAATCTTCATTTTTTGTTTTGTCTCCGACAAATGTAATCTTCATCTTTGAATCATTGGGCGATGAGATTTTCATCATCAAATATAATTTTGATGACGAAAACTTTATCACAAGTTTTAAGAGATTTGAATCACTCCAATTTTATGATCATTTCTTTACAAAAAAGAAAAACAAACAATTCGAGAAAATCCATTATTCCACTGATATAATCGGTTCTTATTCATGCTTGTATTCGTCATGTTCGGTTAATTCTTTTCTTTTTCTTGTCGAATTTGTTAATTCTTTTCTTTCTCTAGTCGAATTTGTTGGTATTGTACTTGTATTAATGAAAAGGTTCAAAACAAAAATAATAAAAAAAATCACTCCAAACGTAGTTTAGGAGGAACATTCTCACTTTACGTATACCATGACGAATACAGAAGAAAGACGGTGTCTATAGTGGTGGCGGGGCTAGCAAACGCGTGGTAAAAGATAATTGGCTCGCCGGCGGACAGCTGGTGGATAGAGTTGTTTGATGGATTACAAAATTATTTAGAGAATATATTAAGAGAAAGAGAGAAGGCTTTCGAGGTTGAGTTACTTGAGCACAGTGCGTAGCTATTGCTCGATTGTTAAAGGAAGTACAAGTCCATCAACATGGACAACGGCGTGTGTTCCCTACCCCTTTCCGTTCTTCTTCCCATCTTATTTTAATTTCAGCCATCTTATTTTACCAACGCTCTTGGAAATGATTAAGGAGGAAGGAATCAATTCCAGCCATCAAATTTTACCATAGTGTACTCTTGTTTTAGATTGGAATCTGTCTTTGCGTAGATTAGCATGCAACAACCAAAATCAAGCTACTTTCATGTGGATAAAAATTAAGGTTCCATCTTCCAACTTTTCACTCCTTTTAGGAGTTCCAAATTTCAAGCTACCAAAATGCTTACAGTCATGATAAAAATTAAGGTTGCATCTTCCAAATTTGGCACCATCTCAATATTTGTAAACCACAGGGCTTCCTCTTAGTCGATCGACATACATTCCAGCAGTCAATCTTATGGAGTCTTTGGAAAGAAAGAAAGAAACTTGAGAGCCTTTAATGGAAAACAACACAGTTTTACTACCGTCATTCGTAAAGCTGAGCAAATATTTACTTGGTGTTTAGTTTTCAAAGACTGTGAGAATCTTACTTTTAATGATGTCATTGATAATTTGCATAGAGCTTATTTCAATCCTCATTAGCTGCAGTTTTGTAAGTGCTATATGTCTAGTTAGGAGAGTTTTTCTTCTTTCTTTTCTTGGATAGTAGCATGTTACTTGTCCTTTCCTCGTAACTCTCCGGGTAGTTACGAGTCTTTTTGTACTCTCGCTTTTTGATCAATATATTTTTTCTTTTACCGATAAAAAAAAATAAAAAAAAATATAATATACTTCAAAAAAATATATATAATAAAAAAAAGAATACACATAACTTACAACATTGTTAATGGATATCTTTTTGTTTGTGTACTAAAAGTATAAGACAACATTTTCAAGGCTCAGATTAATACCCCAAGCAAAATAATACCCCACGTAAAATGGTTTTCATTTGGAAACTCTTGCACCAAGTTGGGATCATATGTCAACAACTTTCGAGACTTTTTTTCTTTGTTTCAAGATAGTCCAAATTACAAGGGTGTTAAATACTACGCATCAAATCCACTCTATGGAAAGGGGGCAGAGTCCTCCCCGACTCCTATACGGTGTTTGGATAAGCCTGAAAAATTAGAAATCATTAAAATTCGATTGTATCGATACTTTTTCGGAACCACTTCTGCGGATATCCGTTTGTGCTTAAAAGCCGTTAATTATCCTTTGTAAAGCAAAATAGTTTTGCTTTAGTAAGCACTTTTACTTTTGGAAAAACAAAAATCAAAAACAAATTTATATCCAAACACGTTGGTGACTTTTTCCATAGTAAGAGCCCCATACAACTCAATGGATCGATATCCCACTACTAAGTAGTTCCTCAGTTTAACCTTAACGGAGACTCTATTTTATTCCTAAGGTACTTAGAGTTCTCCAAGGAGTTATCAAAATTTCTAGTAAAACCAATTTAAACTCGTTTGAAGAAATCCAATGTAGACGTTTTATTTTCTTTTTAACAGTATGATCGCACTTAATTAGGAAAATGCTAAGCATTATTCTTTCCAATGTTTGAAGAAAAATACATTTTCAAAGTATTTAATTAGGAAAATGCTGCATTATTCCTGTGTACACAAAATTTCGAACTTACATCGTAATGCTTAATTTTCTCAAATTAAGTATTCCACCCCAAAAAAGTTTTATTTTTCTTTGTCAAATCCAATGCCTCAAGGCTTAAACCTGTTCCCAAAAATTAGATTCTGTAAAAGAAGTCGCACCAAGTTCTCAAGAAGTACTACAAACCCAATAAGTCAGATAATAAAAACACAATTCAAAGTACTTAATTAATGGGATTAACCTTATTTCCAACTGAGTACTCACTTAAACAACACTTTAACACTTAAATAGAAATTAACAAGTAATATGATTAGGCATAAAACACCCAGATACCCGACAGTATGAGCCGTCGATATATGGATTTGCCCAAATTTTGCCACACACGTTTCTCATACCTCACATGAGAACTAGACCCAATTGTCTGCGCTGCTCATGATTGTGGTGGTCACTTCAAAGCACCATGAATCGCTGAAATAACCGATGAAATGTAATCGAGTTGGTGGTGATTTTACTAGCATTTCTTTACATTTTCACATGATATCATATGTGATTATTGTTTTGTGGTCTAAATTCTAACACACACCTCATGTTCAAAACTTCAAAAATTATATGTAGACATTGAGTCTGACTTTGGCGTAAAATTTTGGTAGAAAGAAAAAGTGATTTGATGCCTTATATTGTCGGGGAATATCTACTATTTGATTTTATAGTGTGTTAAATGTGTCAATAGTCTTATTTTTGCAATTCGCTTCTCCTGTTTGTTGGATTCCGGCATTTCCACGTATATATATATAAAGAATATGGAAACCAAGCACAACTATTTGGTACACGATCTAGCTAAGCTAAGGGTTTGGATATGTGGTTGAGATAAGATTTAGATTCAAAAACGCAATGAACATTTTGGAAATGACATCTACAGTAATGCAGGAGGAGAATGTAATTACGTGCACTAAATTTCTAGACCTACTAGCCTGCAGTCCCTAACCCCTACAATTTTAGACCACTATTAGCTAAAGTGTAGCGCTGATCAACGCGCAATTAGTAGTGTATGAAAATTGCACGGTCCACCTATCATTTTGCTGATCTTTTGAGGTCCTACCCCGTTCTGTCCCGTTTTATAATCAAGTGATATGAAGAGATGGTTTTAATTCCCAACGATATTAAAATCTCCAGAATCCCAAAACTTTTCAGACTACACCTAGAGCTGCCTACCCCTAGTTATTAAATATTAAATCGCAATTATTAGTAGTTTTATTATACTGTTCCTGCTCATCGGAGATTCCAAGAAACTCCCGTTCCCGGAGCTTGTTAGCTGATGGAACTAAAAGTGCAACCAGGAAGTCGTTACAATTAAGTTCATACAGGAACTAGTTTCCAACGGCTAACCTTCTTTCAACTGAAAAGCAACAATAATTCTTGACACTTTGGCCAAAATATTGGGAGAGGAAAAGTGTCCACTGACGAGAAAGGATGGCATACTAATTTTCCTTTCTGAAATTTGGGGATTTGCAACAATAGAGTTGACAGTAGTACACTTCCTCGACACATTTTCAACTCCAGCTCCTCCCTCTTCAATGCTAAAACCCAAAAAGGCAATTTGACGCCAGCATCACAACAACAACATCCAATGATCCAAGCAGTCAAAGCCCGACGATCACCATTTTAGTCAAATTTTGTGACCCCCAAAAGCAATTTTTGTGCAACAACATTAATGCAGTGCAGTAGTAGCCTAATAAGAACAATATTATTATCTTTTTTTGTTTTGTTTTTTGCTTCTGGATATATGACATCATGTTAATCTACAACCACAGCTACATATTTATACGTAACATCAAACTAAAACCTAAGAATTCAAAGCTTACACAGAGGAAGAGAAAACAATAAAAAGTCCTAGAAGCTATAAGTCTAAATTACACTGTTTCCTTCAAGCTAGAGTTATTAACCACTGTAACTAGTACTGGTGGCAAAAACAGTCAAACATCATCATCTAATGGCTAACCATTTGTCAGTAAAAAACTAGTATTTGTTTTTACTAAAAGAAGTCAAACCCCGTTGACTGGTTCTTCTTGACACTTGCATTTTGACAGGAAGACGTTGAGATTCTAGCAGCGGTTGGCTTCAGTGATGGAATCCCGGGAGGTGGGTATGACCGGACTAGAGCAAAATTCAAGCCTTTGAAAAATGGATGTGTTTTCACCTCAGCTGAACCTCTTTTTACACCCAATCTTTTCTCTGGATCTTTAACCAATAACTCAGAAATCAGTTCACGAGCGTGTAATTCAGACATACTCGCCGGAGATTCGGTCGGAAAGGTTAACTTTTTCTTGACAATGTTTCTCAGTGTCATCTCATTAGTTTCACCGGCAAATGGAGTGAACCCATAAATCAGTTCATATATAAAAATGCCATACGCCCACCAATCAACAGCATTGCCGTGTGATTTCCCACTAGCTACTTCTGGCGATACATATTCGTGGGTCCCAACAAATGAACATGATCTTGCTGATACTGGTTCAGCTACAAATTGTCTGTTCGTTGTTGCTGTGATTGTCCGTACTTTTCTTGACGACCGGAATGACCTGTTTTTTCCGCCGAAACAGAACAATGATTTGGCTGTAGATGGTTTTTGATAGAGATTGATGGCTGTGCAGGAATTAGACGATGAATTGAAAGGTGATGAAGCAGGTGATTCAACGGCTGGGATTGCATTTGAACATAAAGAAAGATCAAAATCTGATAACATGATATGACCATCTGATCTGACTAGTATGTTTTCCGGCTTCAAATCTCTGTAAATGATTCCCAACATATGAAGGTATTCTAATGCAACAAGAACTTCCGCCGCATAAAACCTGAAATCAATCAATCACAACATTACAAAATCATCAGTTTGAGTAACTTGGGGCTTTGAATCAAATGATGATGATTTCATAGAGCAAGAAAACAAGTAATGAGAAAACAAAATTATAAACTTGACTAAAATCAAGAAACCAAACTCACAATAAACAAAAATTTTTCTGAAGCATAAAAAGTAGAGCTTTACGCAATTTTAAATAGTATCTCTCAGAGGCCCTTTTTAGTTTTTACTGACCTTGCGGAGCTCAAAGAGAAACGTTTTCCTGGTTGTTTGTGACGGAGAGAATGCAAATCACCACCAGAACAATACTCCATGACAACGCAAGAGAAATGTGAAGCTTCAAATTCAGCATAAAGAGTTGGAAGAAATGGATGATCTAACATTTTTAATATCCTCTTCTCTGTTTCAGCTCTTGTTAGTTTCTTTTCACTGCTAATGCTTCTTTGTCAACTACTTTCATTGCATAGTAATTGCTGTTTTCATCATCTTCTTTTTCATTAATTCCTTTGAGACGACAGAGATAAACATGCCCAATATCACCACTTCCAATCCGACGAACTAATTTAAAATCTTTGAAATTCAGGGCATTTTTGTTTTCGGAATATAACTGAACGAATAACTTCCCAAGCTACATCTGATGATCTGTGTGGTTTTAATGATGAACAATACTCTGGGGATGATGAAGAATATGGAGTTTTGATTGTTTGATTTTCTAATGTATCAAATGAGAAATTGCTGAAACTACTGCAACTTTCACAACTCATTGAGCTTTGACTTGATGATGTTAAGGTGGTTTCAGAACCTTCTGAATCTGGAGGAAAATCAAACATTTTTTTTAAGATGATGAAACTAATGACTTCTGAAGGACTATTTAAAAGTGACATTTTTAAACTCTCAGAATAATTAAAAGGATTGTTGTTTTTTTAAGATACTTTACTTTGAATATAAATCTTTCTTTTCTAGAACTTATAAAACTTAAACCTCTGAAATGACTAGTGAAAAGATGAAGAACCTGGAATATTAATAAACTGTTTGAGAATCAGAAAATGATAAAAGAAGAAGAAGACTAGACAGACTGAGAGAGAAGATTTGAGCTGGATTTGGTTTAAGACGTTATTTTGTAATTTTTCTTTCTGAAAATGAATCAGATACTAAGATGAAAATCCAAAATACCGAAAGTGATATAACCCAGAAAAAAAAGAGAACAAACAAAAAGAAAAATGATTCTCTCCTCCACAGTAAATTTGAAGAAGACGAAGAAGAGAATAATCGCCTGCTACACCTTCAGCTCAAATTCTCGACAATATAACATGAAAATAAGATTCGTTTTTTTCAATAAACACCCGTCACTTTCGCCATTAAACACTGCATTCTGTTTTAGAACAACCTCAACACAGCAATATACATTGAAACTTGAAATGAATCCCTCCCACCACCACCATTAAAAGACCTTTAATTTGCTTCCTATACACTTAACATTAACTATTTCTAGGGTTTATGAACTGAGCTGAGAGATGAGATGAGAGTTGTCCTCACCTCACAGTGTGTTAGTCTTTTTATACTAGTTATCTCAATCTCAGTCTGTCTTAGTTTTTGAAGGAAGTGAAGAAAATAAAATAAAATCAGCTTTGTTTTAGGCTCTGTGGTTGTTTCTTTATTTGATGTGTTTGTTGGGAAGGACAGTTGGTGTAAATATTTCTAGATGCTTATTATTTTAAGATTTTTTTTTAATAGGTTGTACGGTCGTTTAACTAAACTAAGGTTTATTTATTAATTTATTTAAGTTGGATGGATAATACTAATAGTAATAATTTAATTTAATTTAATTTAACTAGGGTTAAAAGTAGAGCAGAGTAGACTGTAGAGTGTGACTTTTGGTTGACTTGACACGTGAGGTAACAGTTCAGTTCACTCGTGTACATCTTGTACAGGTAAAAATAAAAGAGTTACAGGCTTTATCAGATGCACGTACCAGTTGGTTTACAGTGTTTTAACTAGTTCTTACAAGTGTCATAAGCGGTAAGTGGATATTATCAGTTGAGATGAAGGAGGGTAAAATTTTGTTACTTTTTCTACTTTGGTGAAACAAAAACCTTTTTGACTTCTTTTGATTGAGCAACTCTTTTTTAACCACTTGAAGTCAGTAAACATTACTGTGGTTGATTTTGATGTATCAATGGATCATGCTGGATTAAAGTCATGGGATAGAGTGTAAAAATTTTATAATTTTCCGTGGCATGTTGATGGATGCAATCCCCCGGGGTGTTATGAGTTGGTTTAAGGTTTTTTGCTCTTCCAATTTGGCTTAATACAATAGAAAACTGTTATACTAGTTTCCGCCCATGAGTCTGAAAGAGTCTCAGGGTACAAGTTTTCGTACCCCTTAGTTATCTTTGAACCAAAACGACACTCGAAACGGAATAAATAAAACATATCATTCTCACATAGCAAGTAATTAGCATCGTTTCTGTTCTGGAATCATTTTTGATTATGTTAACAACGGAAATATAAGAAATGATTGGCAATGAGAAAACTAATACTATAATTTTGGTTTTATGATTTCGAGAAAAAAGAGAAACAAAAATGAATAATCTCAAATAGATGATTACCTATACTTGAATGAGCAAGTGGTTCCCTTTCCTTTCAATCATTTTCTCTTAACTAGATTTGTACCAAATACAACTGTAAATTGAAGTATATAGACTTAGAAATTTTTGTTAATTAGCAACATGTGCAGATTATTAGATATTCTCCAACAACCATCTAAAAAAAATTTAAAAAAAAATAAACAAAACAAATTCAAGCATATCTATCTAATTTCAGTTCATTCATATTCTCCAACGAGCCATCTGGAAAATATCTACACAGGAGATATGTAAAATATAGTCGTTATGTTTCGCAAAATCTAACAGTTGGGTCATCCAAATCTGAGCCTATGCGCATGGTCCTAGAAGCAATAAGATTTTTGCGACCTTTTGCATGACACGCGTGTCGATCTGATGGGTCTATTATGCTCTCATCACTTGAAGCTGATATATATTGTTCTAGAATGATGTATCTGTCCTTATGTACAGCGCCCTGTACAGACAACCATATTCGAGGACACCTCGCCAACTCAGCAATCCAGAAATAGGACAACATGAGCTAGCGGCCATGGTTGTTTTCATTCATCATTCTCACAACGCTTGGCGGTGAGTACTAAACGGTGCACAACTCTGGCGTACCACAACTTGCATTCTTTGGTGATGTGGCATGTTCTAGGCCCTTAGTTACCTTCGCAATTCGTATTTACAGAACTTTTTTTTTCACCCAATAGTGATTAGGATATCGTTATTTGCGTTGGAGTGTGCATGTACTCGTCTGGACCCATTTTTTTACTGATCAGTAGTTCTATTTCTTTTTTTTCCTAAGAAAATGACGTAATATTGATCAGTAGTTCCATTTCACTCAATAATAATTAAAATGTCTGATGATGATTGTGCATATAAGTGAATCGAAATATACCGCGTGCTCTTACAATTAACAAACTAACAAATATATCGTCGGTTGATTTATGTTTTGAATCAAAAACAAAAAAAAAGCCTTACAAATATTTTTTCTGAAAAAAATCTTTTATCGACGTGGCTTCAAATTGACCGTTTCGAATCAACGGCCAAATTGACTTTGGGAGTCTTTTTTCCCCTTCCGTGGGTTAATGATTTTTGTTTTGGTTAGAAGGAAAACCTTATCAACAATGAATTGATGCATGTCGATATGTAACATCTTGGAAATAACTCTGACAATATTGTTACGTCAATCCAATCAAATTTTCACGTCATTGTTACAAAAACTAATCCAATCTTGGTGGGTGATCCGTTGATCTTTCAAAAGAACTTAGATATCCAAGTTGGATGTTTCTCCTCTAGCCAACAGACAAGAACACGCATTACATGTCATCGCCAAAAACAGAAAGCAAAATCAATCAATAATAATAATAAGTTGATTGAAAAGTTGGTATTTCAATGGTTGCGAGTTGGTCATTACAACTTTACTTGATTTGACTCCTTATGTCCCCACTTCAACGTGTCTGGTTTACTACTGATTTCATCACTTTTCCGAGTTTTCCTTGGTTTGTTTCTTTCATAATAATAAAGTGATAATAATAAAGAAAGAAATGGAGGCCCATTTGAGAAATGAAGTATAGATGGCCCGATATTGTTCTATAAAGTGGCAACCAAAAGTTCGTAATTAGATCCCACCACCATCAACCTCAAATTCTTCCAAAAAAGTGACATGGTGGTAATGCTAATGCCAAATTGCCAATTTTAATATGAGTCTGTTTCGTTGTTAGCTTCACCTAAGACAAATCTCATGCCTTTCACTCTCCTTATATTATCTTGTTTTATCTATGTGTTGGCTCATTAAATTCAAGGCATAGACAATATTTTGAGATTGATTGATACATAAGTATTGCACCGAGCATGTCTCCAGTACCTGAATTTTAACCGGTGGATGATAAAGTTACTCGTAATCAAATACATTTGTGTTAGTTACAGAAATATTACATCGAACATATCTGACATCTTGATTATCACGATCAATCATTCTGCTAAGAAGGAGATGAGAATTCTGATAATGTGGAAGAAGGCTGAATTATCTTGCTTTGTCGTTTAATAATGCGGTGATAAAGTTATTGAATGATTATATCGATGACTAGTCTAAAGCTGTGATCAAGTGTACTTGATGAAAAAAAAAAAAAAGAGGTTGAATTATGCATAGGTACGAACGATGGAAAACTAGATGATATGCAAAATATCCATGATTATGTTTTAGATATGTGTCGGTTTCTTTTTTGAACTTCAAGAAGTTATATCGGTAAAGAAATTGAAATCAATTGCTAGTGCATGAAGAGTTGTGCATCTCAAAGACAATATTCACTGGAGCTTAACAAGAAATGAATCTTCGTTGTGTAATCTACATGCGGGGCTCTGATTCAAGATTCAAATGGCTCTAACATCTCAAACATATTATGCAATGGTGATGCCATATTTTTAGCTATTCTTTCAGAAGCTATGCACTCACAGCATCTGCATTTTGCTCTAAATACAATATCTCTATCATGGCTGCTAACTATATGTGTAGGTCTCAAGTCAACAAAATCAGGCCAAAATGGAAAAAAAAAAGCACTCGAAAATGGTGTATAACTCAAAATCAACAAAAATAGATTAAGAGATTATGCTGGAAGATGCGTAGAGCGATGGTGAAATTACTTTCATAGATCCGCTTGATTAGATGGCCTACTTGTAGTTTAAGAATTTTTTTGTCACGCTAGAATTAGTTGGCCTGTTGTTCATACAGATTATAGGAATACTTCTAAAAATTATCCTATGATTGATTAGTATTGATATAAGAAATGTATATAATTTGATATCGTGTTTATCTTTCGTTATGTAGGTGTTTTAGAATCTTCCACGCAGTCAAAGTTTCTGAAAATCTAGTGGTATGGTTTGAGAGATAAATGTCGTTTTTAAATTTTCTGGTATTAATATCAGCAAGTGTATAATTGTAAAAAGCGGCTTTAAAAATCTTTTCGCTTCCATTCTAGATCGCTTAATAATATGTCTGATAAGCTTGAGAATAGATTAAATCAATTGTGGGACCGGAGGATTCAGCTTGCCTTAATAATTGTGCAAGGCGAATGGAATCAAATCCCAATTGTGGGACGGAGGAAGTACTAAAGGTTTAGCGTTATTCGAAGATATAGAATGGAATAAAGTAAAGGTTGGAATAACAACACCATAGAAGGAGGAATGCGTAAAAAATTGTCCTTCGAAGCTATGTCATTCAAATTTTGTAAATTCTAATTGGCAGGATCGTAATCTCCTCTCGGATATTATTATAATTTTAGAACCCCCATTAAGTAATGGTAAGTGTGTTTTTCTTTTCTAAACCAGGTAATGAAATAAGCCAGATGAATTAGCCAAAAATGCTAAGTATGAAACGAACCAAGTGTGGTATGAAAATCCACCAAGTTCATCCTCTGCTGTTTTCGAGAAGGATATCCCTACATAATCTCTTTCTTTTAGTAATACTCAAATAGAAAAAGAAAAAAATGTTTCCTCAAGTTCTTATTAATGGTTAGGTTTGGTTTTGAAAATTAGAAATTTGAGAAAACTGTCGTTGAAATTGGTCATCATGACTAACTTATGTCGATAAAGAAGTGAGTTGAAATTGTCACGTGTGTTTGACAACTGATATAAGAAGTAAGTGAAATGGTCATCAAGATGGCCATACTTGTCAAACCCGAAAAGAGATTAAGAGAGAAAAATGGATCAAACTTAAAAGCGTAAAAGCTAACGTTGAGCTTTTCACGATTAGGAGCAGTATATTTTTTTGTGATAATATTTATTTATAGCAAGCAGAAGCACATTAAAAAGTAGCAAGGTACATTAAGATTATTTTAGTCCAATTGGTAACTACAATCAACCTTAGATATTGAGTTGGTTAGGAATCTCATAATCTTATTTTGCTCTCCTCTTACAATCTAAATTACCGACATAAAGAGAACTTAAAAATCAAAATGCAAGTGTGATGCATTGACAAAGTTGGATGAGTACTATTTTAAGTCACGGACAACATTCGTGAAAAGACTTGATAAAATACATGTAGATACCTGTGACGAGACCTTATCACCTTAAGCTGCTTCTTTTCCCTACTTTAATGAAATTATTGGATACAAATGCTAAACAGGGGGAACAAATCGTATAAATTGAGCTAATGATAAAAAGTATCACAGATGATAAGCCTGATAAATTCTACAACCAACTCAAAATATATAGTATAATTCTTTTTATGATGGATATTTAAGAATACGTGTGAATGAAAAATGAAGAAATGGGACCAAACCAAGTGAAGACAACCCACCATTATTCTTGCTGTTTTGACAGGGAGACAAAATAAACACTAAACATGTCTTTCTTTTTCTCCCCAAAATAATGGAACTAAATTCCATATATATCATGATTGTTGGTAGTATTATTTACTTACATTAGGACAGTCAACTTGTTTGAGATTAAATATACTGACATAATTGAAGCCATTAAATTAATCTATCAGATTAACAGATATACTTAGTTAGCAATGGTTAATAGTAGTATCATTTTATGAGACACCTGATGAGTTGAGTTGATTAGGACAATACTTTGAGTTGTAACTACCTAATTAAGACAACAATTCGAGTTCGTTAAGTTAGTTAATCATTGTTGTTAATTACCGATGCTTTGATTCGCTGATCATAGTAGATTGTTTGCGAAAGCTTGAAGCCTTAGCAACTTGGGATCTAGAGTTTCTAGACAGCTAAGCCGAATCCAACGATGAAGCTTGGGAGAAATGGGAGGTATCATGATCTTTGTTTGTAAGAATCTATCTTCAGTTTTGTTATCGCAGAGTTGCTTGCACAATTCGAGTTTTGATCCTCTTTGTCTGGACATGTAGATGCGCAAAGTATGATCCGGACATTCATTTACCTATTTGGCTGATTTGGAACTTTCACTAATACCAACTTCGATCGTCACCGAAATGAAAAAGAGTAAGAGTGAGAAACTTGGAATGATTTTTTTTTTTGTCACTGGAAAATGAATAGGTGCCAGAAGGTTCGAATTGATCGATGAAGTATCGTCGTTGGCGAGCGTTATCACTCCCTGATGGCCCTGCTGTGAGAAACTAAAATTGGACGCTGAGGTGAATGGTACTCTTGGGCCATCTTGGAGACCCTTGGCCCTTTAATTAGGGCCAAGCTAGGCCCGTTGTCGAGCGGATGTATTCCCATATTGGGTTTTTGTTTGAGAAAAGTATTCTTGCTTCTTCTGACCTGTAGAAAAATGCCTCAACTTTTTTTTGAAAATTTGCTAAAAGTGCCGCTTCCCTTGAGTCGTTTGCTCAAAAAGCGGTAGCCATGAGTTGACTTAGCGAGGCGTTAGCGGCAAGGTCGCGGCGTCGCAAAGAATGCTGAAAAAGCCCTTTCTAATGAGTAAAGGCTGATCCTACTTGTATCAGATTTGAAAGCATAGTGTTCGAGTGATCAAGGCCATTTCAGCAAAGTAGATCGCGATGGCTCCCTCTAACTTCGTCATCGCTTCAAATCCATAAGCTTGGAGTTTCCCGATCACACCGCAAATCAAAACAACTGAAGAGCTATTAGAAATGCAACATCAGACTCATGCCTACCTCAAGGATTGAAATTGATGCTCCAAATTTCCAAAAAAAAAGAAGAAAAGAAAGAGAAAAGGAACTAAAACATATATCTCATCTAATTACGGCACAACTCCCATTTCTTTTCCAAATTCTCCAGAAATACCCGTTTGTTTGTGGGTGGCTTAGATTTCTAGCTGATTTTTGGTAATTCAGGTGTGTGTGGATGATAAACAAATCTAAACCCTAAATACCGATGCACTTGCATGGGAGTACTTTGAGATTAGAGAAGATCAAATACTATATAAATCTGGCTGCAGCAAGAAGTAGGCAGTTCGAACACTTGATCCGATGTGAAGTGAAGGAGAGCGGTTAGTGTCTTAAGGAAGGAAGCAAAGAGAGTGTTGAGAACCGGAGAATCGTTGATTATGATTGTGTGGTTGTTTCTAGGCTGTATCGCGAAAGTAGAACATGCTAGCATGATGGAGAGAGCTGCCGAGGTGATTTTACCAGATACTTATGTTTTACATTAGGCAGGCATAGTTTCAGAATTGGTAAATAGGTGAAACCTATTTATATAAGTCATATTAAGCGTTGCCATGGATCTGCGTAAAGAAGATGGAAACGCGTTGAGTGGTGGAAGAATAAATGCTGATGTAACCATATGAGCTCATGCTTCCACGATGAAGAAGTGATTCGTTACCGTTACTTTAAATCACCACTAATTGTCCCACTTCTGACACTTTCTTATACTTGAGGTATTACCCATACTTAGTTGTAGCCCATGAACCAGTGCTGCGATGAGTATCCCCAGGTTTGTGACCTGTTTGATGTCTCAAAGTGTTTTCGTGGAAAACATGTAGCCGGAGTTGCTATGTGTGGCAGAGTCGAAGTCGAAGAGGCTTGCCATAAGAAAAATAGCATGTGATGCTTTAAATAGGCTTGCCTTGCACATGGCCTCCTAAAACTTTGCCACGAGTCAGTCGGTTTGGTGGCGAACTTGAATAGGCGAGATTGCATCTCTATATAAGAAGGGACAGCATTGATTATGGCTGCAACACGGTGGCGCTGGCAATGTCATAGTGCTTAGGCGTTTTGAGTGTGCATGCCGCCGATGAGACAAGCATAATTGGCATATCCGTGCACATGCCGAGTGGCACAGATGAGTGTAAGTGGCGCACAACGTGTACGTCCACTAAGTGGTTGTTGCTGGAACTTCGCATGATCTGTCGGTTCCGATTGGCGAACTTGGATGGGCGAGATTGCATCTCATGAGGAAGGGTAGCGCGTTGATTATGGACTATCTTCTTGTGTAGCAAAGTGGCAGCCATTAGCATAGTGGCGCGGCGTCTTCGTAGCAACCTGGCATGCCCGAGGTCGCGTAGCCAGTGGCGGCTTTTTCGGCATATTGGTGTTAGACCCAGATATGGCTCCGGCAACATTGGCCATGTTGCCACATCGATCCCAGCGCTCCGGGAGACGTTATTTGGCTTGGTTGGCAATGGTTTTCCCCAAATTAGGGTTCGGCATGTCGAAACCCTAATTGAGTGCGTTTGGCATGGCCACACGTGGCGTTGTGGTATGGCCAAGCTAGGACTTGACTCTGTGGCCAAGTTAGGGCTTGGCGGTGTGGCCAAGGCAGGATTTGGTGATCGTGGCCAGTTATGGCTTGGCATAGCCATGAGCTAAGTGGCTCGTGGCATGTTATTGCGGTAGATTGGTATGCGGCATGCTGATGTTGTATGGCCAGGGGGCGCGTTTGGCTTCCGAGTTAGTATGGTGGTGCGAGCGAGGGTGTGTTTTGGCCTTTAATGTATGGAGGCGAGGTTTAGAGCTGACGTTGGTCAAGAAAAGGGGCCTGCCAAACATGAGGCGCTGGTCGCCTTCTAGTGCTCGTGGCGCATTGCAAAGTGAGCCTAGTGGTCGGTAGAAAGAAGGGCCGGCCAAGCATGGGCGTGGCTACACTTAGGGTGTGAGTGTCGTGGCTTAGAGCGACTGATTGGTCGATGGAAAAGGGCCGGGCAAGTATGGGCCCAACCACAACTTATGTGCACGTGGCAAGTTTAAAGCGACCTGATTAGTCGAGGGAAATAGAGGCGGCAAGGTATGGGCCCGGACCACAACTCATGGGAGTGTGGCGAGGTTTAAGCGACATGATTGGTCGACAAAGGAGTAAGGTCGGTTTGGCGGCATGGGGCGTGGCCAGTGGCATGGCGGCCTATGGCATGGCCACGCTCCTCTCATTGTTGCTCCTTCTCGCGGCTCCTTTATTCTTGCTTCGATTTTGGGTAGGACTTTGCACTTATTAATCCATGGCGGATTGTTGCTTACATGCATCAGTCTGGATAAATTTCATGTGAACATATTGAGTTACTCAATAAATAAGCCAGTGGAGAGGTTGAACACTCATCACTTTACATGGCTCCGTTTGTCAGAGTGACGACACATTAAATGTGAGGTTTTACAATTTTGCCCCGAACTAAAAACCACCATCAGCATGTAAGTCCACCGCAGCACGCATGATGGCATTGTTGCGGGGTAAGCATGAGATGGTGACATATGAGGATAAAATCGAAAGGGAAGACATTAAGAGATTGCGAGGAAGATTCGACTAACCTTTGGCAGGAGGCATGAGTAGTCTATGATCCTTGTGTTGGCATACTTCTGTCTTGGCCACAGGGTGTTGATGCCATGGAGTGTTGGCGCGTGATCGCGGTCGTAAGCGTCAAAAATAAATTAGACTTTCTTACTACTCAAAATATAAATATAGCAAGGGCAAGAAAGGATCGATCCCACAGAGAGGTCTAGGTTGTCAAATTGTTATGGTTTCCTATATAAAACAGAGGATTTTCTGATTTAAACGAAAATAAAATAAAAGCAAAACAAATAAAAGTAAACACGCAAATCAAGGATGTGAAAATATTGGATAAAGGTTTCATCTTCAATTGTAAACAAGTTTATGAATATATGAATAGAATTAAGTATTTAATCTACGCTATCATCAAAAGCCATAGAATACCTTATTGCAAGAATACTCAAGTAATTTGCTAAGTTATCAACACGCACATTAGAGACTGCGTATGTGAAATCTACCTAAAGAATAACCTAGCGCCTTGCGCTAATCAAGTTCAATTCCTAGGAGCATTAAGTTTGAAATAGAGCTAATCAATGCAATTGTAATACATTGCGCAAACAATTCGGACAAAGGTCGATTTACACATATGTACTACAAGGATGTATCACTACAACCTAGAATCATATCATCTTACTCGTATTCAAGGTTATCGCTCGATGAAAAACCTAAAATAGCTATAGATATGGATGTGAGTTCAATCAATTCTAGACTTAACTAAACAAACATTCAATCATATTGCAATACATCAATCATGCAATTATTATAACCAGTAGAAATCAAGCGATAATGTTGAGAGAAACTAATTCATAAAAATCATAACTTGGTTGCAAAATCCAACTACATCTTCAACCAATTAAAAAAAAAAAAACTTAGTTACTTGTGGTTTTGGAAATCATCATAAAGAGTTTAGAAGAACCTATCATGTGTAAACCCTAGAACAAAAGTATGAGTCTCCTCATGGAGATATATCTAGGTTTAGAGAAAAAGTTCTATTTATATGCCTCCCCCAAAGGATACCCAAAAGTAGGTTAAGTCTTCTCCAAACCCGTCTCAAATTAGTCCACCAAGCCCATGTGTGAAAATAAGTCTCCGGAATTTTTGGGTCCAAAAGTGTCGCTGAGATTGATGACGTCATCACGGAATCCGGCCACGCCGTATGGAATCCGATCAGTCGGGAAATTATCTCTGGCCGCCTTTGTCATCGAGTACTATCACCGAGCAATTCTACACTTCCGGTAGCTCAGCTTTGCTTCTGCGAGTCCACACATTCACAAAAACCATTTTAGCCAATTCCTTGTTTCTTACGCAAACAGCGCCTAAAGCGTGACTCGTAGCCCATATGTCCGGCCATCAATTATCGCATCCGACTCATACCCCCTCGCGATTCAATCGAAATATTGCGATTCATGCTTCAAGTTACAAATCAGGCTCACGGAACTATGCTCATAGTGCGCCATTTTCACCCCGTTTTCGCCACGGTTTCTGCGACTCCAAGCTGGTTAAAGCATTTCCAGCCTCGATTTTGAACTTCTTCATTCCACCAGACATGCCCAAACCCGGCTAATGCTCATCTACCGCAACTGCCAACCATTTCTACTTTGCTGCCACCAGCACGCGCAACTTAACCTCATTCCATCACCAAGGCTGCAATTGCGAACAAAAGCACCAACAACTGCTCAACTTCATACCACGAGCCAACAAGTGCACGCTCTACACTTGTTTATCTTGCCACCTTCAACCTTGTTATCAAGCGTACAGGCTGATTAGCAGTTCGACAACGACCAATAGCTCAACCTTGTTTCTCGTTCTCTCTTCCACAGGTCTTCTCGGCCAAACCCAACACAAAATCAGCAGTTCATAATCACCCTATAACGGCGAGCATCATTGCGCATCTTGCTAATACTCCGACCTGTAACTCCAACTCTTCTTGATTGCGACCCAACTTGAGTTGTTATCCTCTCTCGCCCTCTCTCACCTCGTCGGCGATCGGCATCAGTTCACCTTCCATTTGCATCTCAATCACAAATCGGCTCATTCCCTTACTGCAGCTTTGCACGACTCCACGATCCACCATATGACCTGCAATCCCGGACCGGCAATTCCTCTACCAATTGCACGGTACACCGCTTTCGGTGGCAATATCATCTCCCATTCGGTTCGATTACTGCTCTGCCTTCCTTGTGCATCTCGCCATCATTCCACTGCCAAGTACAACACTAAGCTGCTGACTACGATGTAATACCACCAACACACATGTCTAGCTGGCAACAGCCACAGGAAATTCCATTGAGACAGCATCATTATCAGCCAACATCAATCGTCCCTCCAACTTCCACCAGGCCTGCAATTATGTCACATGCATGCTCCATATCAACTCCGGATGCGACTTAGCTCATGCCATAACTCCATTCACGACTTCATAATACCTGAGGCGCAATATCTCTCAAAGCTGCGCACTACACAGATTGCGGCTCCAAATCCGTCGAGAACCCATTCCTTCTCGGTATCGTCTCAACAATTCGGACTTTCAACCTTCCATAGCCTCCGTGTCATATCATCTCAAACCATTCGCTTTATCTCGGCTTCATTGCTGACTCCAAGCTGAAATTCCAGGTCCTTGAATCTCTCCTTCTCGTCGCGACACCCACACACACGATCAATCACTCTGCAGCAGTGCTTCACCATCCCGCACCGGTTCACCTTGAGCTCATACGCACCAACTTAACGGAACCAACAAAAAGTTGTTTGCTTGACTGGCAGCCGACTCTTCCCTTTGTCGATCACCACAAACCTGCACTCTTGAACTCAACCTCAAGCCTATAGTCTCATTGCACTTGCATTCCCCTGCCAGTTCACATCCATCGACCACGTCTGGCGACTCAGCCACACGGATCCATCTTACTGTAGCTCCATTCTCTCTTAGGCTGACTGCTGCTAAAGTGGGCTCAGTGCAATAGTATTTCACTCGGGCATTTTATCAAGCGAGGTTGTGTGTATGAACACGGTAATGGAGAGTCGACTTGTGTTGTTGACTTCCGAGCTTCTCCATATCTCCTTCCTGCAATTGAGGCGAACCCGAGTTCTAAACATTCCACAACCATTCAAAATCAGTTCTCATTCACCATCAAAATCAGTGACAGTCACCTCTTCCTCCTCCCTGCGTTCCTGGCTTAAATTCCTTTCATTCCCAACCAAACTCAAATCCATTTCAATGAACAACCCATTTCTGCTTCTCTTGACTGTAACTACAAATGCAACCCAACCTTCCAATCCCTCGATTTACAGAAACATGCCACCATCAGATCACCTGCAAACGGCAAGGAGAAATGCTCTCATGGTAGGCCAGTGAACACTCGACCCCCTTCTGTTTGTAATAAGACCTAATTTTTCCCACTTCAGTTGCACATGTGCGGCATTCTTGTGTTGAAACACATAACGAGTGGCAAGCCCACAACTTAATCTTCAAGCCCAGCTGCTTGTAGTCCACCTAACTCATGACAACATTTTCCATTCTCTATCGTCCGGTTCGTGAGCCGGCGACTCAGCTCAGCTAACAAATTCCACAGCTCAAAGCGCTTCAAATGCTCATGACTTCTTCATACGCAGTCGAATGATCTTATTCTTCCCGCCCGGTAGGCTTCACGTCTTTTAAGACCAACAGGGATGATGAGAAGAAATCTTGGATTTGAGGGAAGTTCCTTCCTTTTTGCTCAATGACTCCAAAATACACGATTAGCTCAAAAAGCTTTATAAGATACATAATTCACAAGAAAAACAGCAAAGAAAGCGTAACTACCTAGATATTAAATTAGGTGTTTTAGACACTATCCAGTTCCCCACACTTAGACTTTGCTAGTCCTCGAGCAAATCAAACAAGAAATAAAAACATACATACAACTCTAGTGTGTCAGGCTACACAGTTAATTTTAGCATAAATAACAAGCCTTTAAACCCCTAGGTATTAAAGTGGATGAAGTTATATCTAAGTGAAGGTTTACAAGAGGTATACCTACTAACCTATATTTCCCGACTACGTACATTTGTGACAAATTAATGAACGAATCAAAATGACTACTGAGGAGGAAATACCTTGCAAATTCAATTCATATATTAGTAAATAAACTCTAATTAGATAGTCGAACAAGCCACAATACTCAAAACTAACAAACCACAATCACAATGAAAAGATTAAGAAGATGGAAATAGATGTAGATGTTGGCGAAAATTCACAAGTGTTCGATGTTTCCCATATCTTTCGAAGGTCACATCGCTAAGATGAACCTAATCCTATTGGATTGAGCTACTTGGTCTTGAATGCTACATCAAATCAATTGGCATATACAAGGGAACCAAGAAGTGACTTTATTCAACACAATAATAATTTTTTTTTTTTTTTTTTTATATGATTGGATCAAAGCTGGATCCAATTTCTCTTTTACAGACGGCATGATTAGATCTTTTGGATCCAAGCGCATGCTTCCTTGTCAACACGTATATGATAGTTGCCTTGGATCCGCATTCCACGCTTGTTTAGGCGACGGAGACAGAGGACTACGTTTCACACATCTTCACTTATTCCCAAGTGTCTTTTTATTCCGTTTTGGTCTAATTGGTCGGTCTCTTTTTTTTTTTTTTTTTTTTTTTCTTTCTCTTTTTTCATTTTTTTTTCTTTTGTTTAGTACTCAATCACTCTATTTCATCCTAGCAGTAATAACAACTCGATTTTTAGTGACCCTTCGCGCTTAAAGAACAATAGATAAATATGGAAAAATAAAAATAGAATGCGATATGGTGATATTAGAATATGGTAACAACTATCATGGTATTTATGATTTCGAGCTATGTTCGTCCCTTTTAGTTAATTGGTTCCTCAACTCCTGCATTCAAAATGGTTCCATCCACTAATGGTGTCATCCCCCAAAGGCACAAGTTCTAGATTTCGGAGTTCAAAAAGCCTGGAAATTTTTTTCTTGGTTTTTTCTATTTTTTAGATTTTTTTTTTTTTTTTTAAAGGAGCATTAAGCAACTAAAACAAACTATACAAACATATAAATGCTCCCCACACTTAAACTTTACATTGTCCTCAATGTAAAATTGAATAAATCAAAAGAAAGTCCAAGGTGGGAAATTCGCAAAATAATATGCAAAAAGAAAAAGCTAAAAACAAGAAAAGAAAAAATTAAAAGATAAGAGATACAAAACCGGTGGGTTGCCTCCCACTTAGCGCTTGGTTTAAAGTCGTCAGCCCAGACTATATCCTTGCAAGATTCATTCCCCATATATCAACAATCCGAAAAGTTGAGGATCCTTCCATAGAACCCTGTTTTTAAAACACTAGCTTCGCACAAATATTAGTAATATAAAACAGAAGCGAAGCTATGAACCGATAAAAGCTTCCCCCACACTTATTCTTGTCCACACTTGGAAGTGTATAAAGAATATAGAAGTCGGGTACTTCCACGGTTTCTTGTTCCATAACCTCGCGTAGTATGAGAATCAAGTATCTCCAATGGAGGAAAACGAGAAACAAAGTCATTCAACAATATTCTCGAAGCACATACATTCAAACCAATAAGAGGTAAAGGAGAAGAAACAATGAGCAACAGGTTAGACAAACCCTTGCACATCTCTTGTATTACGGAGTCTTCTTCATCCTTGAAAAACTCAAGTGAATAATTCACCTCTTTTATATCATGGTCCTCTATTAAACCTTGCAACCATTTCTTCGTCCAGTTTCATGCCAGTAACCAAAGTGCCGACATAAACATCATCATTACAATCATATGCAAGCTCAATTGGGTCTTCCACAATAGTGGTCATAACGGTCTCATTCTCAACATATTCCTCCTTTTTATTGTAAGGCACATACTCTTTTGTGGATCCAAATTTTATCATAAGAAATTTCTTTAGAACACTCCTTGCATCATCCTCAAGCTCTACCTTTTGAATAGGTTCTTGATCATTATAAAGATCAATGCTCGAGTAAGCTACACTAGTGTCATCATATTCCTTTTCAACTTCACCTTGATCGCAAAAAGACTCCATTGTAAACTCCTCGGGGATGTCACCATGAATTGGTTTAGGCGATGTATTTTCATAATAATCATCACTATCATAGTCAACATAAGATTGTTCGTCGTTGAATTTAGTGTTGCTAATCTCTAACTCATCCTTTTGAATAGGTGAATGATCATTATTACGATCAAGAGTTGAGTTAACTACACAAATATCAACAAAAGTCCCCAAAGGTTCGCCTTTTCAACATAATTATTCATTTCCTCCTTGTATTCTTCAATGCCTTGTCTTAAAGTGGAAACACCTTTTTGAAGCTCTTGGAGTGTTCCATCCAAATTCCGAATATAGTGTTCCATTTGTTGGTAAAGCTCATTCGACAAAGAAAAAGTAGAATTACTTACTTCCGTATTGTTAGGCCAATTATCTTCCCTTTGAATGGGTGGATGATCATAACTACGATCGAAATCGGGCCAAACATACCATGAGCACATTTGGTCGATGAAAGTGGTTCCACGCTTGGTTGTCTCCGAACTCCATGTCTGTCCATAAATTGTTGCATTTCATCTACTAAACTAGAGGAAAAATTAATAGGAATACAACTACCATCCCCTCTTTGTGGTTGCTCACTTACATACCCACCATAAGAAG
Organism: Papaver armeniacum; assembly: GCA_023531295.1. NCBI lineage: Eukaryota > Viridiplantae > Streptophyta > Magnoliopsida > Ranunculales > Papaveraceae > Papaver > Papaver armeniacum. The sequence goes on along the minus strand of JAJJWW010013013.1, from coordinate 9,921 downwards.
GTTGGAATGTATGAGAACAACTAAAAGGGTACGAGGAGTATGGACCATAACCAAAGGATTGATTTTGATTGTACTCCCGTAAGGAGTGATAGTGTTCATGTTGTTGAGGTTGAAAGCCGTATTGATTGCTCCAATATGCTCCGATCCATAGAAATTGGTACCGACAACGAGATTCTCAAAACTCGGTTAGAAACCAAAGAATAAGAAAAAGTAAAACAAAAATAAGAAACCAAAAACAATTAACAATCGCTGCCTCCCAGTGCGTGCGCCTAAAATTTGATCGCGGTCGTAAGCGTCAAAAATAAATTACACTTTCTTACTACTCAAAATATAAATATAGCAAGGGCAAGAAAGGATCGATCCACGAGAGGTCTAGGTTGTCAAATTGTTATGGTTTCCTATATAAAACAAGGATGATAACTGATTTAAACGAAAATAAATAAAAGCAAAAACAAAAAAAAAGTAAACACGCAAATCAAGGATGTGAAAATATTGGATAAAGGTTTTTTTTCATCTTCAATTGTAAACAAGTTTATGAATATATGAATAAAATTCATACACAATCTAACTATCATCAAAAGCCATAGAATACCTTATTACGAGAATACTGGTAATTGCAAAGTTATCAACACACACATTAGAGTGCAACGTATGTAAAATCTACCTAAAGAATAACCTAACGCCTTGCGCTAATCAAGTTCAATTCCTAAGACATTAAGTTTGGAAATAGGCTAATCAATGCAATTGTAATACATTACGCAAACAATTAGGACAAGGTCATTTATATGAATACAAGGATGTATCACTACAACCTAGAATCATATCATCTTATTTCATTATTCAGTTATCGCTCGATGAAAACCCTAAAATAGCTATAGATATGGATGTGAGTTCAATCAATTCTAGAACCGCAAGCAAACATTCGATCATATTGCAATACATCTGTCATGCAATTATTATAACTCGTAGAAATCAAGCGATAATATTGAGAGAAAACTAATTCATAAAAATCATAACTTGGTTGCAAAATCCAACTACATCTTCAACCAATTAAAAAAAAAAAAAAAAAACTTAGTTACTTGTGTTTTTGGAAATCATCATAAAGAGTTTAGAAGAACCTATCATGTGAAAACCCTAGAACAAAAGTAGAAGTCTCCCTCATGGAGATATATCTAGGTTTAGAGAAAAGTTCTATTTATATGCCTCCCCCAAAGGATACCCAAAAGTAGGTTAAGTCTTCTCAAACCCAGTCTCAAATTAGTCCACCAAGCCCATGTGTGAAAATAAGTCTCTGGAATTTTTGGGTCCAAAAGCGTCGCAGGAATTGATGACGTCATCACAGGAATCCGACCAGCCGTGGCGAATCCGATCGTCGGAAATTATCTCTACGCCGCCTTTGTCATCGGGTACTATCACCGAGCAATTCTACACTTCCAGTGAGCTCAGCTTTGCTTCTCTGCAAGTCCACACATTCACAAAAACCATTTTAGCCAATTCCTTGTTTCTTGCGCAACAGCGCCTAAAAGCGTGACTTCGTAGCCCATATGTCCAGCCATCAATTATCGCATCCGACTCATACCCCCTCGCGATTCATTCGAAATATTGCGATTCATGCTTCAGTTACAAGTCAGCTCTAGGAACTATGCTCACTAGTGCGCCATTTTCACCCGTTTTACTGCAGTTTCTGCAGCTCCAAACTGGTTAAAGCATTTCCAGACTCGGTTTTGAACTTCTCTCATTCCACCAAACATGCCCAAACCCAGCTAATGCTCATCTACCGCAAGCTGCCAACCATTTCTACTTTGCGCCACCGAGCCACGCGCGCAACTTAACCTCATTCCATCACCAAGTGCAAGCACTGCAGAACAAAAGCACCAACATTGCTCAACTTCATACCACGAGCCAGCAAGACTGCAGCCTCTACACTTGTTTATCTTGCCACCTTCAACCTTGTTATCAAGCCAGGTCAACTGATTAGCGTTCGACAACGACCCGATAGCTCAACCTTGTTTCCGTTCTCTCTTCCCTGGGTCTTCTCGGCCAAACCCAACACAAAATCAACGATTCATAATCACCCTATAACGAGCAGCATCATTGCGCATCTTGCTAATACTCCGACCTGCATAACTCCAACTCTTCTTCGATTCAGACCCAACTTGAGTTGTTATCCTCTCTGCCTCTCTCACTTCGTCAGCATCTGGCATCAGTTCACCTTCCATTTGCATCTCAATCGACAAATCAGCTCATTCCCTTCTGCAGCTTTGCACAGCTCCACAGTCCACCATATGACCTGCAATCCCGGACCAGTAATTCCTCTACCAATTGCACAGTACACCTGCCTTTAATTGGCAATATCATCTCCCATTCGAGTTCGAGTACACGCTTTGCCTTCCTTGTGCATCTACTGCCATCATTCCCTGCCAAGTAAAACACTAAAGCTGCAGACTACGATGTAATACCACCAACACACATCTGCTGCTGGCAACAGCCACAGGAAATTCCATTGAGCCAGCAGCATTATCAGCCAACATCAATCGTCCCTCCAACTTCCACCAGGCCTGCAATTATGTCACAGGCATGCTCCATATCAACTCCAGATGCAGCTTAGCTCATGCCATAACTCCATTCACAGCTTCATAATACCCAGGAACTGCAATATCTCTCAAGCTGCGCACTACCTGAATTGCAGCTCCAAATCTGTCAGAACCCATTCCTTCTCGGTATCGTCTCAACAATTCAGACTTGCAACCTTCCATAGCCTCCATATCATATCATCTCAAACCATTACGCTTTATCTCGACTTCATTGCGACTCCAAGCGAAATTCAAGTCCTTGAATCTCTCCTTCTCGCCGCGACACTCACCACACAATCAATCACTCTGCAGCCGTGCTTCTGCCATCCCCGCACCGGTTCACCTTGAGCTCATACGCACCAACTTAACGGAACCAGACAAAAAGTTGCTTGCTTCAACCGCAGCCGACTCTTCCCTTTGTCAATCACCACAAACTGCACTCTTGAACTCAACCTCAAGCCATAGTCTCATTGCACTTGCATTCCCCTGCAGTTCACATCCATCGACCACGTCTAGCGACTTCAGCCTACCAGGATCCATCTTCTGAGCTCCATTCTCTCTTAGGCTCGCTGCTGCGAAGTGGACTGGTGCAATAGTATTTCACTCGGGCATTTTATCAAGCGAGGTTGTGTGTATGAACACAGTAATGGAGAGTCGATTGTGTTGTTGACTTCGAGCTTCTCCATATCTCCTTCCCTGCAATTGAGACGAACCCGAGTTCTAAACATTCACAACCATTCAAAACCAGTTCTCATTCACCATCAAAATCAGTGACAGTCACCTCTTCCTCCTCCCTGCGTTCCTGGCTTAAATTCCTTTCATTCCCAACCAAACTCAAATCCATTTCAATGAACAACCCATTTCTGCTTCTCTTGACTGCAACTACAAATGCAACCCAACCTTCCAATCCCTCGATTTACAGAAACATGCCACCATCAGATCACCTGCAAATGGCAAGGAGAAATGCTCTCATGGTTGGAACTGATGAACACTCGACCCCCTTTCTGTTTGTAATAAGACCTAATTTTTCCCACTTCAGTTGCACATGTGCGGCATTCTTGTGTTGAAACATATAACGAGTGGCAAGCCCACAACTTAATCTTCAAGCCCAGCTGCTTGTAGTCCACCTAACTCATGACAACATTTTCCATTCTACTATCGTCGGTTCTGCGCAACCGATGACTCATCTCGGCTAACAAATTCCACAGCTACGAAGCGCTTCAAATGCTCGCAGCCTTCTTCATACGAAGTCGGAATGATCTTATTCTTTCGCCATCGGCTTCGCTTCTTCGTTGTCTCCAGGATGATGAGAAGAAATCTTGGATTTGAGCGAGTTCCACTTCCTTTTTGCTCCAATGACTCCAAAATACAGATTAGCTCAAAAGCACACATAAGATACATAATTCACAAGAAAAATAGCAAAGAAAGCGTAACTACTAGATAGTAAATTAGGTGTTTTAGACACCTATCAGCGCGGTGATCCTTAACACAAAGATGAGTGTTGAGGTGGTGAAGCCGTCAGCATATGATAACAGCAGTGAGTGTTGAGGAGTTTGAACGTCTCAACACTAGGAGGAAAGATGTGTTGAGGCAGTATTCCTAACAACATAGTGGTGAGTGTTGAGGAATTTGCAATCTCAACACTAAGGAAAAGGTATGTGTTGAGGCGGTTTTCCGGCAACACATTGGTGAGTGTTGAGGAAATTTCCACGTCTCAACACTAAGGAAATATATCTGTCGGGGAAGTTTGCCTGGCAACACGGATGATGAGTGTTGAGTAAATTTCCACGTCTCAACACTAAGGAAAAATATGTGTTGAGGCAGTTTGCCTGGAAACACGGATGGTGAGTGTTGAGGAGTTTGAATGTCTCAACACTAAGAGGAAAAATGTGTTGAGGCAGTTTGCCTGGCAACACAGTGGTGAGTGTTGAGGAATTTACACGTCTCAACACTAAGAAGAAGGATGTGTTGAGGAAGCATGCCTAGCAACACAGTAGTGAGTGTTAAGGAATTTACACGTCTCAACACTAAGAGGAAAGGTGTGTTGTGGAACCATGCCTGACAACACAGTAGTGAGTGTTGAGTAATTTACACGTCTCAACACTAAGAGGAAATATGTGTTGAGGAAGCATGCCTAGCAACACAGTAGTGAGTGTTGAGGAATTTACACGTCTCAACACTAAGAGGAAGGATGTGTTGAGGAAGCATGCCTAGCAACACAGTAGTGAGTGTTGAGGAATTTACACGTCTCAACACTAAGAGGAACGATGTGTTGTGGCAGCATGCTTGACAACACAGTAGTGAGTGTTGAGGAATTTACACGTCTCAACACTAAGAGGAAAAATGTGTTTAGGAAGCATGCCTAGCAACACGATAGTGAGTGTTGAGGAATTTGCACGTCTCAACACCAAGAGGAGAGTGTGTTGAGGCAGCATGCCTGGCAACACAGTAGTGAGTGTTGAGGAATTTACACATCTCAACACGAAGAGGAAAGGTGTGTTGAGGCAGCATGCCTGGCAACACAATAGTGAGTGTTGAGGAATTTACACATCTCAACACGAAGAGGAAAGGTGTGTTGAGGCAACATGCCTGGCAACACAGTAGTGAGTATTGAGGAATTTACACGTCTCAACACTAAGAGGAAGGATGTGTTGAGGAAGCATGCCTAACAACACAGTAGTGAGTGTTGAGGAATTTACACGTTTCAACACTAAGAGATTTAAAACTTACTTGATATGCCTAATGGATATAACATATTAGTTTAAGGATAGTTACTTAGCTCTGTCTCCGCTAGGCATGTCATTCGCGTATGACTGGGCTTTAGGTGTATCAGGCTCTCCCGTGAGTAAGCAGCATGATAAAAGTCCCCATGTGTAATTATCCTGAGCTTATTTCCTCGTGGAAGATGTGCTTCCATTGCATTCGGTGGTAAGGCGGTGACTGCGTTTAAACTTCTAAACCTGAAGGAGGCTTCAGTCCCCAAGTGTATCTTACTTTGATTGTACCACCTTGAATCCATGCCTCTTGGTAGGAAGGAGTGGCGACTACGGAGAGAACGTTGAAGCGGCTTCTGGAGAGAAACGTTGAAGAGGAGCGGCTTCAGAGGTGAGACGTTGAAGCGGCTCCTGGAGCGAAACGTTGAAGCGGAGCGGCTTCTGGGGAGAACGTTGAAGCAGCTCCTGGAGTGAAACGTGGAAGCGAGCGGCTCCGGAGCGAAATGTTGAAGAGGAGCGCTTACGGAGGTGAGACGTTGAAGCGGCTCTGGAGCGAAACGTTGAAGCGAGCGACTTCGGGGAGAACGTTAGGCGGCTCTTGGAGTGAAACGTGGAAGCGAGTGGCTTCGGAGCGAAACTTTGAAGAGGAGCGGCTTACGGAGGTGAGACGTTGAAGCGGCTCATCGAGCGAAACGTTGAAGCAGAAGCGACTTCGGGAGAACGTTGAAGCGGCTCCCAGAGTGAAACGTGGAGCGGAGCGCTTCGGAGCGAAACGTTGAAGAGGAGCGCTACGGAGGTGAGACGTTGAAGCGGCTCCCGGAGCGAAACGCTGAGCGAAGCGGCTTCGGGGAGAACGTTGAGCGTGAGCGCTTCGGAGCGAAAATTTGAAGTAGCTCCTGGAGCAAATTTCGAAGCGCCAACGCAACACGGATGAGAGCTTGAAAATATATCTCGGCGCTGCACCTTGGTGAAATAAAAAAAAATCTCACACACATGCTCCATCATAGATTACATGGTTTTGTGAACAGAGTCCCCAGAAAGCATTAATGCACAACTCCACCAATTGATGTTCGGTCACATTTGGTTTATGACAATTGAACGCCCGAATTCTGGAACCCTTGACTAATCATTCGGATGTTCATTGTTTCGCTCCTTTTAAGTTGTGGCCATGTCCGTCTGAGCCTTAGCAAAAACTTCTTGTATTTCCATCAAATCAGCAATGGTAATAGGGGGGTGGCTTCCTCTGGCTCCTCGTCCTGATGGTGGAGTGACAACATCTCTGGTGATGACTGGGAGCGTCACACTTGAAGAAACAATGGAGGTGGCGGCAGCGGCTCTGGCTATGGTTATCGGAGGTGTAACGCCCGAGGGAACGTTTCCTACGTCGTTGGTGTTGGTGGTAGAGTCTGCGTCGCCGCGGGTGTTGATCATGCTGACAGGTGGTACATTAATGTCACTCGAAGGAATGTTGATATCAAGGGCGTTTTCAGCGCCGGTGGCATCAGGGTTTGTTGCTGACCCGGACTTGAGCTCTACCATCTTGAAATTAGGATTGAAAAATGAAATTGGAAATTAGTATTGCAACCGAGAGATTAATCTCCCACCGTGGTCGCCAATTGTTTGTGGGTGAAAACCGTTTCTGCTGATTTGGTAATTTTGGGTGTGTGGATGAGAAACGAATCTAAACCCTAAACAATGCACTGCACGGGCGTATTTTTGATTCGAGAGATCAATCTGTACAATCCTGGCCTAAACCAAGAAATGGCCGTTCCAGGCTTGCTTCGGTAACAAAGTGAAGGAGAAGGGTTGGTCTTAGGGAGGGAAGCGAAGAGAGTGTTGATACCAGAATCGTGTATTCTGATGGTGTGGTTGTTTATGACTTGTATACGAAATTAGAACCGGATAGCAGGATGGAAAGCTACCGAGTGATTTATAGATACTGTGTTTTTGAGACCAAAACTTGTGTTTAGTGGTAAATAGGTGAAACCTATTTATACAAGTCATATTGAAACGTACCATGGTCTCATAGAAATGGAAACGATTGAGTGGTGGAAGAATAGAGTAACGTGTAACCGTCGGGCATTATGCTTCCATGATGAAGGAAGTAAATTAGTTTACACCGTTACTTTCATCACCACTAATTGTCCCACTTCATGACACTTTCTTATAATCGGGCATTGCACGCTGATAGGTGTCATAAAATACCTAATTTTATATCTAGTATTTATGCTTTCTTTGCGAGTTTTCTTGTAAATTATGTATCTTATGTGTGCTTTTGAGTATATTAGGTGCAATGGAGTCGTTTGGAGCGAAAGAAGGAGAAAACATCCATTTTGAGCATAAAGAGGAGATCGTCATTTTGGAGGCGGAGCTGAGTCGAGCCAAGCCCATGATTGAAGACAACCAGTGCAGCTTAGTCTAGAGAAGCATGGGGCAGACCTTGGTGGCCCCTATCTAACGAGTGGGTTTCTAGGTTGGTTGACCCTTATCTACCTCATGAGGGTGCATATATCCAAAATTATTCCTACACAAGACCTGAAATTCAGATTCTATCCTATCATTGGTTTCATCTGAGATGAATTTGGGAGAAAGGTGAGAAAATGGCTCATTGTTATTGTTGAGAGAAATAGAGAAGCGAGAATCGATAGAAGAGAGGAGAAGAGATGACGAACCATGGATCGACGATGGTTGTTCTCAGAAGATGAATGAAGGCTCTGTTGCTGTGAAGACCCGAATAAGAAAGAAAATGGAGATCGAATTGGAGTCATAGAGAGGATTTGTTATCACTGTTGTTACATATCGAGAGCTTATGAGGAATCACTCGATGGGTCTGGGTTTGATCTTGAGTAGGTTTCTTGGTAAATATAGGAAGAATCGAAGACATATCTCGGGTTTCACTGGGTTCGATTTTGAGATGGATAAATTAATTTTCTGTGATGAGATGGGTCTGTCAAATCGAAGAGAATACAAGGAATTCTACGGTGGTATCGTATTTCAGAGAGATCAAGAAATTGGAGCCGTGGAAGATGATGATCGAGATGCTGTGTGATGTTGGCTAAAGAATCAATTGAGAAGAAATTGGGGATTGTTCTTGATTTGAAGTTCTATGAGTAATGGGTTCGAGTTTGTGTGTTCACTGAAGAAGAAGAAGCTCACAGATTAGCAGATGAGAAGAAATTAGAGATGTTCTTGGTATCTGAAATCACTGCCATCGATTCACCATCAGGTTTTGTTACAAAAACCTTACAGATATGAAGATGGTGATGCAGTTCTTGAGTTAAGATGTGAAAGCTGTTAGGGTTCGAGTTCAAATGAGGAATTAGGTGTTGAACAATAATTCAAGATGAAGATGGGTTTCTATGACTCAGATTTAGGTCATGTATCGTGTGGTTTGGAGCGAGCAATGGATGGCAAGTGCAAGTAGATGAGCATCGATTGGAGTCGAAGCAATTGCTTGGTGTTCTTGGGTGCGATCCACTGGTGTCGGTTGGATTATGAAGCTCATTTGAGTCGAGAACCTGGAGTCTGTAATTGTGTATGTTGCGTAAAATGGATGCCAAGACTTCCGTGTTGAATACTCGGTGGTAGTGGAGCAACTGTCTGGGGAAGAAGCTATAGAGTATAGATGGAATTGCGATTGAACCTGGTGCCGTTGTTCGTTAATGAAGTCATGGGGTCATGGTGATATCGCACTTGTGGTGACCAATGTGTTGAGATTATGGTGGACCTAAAATGGAAGAATGAGTTTGGTTCTTGAATTGCAGGTGTTATGAAGTTGACCACGAGCTTGTGATGAGCATTTGGAGATGAATTGCAATGTGAAAGGAAGTGGAGTATGCAGTCGATACTGAGATGGAGATTCGAATGCGATTAGTGAATCTTAGATAGATATTAGGGCGAGATTGTATAAACTTTTGAAATTTTGAAAAGTGACCAATTACGAGATATAAGTTTGAAAAGGCGAGAAAAGAGGTTATGAAGCTGATTTGGAGCTTGGTGTAGGCAGAAATGAAACAAAAATAGGCGAAGCTGTGATTGATGAAATTATGAAGAATAGCTTCAATTTATGTGTTGTTATAGATATTAGTAGAGCTGGGATTACGAGGAATGACTTATTAAGAGATTGTGGCAACATGACTTGGAGTTGAAGTTGTAGAGAAGCTACAACTGGTGGTAAATGGGGTTGCTCACAGATGCAGTTAGAAGTGGTGTAGCTGAGAAGAAAGAAAGGGTATAGCAGGTGCTGATGCAGTCATGGATTAGATGTATGTTTAGGTGTCAAGAGGTTTTGAATTCAAGAGTAGCTTGCAATGAGATGGTGGCTATGATGTGAATGAGTGAAGTGTGGTTTTGGTAATGAATCGGAGAGAATTGAACGACCATCTTGGCTAGAGTTAACGGGGAAGCACGATGATGGTGCAACGAGAAGATATGACATGTGCAACGTGCCTTGGCCTAGACCTTATTAAGACCGGTTAGACTTCGACTCGACTGAAGTTGCCTTGATTCATCCTCAAGCAGAGCTGACTGAGTTTGACTCGGTGCTTGACCCGAGTTCCACTGAGTTGACCTGGTTGACTCGTTGGCCGTGGTGGACTTTGCTGGGTCAATTGGCTATTTTCCGCGACTCTTCC
>JAJJWW010013011.1:0-29581 GCA_023531295.1 Papaver armeniacum | reverse complement strand
TGGGCTTCACTACAGGATTCCAGCCCAAGCTTTGTGCAACATGCACAAGACCGGGTCGCCAAGCACATATTATGTTGCACGGGTTGTGTGCAGACTGTGTTATGCACGGCACTGTGAAAGCAACAATTGGGTAGGGTGTACGGGGTAGCTTATGCAACAAAGACAACTCATGGAAGTCACAAAGACAAAGACATGTCAATCACAAACTCACACTCAATGACACCTGATTTCTCAAAACTCAGCACACAGAAGTGCTGAATTTGCTGGTAGTTGCTGGTAGAGATTACACAAAGATCAAGCTATCTTTGGTCTTCACAAAGACAATTTAAAGCAAGAAAAACTAGTATGAGAAGGTGCACTGGGTATTGGGATGTGCTCACTCAGGGTGAAGCATGTGCTGGGTTGTGTGTTTGAAAAACAAGTTAAATTGCTAACACAAACTTTGCTATTTAACAACTCAATCAAGCACCCAAGGCCACACACAAATTATAGATGCTGGTGTACAGATGTAACAGCAGCAGATGCACAATTTCAAGATTTGCAGGGTATATCAACTTCACAGATAGCAGATCATTCACAGCATTAACATGATAACAGATCAGCAAGATAACAGCAAATGAACAAGGATAGCATTTTACAACATGCTCAGGATGTCAACACGGTTAAGTGATTTCGATTCTCAGAGGTTATAAACATGCATATATCAGCAGGGTTTTGTGATCACAGCACACTCTTCATGAGCTAATCTCTCATGGCAATTGGCTACAAACAAAGCGGCTAGGGGGAAGACTACTCGGATGTAAGTGTCAACAGGGTCGGTTGACATCAACCAAATACCCGATTGATTTCATACAAGGCTTGCGGCGAGACTTGGATGTCTAAGCTGCAGCTCAAACTCACACTTTCAGGGGCTGGAGTTAAGCACAGGTTTCAATTTTCACAGGTTATGCTCAGGGTAATACAAGGTTAAGCAGATATCAAGGTTCAGCAGATATCACAGAGCAATTCAAAGTTCAAAATCACAGCAGAAATCAAGATTCAGTTACAGCTCATTCATAGCTTATTCACAGGCTAACCTCAAAATTACAGCTCATTCACATATGTGACAGGGCAATACACTATACTTGTTGGGTTAACAGCATTCACTTTCAAGGCAACCATTCAGGGGGGAAATGGGGTTGAAGAGTACAATACCGCCAGTATAAAACTGGGTTTAGGAAATTCCACAGTGGTCCTGCTCCTTTGTCTTATCCTCTTCCTTGGTTGCACAGCAGCACAGCTTGTACCTGTTTAGCTCAACGAAGGTTTAGTTCTTCGGGATTAAGCACACAAGAATGCCAAATCGTGCAAGCTACGAGAATGTAATAAGGAGTTAATGCTTATGGGAATAGTGACTTATGCTCACAGATGCAATGATTCTCAGTGACTGAGATGTGCTCCTAACAACATTCAGATAGTGTATGCTGCTTCAATAATACAGGGCGATGAAATGCAATGATTTACTCTGTACTATGCTACTTTCCACAAGTGCTTAACTATAGATGCACTTTTTATGAAAAGCTACCGATTCCAGAGTATGCTACAAGGTTTCCTTGTAAACTAGTGACAAAGCTTCAGCTGAGCCAATAGTAAGAAGCACTGAGATATGCAATAGATGAGATGCGGTACAGATGAGTTGAACAAGGGCAAATAAAAGCTAACGAGATGTGACAATGTACAAATGCAAAAACAGATGCAAAACCAGGTGCAAATGAAGATAGTGATGTAAAGATGCTTATTCGACTTAAAGAAGCGAACTAATGCAATTACATGAGAAGTCACTACAATGCAATGATGCGAGATATACTGGGCTTAACAAAAAGAGATGAATGATACAGATGAGTTAGGCTATGGATTATAATGACAAGATGTTTTAAAGAGAGTAAAATGCAGAGTATAAAACAAAATGACTAAGCTAAGTTATACTAGCAGCAAAGTGCAAACAAAAGAACTTTTAACATATATATACAAAGCTTAGAATGGAAATCGAAAGAAAGTGCACTAATACCACAGCACACTACCAGTTCCCCGGCAGCGGCGCCAAAAACTTGGTAGGCTTTGAAAGATGTTTTCCTATGTTAAACTGCAAGTGCACAGTGTTGTTTTGCAACACAGGGCAAGCACAGGTCGATCCACAGGGAAATGGGGTGTGCAATGTTGAGCTAAGGGCTTTCCTAACTGATTTCTAAGGTATTGTAACACAAGTATGAGCTTTTGGGTGTCGATACGACTGGAGTTGTTGTTGTTGTGACTCTAAACTAAGGTAGCAATATGTATAGAAGTATTGTGACAGTTGGGTAAGAGCACTAGGGTGATTGAATTCACCTCCTAATCCTATACTAAGGTAATACAACTCAAGTTTTACTCTTACACTTCCCTTGAAGACTTCAGGTGGAAATTATGCCAATTGCATTCACTAATTCTCCCCTAGCTAGTATTGGTTGTCTTCTTACAGTACAACCAATCACAGGATAATTTGCTCAACAATTAGCTAATAATCCTAATACAATTCACAACAGTAAGAAGAGAAACTTGAAAATGAATTAACTTCATATTAGCATTAAGGGTTTCATCAACACCCTAGCAGAGGTGATTATAACATCATGCAAAGAATAAACAAACTTCAAATTAAATTACAAAACTAAACCCTAAAACAGACCTCTCTTCTCTCACATGAAAAACAACAATTTATACCTCCCAATTCTTCTCTAACACTCAAAACTTACAATTAATGCGAACCCAAACCTCTTTCCTCCCTTGTTTCATCTCTGACTCCATTGATTTGATGTTGGAGAAAACCCTAGCTCCAATTATCTCTAACCTAGCTTCTAGGGTATGGAGAAGCTATGATAGAGATAACTCGAGATAGAGTGGCGGAGCAGGTGGCTACTGGCGCGGTTGGTGCTGTCAGGAGATGGAGGTGGTGGTGATGGCTCTGGTTTTGTCAGGGAGAGGGAGGAAGTAAGGTGTTTCTCTGGAGTTGTTGGGGAGAAAAGAAAGAGAAGATGAAGATGAGAAATGGTTTTGGTCGATGGCGTGTAGGTATAGGAGATTTCGCTGTGGAGCGGGGAAAGCGAAGGACGATGCACAGGGTGGAGCGAGCGTCGGATGTGGAAGTGTAAGATCTCACGGCTCAGGATATAGGCGGTTTTGGTGTTGAGCGAGAGCATCGAGTGATGATGGGATGGGCGGAGCGACCGTAGGATCTAGGGTAATCCGATGCGAGGGACGATGCGGCCGTAGGATGTAGATGGGTGAAATCTAACGGCTCAAATGGTGCGGGCTTGGATCCGGGTCTTGGGTCTTGGACTGCTCAAGCCCATATCTTGTAAACGGGTTGCTCCTTGTTGGGTTGCAACTGATGCGCGCGCAGGCTTTGGCTTTCTGCTCCATAGACTCTTGCCTCCAATTTTCTGCTCTTTTGGCTCCTTAATTTCTCCGAGCTTTATTTACTACCTAAAAACACAAAATTAATTAGTACAAATATTTATTCTTGAAAACAAAGAAAACACAGAATCTGGGATAATATCTGATTTCTGAGCACAAAAGATGAGTTAAATGCCAATAAATAGATGTAGAAATATGCAATATTTGGCACTCATCAATGGTCAATCCACCAAGTCTTCCACGCAAAGTGGAACTGGTTTACACACGATTTCCCACTTCCAAATTCTTCTAATCTCTTCAACCGTCACCACTTACATGAGATTAATATAATAACTACTTTGCAATAAATAGTTTCCTTGAACATAACTTAGAAATAACTGAATTCATCTCATTAGATATCGGTCGTATAACAACCATATCAAAACACACATAATATTTCTATAATCTTACATAGAGAAATCATCTTCAAACAGTTCAACACATCACATGTCAATCAATCAATCTCCATTGATCTCCACACATTCTCAGCTTCCCTCCTTACAGACCGACCCTTGTTCTTCCTTGTGACCGAATTGAATCTGGAATGGCCAATATCTTGGTTTAGGATAGAGTCCTATAGATTAGTCTCTCAAACTCAAAGTACTCATCTGCAGTCTGTTTGTTTAAAGGTTTAGACGATTTGCTTCATCGAGCAATTACCTATTCTACCATTTTTACCCAAAAAGCGAGCAAATGGTTTTTTCCCGCAAACAAATTGGTGACCACAGTGGGAGATTAATCTCTCGATTGCGAGTTCAATTTCTCAAAGATGGTCACAAATCTGGTTCAACTACCAATACCGATTCTGATAGTTTAACTATTATCCCGAATCTCAACGCAAGTTCTAGTTATACAACTAACACCACTCTTCCTACCAACAATGCTGGCATGCCGGGCGTTACTCTTCTTTCAAATCCTAAGGCTCCGGGAACCACCCCTCCTGTCAACACTGTTGATGACAACACCAACATAGTCTACAATACTCTTTTTATCCAGAATCCCGAAGAAGTCAGGAATAATCCACCTACCAATGAGCATACAAATGACTATATGAAGAGGTTCAGAGTCCATACCTTGGATTGTCATGATCCAAATGTCACTGAACAACAACTAGTGAACTTGTGCATCAATGGTATGATTCCTGTCTACAGAGCATTATTGGAAAATCTTCAATTCCATACCTTCTCGTAACTTCATGAATCAGCTAAGCGCTTTTCCACTACAACCCAGTATTTTTTGGAAAGGGCCAAACCTGTCAAAGTCGAATAACTTAGAAGCAACTGGCGCCTTGTCAATAAACATAAAATCTTTGGTGAATACAATTGCTCAAGGAGGAAAGAGGAAGGATACCTCTCTAGATGCACAAAAACCAAAGCGCACAATAGCATGACCTCTAGATCCAACTCAACGATCACGAATGCCACGAAGATAAAATCAATCCCAAGTTGTACAAAACAAACACCAACAATAAAGACAAGCGAAAGAGACTCAAAATCCACAAGGTTTTCCTTTCCCTATCGAATAGGTAATTGATTTGCTGGAAGTTTGGATCCAATATGGGGCAATTAAACTACCTCATGTCAGACATCCACCAACTGAGGAAGAGATGGAAGATTCTAAGTATTGTCTTTTCCAAGAATTCAAATCACCAAACAAGTGACTGCAATGTTTTGAAGTGCATCTTCAAAGAGAGAGTTGAATCTGGTGAACTATATCCGGACCGAAAGAGTGCACATCAATCCCCTTATAGTCGGAACATTTTCCTTATTTGAGGAACTTATTAGTGAATCAATGCAATCATTCATGAAGCATATATGTGAGTTTCTCTACCTATCAAAGGTGCAATGAAGATACCTTTTCACTACTCATAATCAGGTGGTATCATGAGGCACCTACTTTTACATAACATGCCTCCTCAACCATCGGTTACAGATCAGGAATTATATGACTAGGGAGAACTCACCACAGTCAACCTCAAAGGCAATGAATCATCCCTCTCAAGACACTCAGAGCCGTTGGAATTACTCGACAAGAAGATACCCACGCTCTTATGACGATCAGAGATCATGAAGGAGACCCCAAGATGCCTATGCACACATCAATCTGAAGATGAAGGTTAGTTCTACCTGGACATAAGCTCAATTTTATATAATTAAGTAAGATCTGGGATATGACATGATCCTTGGACAAATATGGCTACACGCACACAAAGTGATTGATGATAAAGCACTTCCAGTAGCATGCTTTTCTAAAGAGGAGATCCTTGATCTGGAGAACATGGTGGATGATCCATCATCAGATTGCTTGGAGGAATTCTGAAATCTGATGGAGATAAAGCATAAACTTGGAGAAGACGCGATGTCATACCTTAAAAGATTCCACGCTCAGGAAAGTCTTATTCCACCTGCATCCCTTCCATTGAGTTTCCCACATGTCCTTCTAGCGCGAGGACTCAATTTTGCTAATAAGAGCACTACCGCTGTTGCAAGACATTATGACTGGATAATGTTTCATATTCAATATTTTGCTAAGTGGATGACTTCGACTCCTCCACGAATCGAGTGTAAATATAGGACATTTACTACTGAGATGACGTCCAAGCATGGCGAAGAAAATCTAGTGTTCTTTCCCGTGGCATTGCACAAATTTCCGTATGAAACACGAAACCATCACAAGATCTTTCAAGAGCATGCTCACACGTGGAATATGGATATTGGTGCTGAGATGAAGGAAGATATCAACAGAAGATATTCAGAGCTAAGACATCATGGATAATGCCTTTCACATTGGAGATTTAGTCATGAAAGCAGCAAGGCGCAATCGTCACTTTATGACAAACTCTAATTGGGAAGGACCATTCATAATCACTAATGTTACTATTGGTGGATATTACAAATTGATTGTTGCTGATGACAAGATGGTAGAAGTAGCAATACAAGGAAATTGTGTTAAATCATATGACGCTTAAAGCACTTTGAACTCAAGGCATTCCGAATTTAAAGCATTTCGGATTTTCTTATTTCGTTCGTATTTTCGAATCCTCCAAAACGGATGCAATACTTGCAACCAGTAATTGAATTCCCATTCAGCATTCAATTTCAGTTCATTGAATTCAAATAAAAAATCTTTATCAAATCAAAAAAGAAAATCCTTGCAGTAGCAAGCGCCAACTACCTGCTTGTCAAAAACAAATCAAAATCAAAAGCAAATAAAATGAAAAGATGAGGGTACCCAAATACACCATAATCTTTTTGTTTCAACCTATAAGTTCTCTTATCAAGTGTGATCGTACAAAGTCGAGACAATACAACAACTTCGGTATTCACACTTTGTGTGATTGTTTATGGATACAAGATCGATACAATACGACTACCAAAGCATGATACTTGATAATAGGTTCGGACTTCACCAAAATCTGTAGGATTACTATCAAGTATACCAGAGTTAACGTAAAGTGTAATTTACTTTAAATTATATAAACAAATATGATTGTGAAAAACAAAAGTAAATCACGCAGCAAGATTTTGTTAACGAGGAAAACTGCAAATGTAGAAAAACCTCGGGACGTGGTCCAGAATTGAATACTCTCATAATTAAGCCACTATAAGAAATCTACACCAACTTCGTATAATTGAGACCAAGAAACTATGCCTAGTTCACTCAGTTTCCTAAGTATCCCTGCGCTTCCAACTTCGATGAGTCGTGCACTGGTAAAGTTCCTTTTGGATCGTATTCCAAACATCAAAGCAACAACGAATCTGTTTGGTAACAACTCTATTGATTCTTTCCAGATAAAGATATCTCAAATCATATGCAAAGGCTCTTCCGTTTAATCCAATAAACTTCTTTGCCTGGTTAGATCAATCTATCCAATAACTACAAAAGTAATTAAGTTTATATTCGCAATCAATCAGTATACATCTTAACGAGAAGCTATAAAGTGATGCCGATCCCACGCAACTAATCAATCAATAAATATGATTGGATCCCAGCCGATCAAGGTTTGTGCACAATAAGATATGAAAACCAATAAAAAATCTTCTTCGTCTTCAAATCTTTTTTAATCTTCAATAATAACCTGCACAACACCACTTGAATCTCTTGTGATCAATTACCCACAGAACGGAGTATGTTAACAATAGATTACCACAAAATGTCTTTAGATCTAACAACAGTTCTAAAGATCTCGTCGATACTTCAATCTAGTTTGAGTGAATCTTATATCAGAAGAGAAGATTCTCAAGAATAAACAAACTATGTGCAATCAAATTATCTAGTTTGAGTGATCAACAAAAAATTATTAATGCTTGAATCTGGAATTATGAACCTTGGATTCGAAACCTTAATTTCGATCAATTGCTGATAAATTGATGATTTATTGAAAATCAACCACGGAGTGAAGGAGGGACCGGCTACATGGGATGATGGGTCGACCATGTAGCGCCCAAATGCTTGAGTGAGCAAATACCAAAGTCTCTTGAAGACCAGTTGGTGAAAGGATGATTAAATGCTGGTTTAATCATTTATTAAAATAGTGCTCATCTGAGCGTTAGATAATAAAACTTTATCATCAAAAAATGAGGGACCGACCAAGGGGTCATGGAACCGGACCTGGTTGGTCATGGGATCGACTGACGATCGTTTTGTGAAATTCCAAATTGTTTGGAAGAGATTTAAACCTAATGTGAACAAATTAGGTCAAAATGGTGAGAATGCGTGGGACCGGCTTCTTGCAAGCCAAAAGGCCAACCTCGGTCGGTCAAGGTAATATGCCCATGTCACCAAAGTGTTCGTGTCTCGATCCCTAAAATTTCGATATTTTCTCAATGCGCGTTTGAGCAACATTTGAGAAAATATGAAGAAATCAAGGTTTTTGCTCAAACTGAGGAACTTCATAAGATGAAGGAAATAATAATAAAATAAGGAATCATAAATTGTGGGACCGGATATGGCTAAGGCATGGCCGGCCGGCCAATAAGCCCGGTCCCATGGCACTTTTCCTAATTTTATATTATTTTTATGATTTGAAGGAAATATCATGAAATCAAGGAGTTTGTTGAAATAAAGGAGTTTCCTTAAAGTGAAGGAGTTTCCATGAGATGAAGGAAGCAATAATAGTAATAATAATAATAATAATGATAAAATAAGGGGCGTGTGGGACCATGGCTAGGGCATAGTCGACCGGCTAGTGGTCTGGTCCCGTGAACCTTCCCTAATTTTATATCTTTTCCTTGGTGTGAAGGAAATATCATGAAATTGAGGAATTTCATGGGATGAAGGAAATAATAAGAATAAAATAATAAGGAACGCAAGGTGTGGGACCGGCCACAACTAGGGTATGACCGGCCGGCTAGTGAACCCGGTCCCGTGATACTTTTCCTAATTTATATTATTTCCTTGATACGAAGGAAACACCATGAGACCAACTCAGAACTTCTCGGGTTTTCTCCATCATCACAACACAACATCCAACACATTGTCGGTTCCGAGGAACTGGCAATGAAAATGAATTTGCTAGTGAGTAATTTAAGTGTGTGCTTATATAAATTCTATGCTTGCACACACTTTACCAACTTCGACTCGCTTCAAGTGCTCGTAACTTCCTCAGGCGACGTCGGAATCGCTCAATTCTTTCGCCGTTCTCTTCGTCTTTTCGTTTTCTTCAAGATGGTGCGAAGAAATCCCGGATTTGAACAAGTTCCACTTCCTTTTGGTCAAGATAGCCTCAAACACCTAAGAAACTCAAAATAAACAAAATCAAAGCATAATGATACAAAAACTACCAAGAAAGCAAAGCATTTGAGTACCTAACTAGTGCAAATAATGCACCTATCAGTACCTACATTACCATCGTCAACTTCATTTTCCTGTACTTCGCCGTTTTGGACCTAATATGGCAGATTTGTGAGTAAGAGTGCTCCACGCAAGAAATTAAAGCATCAATGTATCATAAAATTCAGAATACACGTAAATAAATAACATCAAGATTCTTTAATAAGCACTCAAGATGCAGCAAATAGTTTAAGGACTTAAAAATACGTTTTTACCTTCAATATATAATTCAATATCAAGCACCAAGAAATATAACTCTCTCCATTAGGCAAAAGATAAGAAAAATCAAGTTTAATTAAATACGACATCATAAGATTAAACAAATGTACATTTCTATGTCGATTGCAACTTGAAATAACTAAAAAAATTCCTTTTTTTCCATGTTAAATAGTATTTTAAAGCAGCAACTTTTGAACAAGCAAGTCACACTTTGTTAAGCAACAAAATTTAGAACGAGCAAGTCGTGCTGATGATATATTATGTTTCCAAAATAAAATTAACAATATGAAGTAAGTACTTAATAACTACTAAATTATAAAATGGATAACCGGGGAAATAATAAGGTAGAAGATAGAACTTCTTATTCACTTAAGAATTTGGGTACCAAAAAATATTAACCCAAAGAGCTATTTATACAAGTTCAAAGGTACTAGCCTTTAGAAACCACCATGTGTTAGATGTCAGACTACATGTAGATATTTGTGTAGTAAAAACACCACTAACTTGAATGTAAATCATGCAATTCAACACCCACTAGCTTTAAGTGTGAATCTCATCCAACAAGTAGCTTACTAATACTAAGTAGCTCATACAAGTTGCTTGGTGTAGCCTAATGGTGCTAAGTAGCTAGACATAATATCCCATGTGAATTATACCAAATTTTATAAAAACGAAGATAAATATTTTAAAACTTCATATCTTTTGAATTGCATATGTCGGATTTTTGTGAATTTTATATGTTTTGAAAATCTCATTAAATTTACTACACAAAGAGTATAAATAATAATAATAAATTTTCATTTTTCAATATATTTATATTTCTCTGAATAATAGATATAATTTGATGATAGATTAAGAAAAACGTATACTTATATGTTACTTAGATGTTATCCAAAGTACAAATACAGCAAGACCAACACAATGAGAATTTTACCTACAAAGTTGAAGCAACCGTAGATCCTAGACTCCAAATTACAAAAGAACTCAACACATAAGTGTCGAACCTGAGACGCAAAAACTTAATGTGAGCACTAAACAAACCATTATCCCAAGAAACTCAACATTTTCTTATCTCGATTTACAGGATTTTTGATATCCCTGTCTATTTTATCATGACTTGCAAAATTCAACAAAATCTCACTAAAATTTAAAACACATTCACAAATAACCCTAGATTATTACAATGAAACAGATCTCATTGAAAGCAGAGCTTCCAAGTAATAAACTTCAAAATAAAAAAATAAATAAAATAAAAATGTTAAAACTCCAAAATACAAGCCCCTTAAACCCTAACACATCAAAAACATGGATAAACACCACATAATTTAGGCCAAGCATAACAAAAACCCAAAGCATCATAAATAACTCAAGAATAAAGTAGCACATACATAAAAATCTTGTTTGCTTAACAATTTGAAATCAAATTAACTACTAACAACAAAGGGGTTCTCGCCAACAACAATTGAAGACCCAAAACCCACAACCGATTAATTTTAAGCATGAGGAAGCACAATGTAGTGGATTACTTAGAGACCTATTCTTCTACTCGAAAAAATGAAACTCTAGGTTGAAAATACACCGAAAAGAACTTACAAGTTGAAGAACAAGAATAACCAGTGAGAGAATTTTGGAGGACAAAAAAAATCCACCACCAGCACCGCCCTTCTCAGATTCTTTTCGAGTGGAGACAAGGAAAATGAATGAAATGAGAAACTTGTTTTATGAGTATCATCTTGTATACGAAGGTGATATTGCAGAAACGGGTATTGCATTTAACAAAGAGCTTTATGTCTCTGAGGAGAGGTGTCCGCGCAGATTCGCTACGCCACAAATCGATTATTTGACGTAGTATCTCCGTACTTGATTGGTAACCATGATTTCAATACACAATTCAACATCGAGCACTAAGAAATATAATTCCCTCCATTAGGCAAAGAAAAGAAAAATCAAGTTTAATTAAATAAGACATCACAAGATTAAACAAACATACCTTTCTATGTCAATTGAAACTTGAAATCGCTAAACAAAGTCTTTTCTTCCCTCCCACCCTTTTATTTTAATATTATATTTTTCTCATTAAATAGTACTTTAAAACAACAACCTTTGAACAAGCAAGTCGTGCTTCTTTAAGAAACAAAATTTAAAACAAGCTAGTCGTGCTAATAACATATTATGTTTCCAAAATAGAATTAACAATATAAAGAAAGTATTAGTTAACTGCTAAACTACAAAATGGATAGCAAGAGCAATAATAAGGGGAGAAGAGACAATTTCGTATTCACTTAAGAAATTGGGATACCAAAAAACATTGACCCAAGGAACTATTTATACAAGTTTAAAGGTACTAGCTTGTTGACACCACCATGTGTTAGATATCACACTACATGTAGAGATTTATGTAGCAACTCCACTAACTTGCATGTAAGCCATGAAATTCAACACCCACTATCTTTAGGTGTTAATCTCATCCAACAAGTAGCTTACTAATACTAAGTAGCTTATACAAGCTGCTTGATGCAACTTAATGGTGCTAAGTGGATAGACACGATACCTCATGTGTATCATAACAAATTTTTATAAAAATGAAGACAAATATTTTAAAGTTTATAACTTTGAAACTACATATGTCGTATTTTTGTGAATATTATATATTTGGAAATCTCGTTGAATTAACTTAAAAATGAGCATAAATAATAATAATACATTTCACTGTTCAATATTATATTTGGTTTTACCTAAATACCACCCACACTTTACCTAAACACCACCCACGGTCTAAAATAATAATAATTGTAGACCTTATCTAAAGTAGGTAACGAAAACTCACCTTCTTCTCCACTTACTACCATGAGCAATTCCAATACATTAATAAACAGTATCATAACCGATTACAATAACCACCATCATCACCACGACCACCACCACTCTTCATAATACAGTAATAAAGTTTCCAAATTAATTATATTGGAAAACCCTTATCTTTGTTCCTACAAATCATATTTTTATGGAATTTACATGAGATTTTTTCAAAATCTAAATCATGATATAGGTTAATTTGAAACTTAACATATCTCTATTAAGATTAATCAATCAACATAAAACAAAATAAAGACCTGATTTTATCTCTAGAACTAAAACGGGAACTAAAAATTAAGATTAAAATTGTTTCCTTTAAACTTCTGTGTTTAAACTTTTTTCAACAGACACGTAAGTGAAAAACCAACAAAGCATGTATAAAGATCATGCCCCGGTGGTTTGGAGTACCTGAAAAAAGCCTTCATGGGTATTATCTAAACTTCCTTACCACTGGCAAATCAGTGGTTATCATCTTCAAGAGGTATCGCGGAAGAGGAGTGGGAGAACACAAGGATTCCCTATCTGCATTGGTGGCAAGTAAATCTAAAAGTAGATCTTAATAAGGTTAATATCTTGATGCATATGTAAATTGAAGGTGGTGGAAGTGATGGTAGCGACGGCTATTAGTTAATAGTTGGAGAAGAAGGTGAGTTTTTACCACCCACTTTAGAATAGGTATAAAATCATTGTATTTTTTTGTTATGGGTGGGATTTAGGAGAATCATGGGTGGTATTTAGGTGAAACCTTATATTTCTCCTGAAAATAGACCTAATTTGATGATAGATTGAGAAAAGCTATCTTTATATGTTGCTTAGACGTTATTCAAACTTCAAACATTTTAATTCATAACTATACAAGGAAAAAAAAAATCATATTCATTTCGGGTAAAAAAATATATTAACAAAAAGAGAAAATAGCATTGTCGACGTGCAACGCACGTGATCACAACTTGTTAATTTTAATAGGACGATAGCCGTCAGTTATAACAAATCATTGTGATTAGTTTATTTAGTGCACACGCTTAAAAGGAGTGTGCACATAATTTACCCCCCATCTATCACTCTGCATGTGTCCAAGATGCCATGAATTTAAAGTTTTTCTATGTTCGGTGAATTTAAACACAATAAGGAAGGTCCTGATGTTCGTTCTTGATGACCAATATTATTTTTTTTGCACAAAAACAGAAAATGTTGAAAGATCAACATAGTACATCCCTTTATAATCCTCTATTCTTTTTATTCTATTTTTCATCTCATTCTTCCTTCTTGTTATTGTCGAGCATTGCTCGGTCAAACTCGCATGCGTTGCTATCTCAATCATGTTTGTCAATGTTAGTGATCAAAACTATAAGTCTTGATTTCTGGCCTATTTATAGATGTCTCAGACTAGGACATATATAGTATAGTTGAGCTTAAATCTCTCGACGTTCATCTCTTGAAGAAGAAGAACTACTAAGGGGAGCTTGTGGAACTTCTTCGACAAAAGGTATGTGGAGACTTGAACTTATCTATCACTTGGAAAGTCTATTTCTACTATCTCCTATATTGATACATAAGTCGTGTTACGATATAGTTTTCTTTATACACATTTGAGATGAGATTTCGAGCTGAGTATATCTCGCTTACATATTTCTCGAAATATGTGTTGGTAAGCTTTCGCTTCGACCAAGTTCATCTTATATCATGAGAAAATTGCCGAGTAATATCTTACATGGTTTGTGTGATACAATCATTTGATGTAGGCTTGGAATGTTTCGACAATGATTATTTCAATATCTTGAAAATTGCTTTGATGCTAATAGTGTGTGAAAACGGCTATTGTCATTATAGAAGAATGTTTCAATGATTGAAATAAAGAGTTGATGATGTAAACATCTTTGGATATAATCATATATAGTTTGTTCGCACATTAGTGTATAAGTCCATAAACCGGGAGCCAAGAGTATGCATATGTGTGTATACGAAATTGGTGAAGGAGACAGGTTAAGTATGCGTACACGACGCATACTAGCGTTAAGTTCTCGAACCGAGAATTTCTGCAGAGTTTGGTTTTGGCAAAACTCTTAACTAGTCACCTTAAGTATGCGTACCCGTAAGCATACTAGCGGAAGTTTTTGAACCGAAAATTTCGATGAGTTTGGAAACTTAAAAAACTCAAAAACCGGTTGTTAAGTACGCATACTTAAGTGGTTACTTTGTCAAGCCGGTCAGTTCATGGACTTAAACATTTAAATCATAAGGAATGCAATCTTTGCAAACCGTGGCTATAATGGTCATGATTGATTCAAGTGAATCAAACCGTTTTATTTCAATTGTGCTTTCTAATCAATTGAACAACTCTTAACTAGTTTTATTTGAGTCATTTGAACTAGTTATGGTTAAGATGAATAAGGTTGATATGAGAGTAATCATATGGCTAACCTCGGTTAACTATTTGTGAACCAACATGGTGTACACGTTTAGGTACGGTTACATAAACCTAAATGAGGGTACATTTCATTTGTGTGTAACAAGCTAAGTTCGATCTAACGGTTGAAAGATATTAGCTTGGTTGAATCAGGTTTTTCATCTAACGGTGATTATTGAATGCTTTGTTACCAAGGTAACATAGATTGCAAACCCTGATTTGAAAACTATATAAAGGAGAACTCTAGCAACTGGAAAGGTAATCCCCACACCTCCGTGTGTTACTAGTTGCATAACTAGAGTCGATTCTCCTTTAACCTTAGGTTTTCTTCTCGAGACCCCGTGATTAACGACTTGAAGACTTCATTGGGATTGTGAAGCCATACCCAACTATTATCTTTGTAGTTGCGTGATCCGATCTTACTTTTGTTTCTATCGTGTTGAGTGCAATTGAAATAATTGGCTCGAGATTTTTATTTCCGATAGTAAGATAGAAAAGTAATCACAAACAAAATTTGTCTCATCGTTTGTGATTCCACAATAACTTGTTTCGCTAGTCGATCAAGTTTATTGTGAGGTGATTGATAATACTAGGATGTTCTTCGGGAATATAAGTCTTGTTTATTAATTGGTTCTTGTTCAACTTGATTTATCTAAAGACGGAACAAAAACTCTTGGGTATTTACGTGGGAGATGATTTATTCAATCCTATAGACTTTTCTCAGTGTGAGGCGATTTGTCTATCAAGTCTTCGACTTTGGGTCGTAGCAACTCTTAGTTGTGGGTGAGATCAACTAAGGGAATCAAGTGCGTAGTATTCACTGGGATCGAGAGACGTAAGGAGCGCAACCGTACCTTGAATCGGTGTGAGATTGATTAGGGTTCAACTACAAATCCGATCAGGAATTAATTGGTAGTAGGCTAGTTACGCGCGGCAATACGCCACAGTGTGTGTTCAATGCCGGACTAGGTCCCGGGGTTTTTCTCGCATTTTGCGGTTTCCTCGTTAAAAAATTCTGTGTTTGTGTTATTTCTTTTCCGCATTATATTTTGTTATATAATTGAAATATCACGGTTGTGTGTTAAGATCAATCAATTAGAATATCCTACCTTTGGTTGTTGATTTACATTGATTGACACTTGAACATTGGTCTTTGGTACCGTTCAAGTAACTCCTCTGATATTCAATCAGGCTCGCAGATTTCTATATGTTGATTGCGGATTGAATTAAGAGTTAGAGATATTAAACTTATTGATATACTTTAATCTAGATTGAGTCTGTCTATCTAGTTGATTCTCTAGAAAGTGTATTGGAGTAAGTCCTCTCTGATTGCAAAACAAATTGTTGGGTGTGGTTGTTAGTCCCTCGCATTTTCAATTGGTATCAGAGCAGGAAAACACATTAAAGACCTCATAATTCTGTGTTTGTAGCGATGTGATATGAACAAAGGTGATATCTCTATAAACGTACCACCACTCTTTGATGGCTCTAATTACTTATGGTGGAAAATTGCTATGCGTGCCTTTCTTCAAGCGCATGATTTTCAATCATGGGTTTTTGTAGTTAATGGCTATGATGCTCCCATTGTGGCAGTAGGGAATGTGAACGTTCCAAAGAACATTGGTGAATACAATGCTGCCGAGATACTTGTTTTATGGAGCAAAACTCCGACGGTTTGAATGCCATCATACATGCCATTACCCCCAGGATCTTCGGACCATGTGACTACGTGCATCGAGTGATAAGCACGTAGGTGCTACATTTTATACCCATATTTATATTAGTTAGGACTCAATATTTTGGCTAATGACACTATTTTAGTGCTTTTGTAGAAAGTACACGCGATTCTGATCACTAATGAACAAACAGCTCATTTGCAAGCTAATTTGGCGTTTGCCGCGAAAACTACCAAATGTACTACTCATGACACCGGAAAGACTAAGAGAGAGACAGAGCTTCATCATTGGTTGGGCTGCCACGTTAACAATTTATGGTGTCAGCACCTAGCCATTATTTCATGGCCTGGGAATGTCACAATACAAGCACGTCTCCACTAAAAGCTAAGAGATGGTGAATAACATAGATATTGGATTATGGAGCTCTCTACAGCAACGAAGTCCGATCTGTGGGGTTCCTTTATGGTCTGAAGTTGGATCCAGGTGAAATTTCTCAATGAAGAAAAATGGAGACGGACTGGAGCTTCAGAAGCAGCTGAGAGATGATGGGTTTTGTTCGGTATTGTGTTCATGATATTTTTATTGCAGCAAGGAGACGTGGATTTTATCTTCAGTTTTAGTTCTCAAGCTTGTAGTCAATCTGGATTTCCAAGACGAAGAAACATTGTTGGAATTGGTTATTATCACTATGAGATTTTCATGAGTTTGAGCTCGAGTGGGATGGATTCCAACTAGAAGAACAGCGACAACGATGGAGATTTCTGGGTGTTGGCTATGTACAGATCTTAGCCGTGGATGAAGAAGAACCAGATGATGGTTAAATGGAGTTGTATGAGTAATTGGCACGAGATGTAGAAGCTTGGAGTTCTCGATGGGGAAATGCACAACAGTGACGAAGATTATTGAGAAGGGATACTAGATGCTCCTGCTGCTGCGGATGTGTCGATGGCTTTCAACTAGTGGAACTGCAATTTGCTTTGGCCTGAAATGGTGTTTCTCGGGACCGAAACTTGAAGTTTGCTATTGAATCAAAACTGGGTTTTGGATGCGAACGGAAGCTGTTATGTGAAATCGAGTAAGAAGCTGTGATGGGTGGGTTCTACCCGATTATGGCGTTGATTAATGGTGTTGGTTGTCTCAATGTTTGAATAGCCAACGATGGTGAACTTCTGTTACGGAGACTTGGTATTCCGGTAATGATTTTACAGCAGTAAAAAGGGGGTTTTGTTTCTAGAAGATGGAACTGTATATGATAACGAATGTGTTGGTTGGATGGATTGTGTGTTAGTTAAGTTGAGTTTGCCATGGTGCTGATGCATTCAAGATTACAAGGATATTAAGATGGAGTTTCTGTTGTCATTGGCTGGCGACTGGAATAAGTAACAACGTTAGAACTGGGGATTTCTCACTAAGAATCGAAAGGGGATGAAATCAGTGTAATGTCAGTCGTGAGAATGGAGTTGGCGTGAAGCAAGAAATTGTTGTACGTGTTTGAAGGGGCAATAGTATGTTGAAGTTTATTCGAAGGAGATGGTGGTCTGAAATGTGTTGGAGTTGGGACAATGATTGGAATCAGTTCCACGGGATTGTAGAGGAGCGAAATGGGAGTTGTGCTTAGAGGTGATATTGTTTTGCTCGGTCAGAGAACGGAAAGTGGTTGCGGTGGACCTGGTAAGGAGTCGACGAGATTTAGATGGCAGGATCGTATGAGCAGGTGGTGCTATGCTCGAGTTGCCTGGTAACAATCGGTGATGGCCTAAATCTGTTTGTGTCCGGTTTTGGACATGGTGTTGAGTTCGAACTGGGCCTTGGCAATAATCTCCTAGGTATGGATTGAAAGCTCTCGCAACATCTTGATATAAGAAGGGAAGAGAAACAGAGAGGAAGAGGAAGCCGCCTGGAGTCGGGAGCTGCGGCTACAGAGTCGTTTGAGAGAAGACTAGGGTTTGGAGTTTTACTCCTCCGAATTCGTTTTTGTTTAGCTATTTTGATTTTAATCTTTTTTATGGCTTTTGAGAAAGCCATGGCTAGCTAGAACCATGCTAGGGTTTAGGTAGAAACCAATTTTATTGTGAAAACTCTACATTTATATGCTTAATAATGAGTTGATTGATTAGTAGTTTTTCTTCATATAGCTTGGTATTTAATTGCTCACGTAATTCTCTTGATTATTTATTCTTTTGAATTGATATTTCGTGCTTCGGTTAAATCCCTAGACGTGGTATGCAAGGATAGATAGGTAATGCTTTAGGATCACTACATAAGAAGCGAAGGAAATTACAGCGGAGAAACAATCTTTGAAAATGCATGGAATATATTCTTAAAGATTAGTAGAGTTTGCATAATGAATTGGTGGAAACCGAAAAACCCTTATAACCCTATTCTCATTTGTTTATCATTAGAATTTTATATTATTTCATTTTGTTCAGTTTCTGAAAAATCGCTAAAACATCATCTTGTCAATTACTTAGTTTTTGGTATTAGTTGGTTGAGTATTTCACACTCCTCGTGGGAACGACACATGCTTGCCATTGTCTACGAGTTAGATCTTGTGCACTTGCGTATTATTATTGTAGGTTTTCGGCCTAGCCTACCAACGATGTCTAAAGATGCTTGGGATATCTTAGAAAACCGTATTCGAAGGTAATACCATTGAAAAGGAAGCTACAACGATTCATTTCTCATCTCTCACGAGTTCATCTGAGAGCTATTCCTCTCGGATCACACCCAATGCCATATTACTGCGGCTCAGCTCCTTCATTGAACCACAAACACAAAAAGACTACTCAAGATATTCCCTCTTGCCAATTTTTTGATCACACCTTTTAAATTGTAATATCATCTACCGATGGAGGTTAGGTGTCCACTTTGCACTTAATTTACAACTGTGTCCTTAACCATTGATTCATGACAAACACCATCTGAAACTATATCAGGCCTAATGAACCTGGATAACCAATCCACAGAATCATACCCGGCTCTGCACCACCGATGCATCAAAAGCCCCGATCCACAACCTGTGGCTTTACGCAAAATCATACCATCATTGGAACAAAACAACCCAAGCGCAACCGCTTCTTCATTGCTTGCATCCATCTCGTGAGAACCCCTCCATCTTACTTAGTGATTTATAATCATTGACCAACAATATTATACCGGCACCCTTCCATGTCATACCGCAATTTCTCCCATGTTCATCTTCTCTAATCCAGGCCCTCAACTCAATCGAAACCACCCAACAGACCCCACGGCTACAAACTTCGATCCCTGCTGGCTTTCAAGTGCTCTCACTAGTCCTCCGTACGCACCTGCAGACCCATGGCTAGCTGATAGCAAACCTGGAGCAGCACTAGATCGTGACTGAAGTTGAATGTGTAAAACTGGTGGCTTAGGCTTTTTGTCGAACAACTGTAGCGCATGTAGCAAACTGACCATGGATAGGCACTTGCTGTATATTGGAGATAGCACAACTCCTTCCCTGTGAAGATTTCACATTCAATCACCAGCCCATTTATTTATAATTCATTTAAACACACTAATACTTTAGCAATTCCCTTCATATATTCCCATGAAAATGGTCAGTAACAGCTTCAGTTATTCACAGTTCTACTGCCTGAAATCTTTACCAAAATTTAATCGAATTCAAACCCACTTCGCCTGCACCTTGAGCTACAACCGCCACTCATACTCGAGCCACTGATTAACTCAAACACTCAACAAAACCGATGTATTCAATAACTTCTCTCGACTGAATTCATGCTCCAGTACTTGACCAAACTCTGCCCATAACCACCACAGATAGTACCCTATTTGTTGCTCTTGGTTGGTTCAGAATAGAGCTGTTAATCTCTGCTTTTTACTCTTCTCTATCTCTGCAGGAAACGAGAAGAAATGTAGCCTCTCATAGCTCGAGCTGATGAAGAATGCAACCTCTTCTCTGCTTGTAATGAGACCTAATTATCATTCTTTGAATTGCACATGTGCGACTCCCTTGACTAAAATCCACTAAGGCCTTTGTAGTATGATTTACTTCATGTTGGTTTCCAGGCTTGTGACCTCCCAAGCTAAATGTTAAGCCCATGTAATAAACTTTGCATAATCTTAGACTCCAGCATCGCAGCTTCCACTTGGCAGGTGACTCAGTTGATACGAGCTTTACGCGTGTATCCGATATGTCCCATTTCGACGCCTTTTTCTTCTTTCACACCACATGACTCCAAAACACCTATAAAATGCAAAAGAAGCGTAATATACAAAAATATAAGAGAAATAGCTAAGAAAAGCATACGAAATTGATACTCGAAAGATGTAACTTAGGCACCTATCAGGTGCTCCCAAAATCAATGCTAAGATTGAAGGTGTATGAGGTGCCTGTTAAAAGGGTAAACAAACGAAAGTTCCACATAAATCATCTCGAGATATTCTCACTAAAGCTCCACTTGATTTAATTCATATGGATCTCTTCGGCCCAATTCAACAACCTACTGTGGCTGGAAAGAAGTATGCTTTGGTTATGGTAGATGATTACACCAGATTCACTTGGGTAGCGTTTTTGGCTCACAAGAATGAAGCCCTTAGTGAATTCAAGATTATTGTTAATAGAATCCAGAATGAACAAGGTCGCAAACTAAATAAAATTATAAGCGATCATGGCACGAAATTCAAGGACACCAAAGTGTTTGAATACAGTGATTATCTGGGGAAAATTCAACAATACTCTCCACCCATTACTCTACAAGCTAATGGAGTTGCAGAAAGAAAGAATAGGAAAATTCAGGAAATGTCAAGAGTAATGCTCCATAACAAAAACTTACCGTTGAAGTTTTGGGGAGAGGCGGTTTTTACAGCTTGCTACTTGATCAATCGTGTTTACTTAGGGTCAAACACATTAAAAACTCCCTAAGAATTGTGGTACGGTAAGAAACCCAACTTAAACTATCTTAAAGTGTTCGGCAGTAAGTGTAAAGGACCGTGAACGAGAAGGGAAATTTTACTCGAAAAGCGATGAAGGTATTTTTCTTGGCTATGCATCCGATAGTCGTGGTTTCCGAGTCTTTAATATCATAACCCAAGTCATGATGAATCTGCAAATGTTATCATTGATGATCTAAGTAATTTTCGTCATGATGACTTTCCTGCTGAATTGCCTCCTACAGAGACAATTGAGAAAATCAAAGAAGTCCCAGAATCATTAGAAGTTATTCCAACAGTTATTGATCCTGATGTTTCTAGTGATGAGGAGAAAAGCCCTAGTCAGGTTGTTCTTATTGAACAAGAACGTTCCCCTATGCGGCATCTATGGGTTCAAAGGAATCATGATACTAACAATATTATTGGTGGGAGAGATTCTACAGCTAAGACGAGAGGACAACTTCAAAATATTTGTAATTTTGGTTGTTATCTATCACAAGTATAACCTAGAAACATTGATGAAGCTCTTAGCGATCCCTTTTGGGTGAATGCAATGCATGAAGAGTTAAACCAATTCCAAACACAAGATGTATGGAAACTCGTACCTTGTCCCCCAAATATCAATATTGTTGGTACTAAATGGATATTCAAGAACAAGTCCGATGAATTTGGCACTATTGTCAGAAACAAATCTAGATTTGTCGCTCAGGGATATTCACAGATTGAAGGAATCTACTTTGATGAAACCTTTTCTCCTGTGGAACGCCTTGAGTCCATTCGATTGTTATTAGCTCATGCTTGTTTTCTAAAGGTTAAGCTGTTTCAAATAGACATTAAATCCGCTTTCCTAAATGGAAATTTAAAGGAAGAGGTCTATGTCGCTCAACCTAAGGGATTCGAAAACCCCGACTTCCCGGATCATGTCCTTAAGCTTAATAAGGCATTATGTGGGTTAAAACAAGCACCTCAGTGCTCGGTTCAAAACTCGACTACTTCCTCCTTAGGAAAGGTTTTTCGAGAAATTGAGCTGATAAACGTTGTTTACCAAATGGAGTGGGAAAAATGTTGTTGTTGCTCAAGTCTATGTAGATGATATTATCTATGGATCAACATCTGAGAAACTTGCAAAAGATTTTCAAGTTTCTCTTGGCAAGGAGTTCGAAATGAGCAATATTGGTGAATTAAAATTCTTTTGGGTTTACAAATTCAACAACACAAGGACAGAATTTACTTATCTCAAGAATTATATGCAAGAGATCTTGTCACAAAGGTCGGCCTTGATAAGTCAACTCTAAACTGACTCTTATGCCTACCATGGGTAAACTACATCGAGATAAGAAAGGTGTAAATGTGGATCAAAAAACTCTATCAATCCATCATTCAGAGCCTTTTTATATCATACATCCACTAGACGATATTGTTTTTAGTATTGGTTGTTGTGCTATGTTTGAGGCAAATCCAAAGGAATCTCATCTTGCAAGTTGCAAAAGGATCATCGATATGTCAATCACATTTCCAGGGTGTCGTCTATCTTATCACTGATACTAACACGATATTTCTGCCTATTGGATCTTTGATTGAACAGGATGCGTAGAAAGTGCAGAAAAATTACATCATGGGGTTTCTAAGATGTAGGATTGAATCTTGTGGCTTGGCATAGCAAGAAACAAAATTCACAATCCTCGTCTATATGTGAGGCAGAATATATTGCTGCAGGCTCATGTTGTACTCAACTTCTCTTTGGATAAGAACAAATCTTTGCTGATTATGGATTGATCTTTGGAACGTAGAAGAAGATCTTTGTGACAACTCAAGCGTGATTAGAATCGGCTGAGAATCCCGTTAGCAGGCACTCAAGAACTAAGCATTGATATAATTAAGGTATCATTTCATTCGAGATCTATATGAAAATGGTATCATAAATATGGAATTTGTGCCTTAGAGAACAACAATTGGTGAGATTCTCACCAAACCATTAGACAACGATACATTTCAACAATTACGATAGTCTATTGGTGTTTTTGGTTCGTTAGTCCTTCCTAAACTCTTTCCCTGCGCTTATCTCGATCTGGTGGGCAATTGAGTTTGGAATTCCCGGTTTAAGTGTTACTTGAATTGTGCATTTGTTTCGGTAGTTGAATTTTGTTGAGTATCTTAGTGTATGTCAAAGAAATCCTTCTTTTCTTATAAAAACAAGGACCCTCTTCTTGTTTATTCTGGGGAATGACATTTTATGGGGGAGGTTCTTAGTTGAACTTGTGCTTAATTGTCAAATCTTTGTGGGAGTGCGGTTGTGAATATTGTGGGGGTTATCTTGTATCTTTATAAAATCCTTGATGAATCATTTAGTTTGACTATATGGTGGCATCTAAACAAGTTGATATGTTTATTCTCTTTTGGTCATGAAGTGTCTCTATGGAATTTCATAGGGGATCCCATAATTTTCGTACCTTTGCAAATTTTGTTGACAAAAGGGAAATGTCTGTAGTTCACCTAAAAATACATATGGTTTTCACGGATAATTATGTAAAGAGAAGTGGTTTTCATTGTGAGATGAAGTATTGACTAAGAGGTGATTATATCACCATAGTATTGTTGCCAAAGTTGTGATACAATTGAACTTTGATGTTGTGTAATAATACTATGACCTTTGTATAACAATGATTGAAGCTGTTTCC
This sequence comes from Papaver armeniacum, assembly GCA_023531295.1. NCBI lineage: Eukaryota > Viridiplantae > Streptophyta > Magnoliopsida > Ranunculales > Papaveraceae > Papaver > Papaver armeniacum. The sequence goes on along the minus strand of JAJJWW010013011.1, from coordinate 5,537 downwards.
TAATTATTATTTGCTATGGATCTTCAACAACTATGGTACTGAGTTGAACACCAGTTGGAATCATTGGAGGTACTTAAAGTGACGAAAGATTCCAAGTAATGTTGAAGAACCAAGGAGATCAAAAGCATTTGGATGAGAAGGTACAAAGTTCATTTATTTTGTAATCCATATGTATTGATAGTTTTGTAACTAAAATTAAAAAAGGGAGATTGTTAGAGCACTGCTGAAGTCGAACTCACAAGCGTTGCTATCTCAAGCTTGTTTGTCAATATTAGTAATCAAAACTATAAGTCTTGATTTCTAGTATACTTACAGTGATGTCTCGGACTATGATAGATTGTGTAGTTGAGCATTAGATTTCACGACGTTCATCTATTGAAAACGAAGAACTACTAGGAGCTTGTGGAACTGACATCAACAAAGGTATGTGGAACTAAACTCATCTATCACTTGGAAAGTCTATTTCTACTATATCTCGTGGAGATAAGTCGTATGCTATATAGTTGTCAATTATACATTTAGGATTTATTTGAGATTAACTTTACATATTTCTCGAAATATGTGTTGGTAAGCTTTCGCTTCAACCAAGTTCATTTTATATTCATGACTAAAGTCAAAAGACGATCATGCGAAAATCGCCGAGTAACATCTTACATGGTTTGTGTGATACAATCATTTGGTGTAGACTTGGAATGTTTCGTTATGATTATTTCAATAAATTGAAAAATTGCTTTGATGCTAATAGTGTGTGAAAACGGCTATTGTCATCCTCTAAGAAAGTTTAAATGATTGAAACGAGTTTAGAACTATTGGATTATAAACATAGTATGCGCTATAGTATGCATACCCATATGCGTACTTGTAGTTGTGAAATTCCGTGTACCAAGTGCACATACTGGTACGCGTACTTGCGTGAGGTATAGATCAGGGAATTTCTGCTGGGTTTTGGAAGTGTACTAAGGTATGCGTACATGTTCGCATACTGGCGAACCCATACTCAGACCGACTACTTAAGTATGCGTATATGTTTGCATACTTGAGTACTTAAAGTTCTAAAATCGGTTTGTTCATGAAATAATACTTTTATATATTAAGGAATGCATTCTCTGCAAACCATGGCTATAGTGTTCATGAATTGATTCAAGTGAAGCAAACTGATTTTGCTTCAATTGTGTTCTTGTATACTTTTATGAGAATATAGCAATTGAACAACTCTTTAACTAGTTTCATTTGAGTCATTTGAACTAGTACTTATGGTTAAGATAAATAAGGTTGATATGAGAGTGTTCATATAGCTAACCTCGGTTAACTACGGTTGATCCAATATGGTGTACACATTTAGGTACGGTTACATAAACCTAAATGAGGGTACATTTCATTTGTGTATAACAAGCTAAGTTCAATCTAACTAGTTGAAATATATTAACTTATATCAAATCGAGGTTTCATCTAACGGTGAATATTGAATGCTTTGTTACCAAGGAAACTTAGATTGCAAACCCCGATTTGAAAAACTATATAAATGAGAACTCTAGCAATCGGGAAGCCTATTCCTCACACCTCATGTGTGATACTAGTCGTATACTCTAGAGTATATTCTCCTTTAACCTTAGGTTTTTCACGAAACCACCGTAGGTTAACGACTTGAAGACTTCGTTGGGATTGTGAAGCCGCACCCAACTATTTTCTCTCGTAGTTGCGTGTTCCGATCTTTATGTTTCTATCGTATTGAGTACTTATCTTCTCTAAGATTTGCTCGAGATTTAATCTCCGATAGGCAAGATAAAAAGTAGTCACAAACATCTTCGCCTCATCGTTTGTGATTTCACAATATGTTTCTTCGCAACCACACGATTAAGATTATTGTGAGGTGATTGATATTTCTAGGATGTTCTTCGGGAATATAAGTCCGATATATCAATTGGTTCCTGTTCACCTTGATTTATCAAAAGACGGAACAAAACTCGTAGGTATTTCTGTGGGAGACAGATTTATCTATTCATATAGACTTTCTTGTGAGACAGAATTATTTAGCAAGACTTCAACTTTAAGTCGTAGCAACTCTTAGTTGTGGGTGAGATCATCTAAGGGAATCAAGTGCGTAGTATCTTGCTGGGATCAGAGACGTAAGGAGCGCAACTGTACCTTGAATCAATGTGATATTGATTAGGGTTCAACTACAGTCCAATCCATAGTTCATTGGTAGTAGGCTAGTGTCTATAGCGGCTTAATACAATGTGGTGTTCAAAGTCGGACTAGGTCCCTGGGTTTTTCACGCATTTGCGGTTTTTCTTGTTAACAAAATTCAGTGTCTCGTGTTATTTCTTTTCCGCATTATATTTTGTTATATAATTGAAATATCACAGGTTGTAAGTTGAATCGATCAATTGGTAAATCCAACATTTGGTTGTTGATTGAAATTGATTGATCCTTGAACATTGGTCTTTGGTACCGTTCAAGTTATTTCTCTTATATTCAATCGGGCTCGCAAATTCCTATTTGCCGATTGCGGATTGAATTAAGAGATAGAGATATAAAACTCTTTGATATACTTTCTCTAGATTGAGTCTGACTGTCTAGTTGATTCTCTTGAAAGTATGTTGAAGTTTTTCTATTTATATTTCCAAACGAATTATTGGGTGTGGTTGTTGTACCCCCGCTTTTTCAGAAGGTACATTTCCTTTATGTGTAACAAGCTAAGACAATCTAACGGTTGAAATATATTAGCTTGAATCTAATCAGGTTTTCATCTAACGCTGAATATTGAATGTTTTGTTACCAAGGTAACATTGATTGCAAACCCTGATTTGAAGACTATATAAGAGAGAACTCTAACAACTGGGAAACCTGATCCCACACCTCATGTGTGATACTAGTTGCGACTAGAGTCGATTCTCCTTTAACCTAGATTTTTCCTAAAACCATTATAGGTTAAAGACTTAAAGACTTCATTGGGATTATCAAGCCAGACCTAACTATTTTCTTTGTAGTTGCGTGTTCTGATCTTACTTAGTTCTATCGTATTGAGTACTATCTTCTCTAAGATTTGCTCGAGATTAATCTCCGATAGATAAGATAAAAAGTAATCACAAAGTTCTTCGTCTCATTCTTTCTGATTCCACAATGCCCTGTTCCGCTACCATACAGTTAAGTTATTGTGAGGTGATTGATATTACTAGGATTTTATTCGGGAATATAATTGCGGTGTATCAATTGGTTCCTGTTCACCTTGATTTATCAAAATACGGAACAAAACCTCGTAGGTATTTCTATGGGAGACAGATTTATCTATTCAATAGACTTTTCTGTGTAAGACAGATTTGTTTATCAAGTCTTCGACTTTAGGTCGTAGCAACTCTTAGTTGTGAGTGAGATCAGCTAAGGGAATCAAGTGCATAGAGTCCTGCTGGGATTCAGAGGCGTTAGAAATGCGACTGCACTCCGATCGGTGTGAGATTTATTACGGCTCAACTACATTCCAGTCCGAGTTAACTTGTAGTAGGCTAGAGTCTGTAGCGGATTAATACGAGTGTGGTGTTCAAATCTGGACTAGGTCCCGGGGTTTTTCTGCATTTTCGGTTTCCTCGTTAACAAAATTTCTAGTGATCGTATATATTTTTTTCCGCATTATATTTGTTTATATTTGCGAAAGAATAGTCAATCCAATTCTCTTCGAGAATTCTAGAAGAGAGTAATGGGTATAAGGTTACGGTTGTTCCTAAACGCACTCTAAGTGGATACTAAAGAAAGTCAATGATGTTTTGAGTGTGAAAAGAAATGATCTCCCGAAAATTCTATGACTATGGAGAAGGCAGTATCCATGTTGTTGGAATTAAAAGGTTCTTTGGAAAGATAGATTTGGATGTTAAAGGTTCTAAAAGCGATCTCAAAAGTGAAACAGAATAAGCCAAAAACTATAGATGGTGAAAAATCCATAGTTGCGGAAAGGTATGTTTCAGTCACTTGTGGTGAGCATGACGTTGTTCACCTCAACACAACTTGATTGTGGTGTAAGTGCAAACTCACCAAGGAATGCCGTGCTATGTATACGGTGAGGGAAGCACAAAAATTGGGGCGCACATATTGTGTTAGGTGTGATTTTCAATCTTTGGTAAGGCCGTAGATTTCGATTGGATTCCTATAAAAAGGTATGTCTATAAACTTTAGAAAGATTTATGTTTTATAATGATCTATGTACCTTGTGTCTACCTAACTTGATTTGTGTTTAAGGTTCTTAAATGTTTAGGCTTGAAAATAATAGTTCGGGATGTTAGGCCTTCATGGTATACATACCATGTATGCATACCATCATTTAAAATCAAAATCCAGGGAATTCAGTTTGCATACCATTTGCAAACTTCTCCAGGTCACGAAATCCCGTTTGCAAACTGGTTTGCAAACTTTTCCTGTCTTCGGTATTCGATAAAAAGATTGTTTTGGCCGTAACTTCTTCGTCCTAACTCGGAATGACGTCGTTATTTTTGCATTCTCTTCCTCTTCAAATTATCTTAAAAATGGTGATGAGAATTCCTGTAATTGGATGAGTTGAGATTCGTCTTTGTCCCGTTTCTTGTTTTTGAGTGTTTTGCTCCGCTTCGTCGCACATGTTCCACTTTTCTTGGACTTGACCACTTGGATTCTTGGAGTAGTTCTCTTCTAAGCTTATTTGTAGCTTTTGCAAGAATGTTTTTGGTGAATCACAAAGAAGAAAGTTCAAGAATAGGCAGTAGTACGCATTACTCTAGGATTCTTGAATGTTCACAATCCTCTTATGTGAACTACGATGCATGGTTGTTAACGACTTTGTATTTTCTACTTTGTTAAAAAAATATTTTTATACGCCTTTGGTAGCCATTCTTGGTGTAAATCCGTGCGGAAAAAAAATTGATTCTACCTTCTAAGGGAAAATCATCTTGTAAGTTCTTTATGAGTTTGTTTCTTACAAGTTTGTCTCTTCGTTTTTTTATCTTGGAAACTTCTTATGACAATTTATTCTTGTGTTTTAAGAAGGATAACTAGGTTTTGGAATAGCAAATATTGTGATTACACATAGCTATTTCCAACGATTTTCATCTTGCAATGTTTTAGATTTATTTATTTAAATTCTAAGTTATTTGGAAGATCATTTTGCAGTATTAATCTTTATGGTTTTATATCTTGCAAAAATATCATGGGATTTGTGTGTTTACGTCCGTGAACTATGATTATCTCATATGACAAAAGTTAAGTCTATTATGTATTTATGCAAATATTGATAAAAGATAAAATGAACTTTGTATATTCCGCAGTATTGATCTTTCCCTGATCCACTTCTATGTGAAAATACTGTATGGCTCCGTAGGTTTTCTTATGTTGAGCATTTCCGATTAAATTAATCATTGAGGTTCCTTTGTGGTTAATTTAATAGAGTTTTCTGGATACAAATTTATGTTTCATGTGATTTGTTAATGTCCAAAAGAAATCCTTCTTTTCTTGTAAAAACTAAGGTCGCTCTTGTTGTTCTTTCGGGAATGACATTTTATAGGGGAGAGTTCTTA